>CM021101.1:642882226-643114133 GCA_007115665.2 Sequoiadendron giganteum | reverse complement strand
GTAAAATCAATTTTAACATTGGTAACAAAACCCTAAACGTTCAACATTAGACCCCCCATTTACCAAAGATGAACAGACATGCCTGAAACTAAACAAAATTTTGACAAATTTTTAAAAGTCCCATCAGATAGCTCTAGAAGATTAGGACAAGACCACTTTTACTATCCATGGGGTATATATGCTTATTCAATTTTACCATTTGGATTGTGTAATGCCCCTGCAATATTTTAGAGAGAAGTCTTAATTATATTATTAGATTTTTCACATGATTCCATGGAGATTTACATGAATTATTTCACCACTTATGGGAACTCTTATGAGGAAGCATTGAATAATTTGGAGAAAGTCCTTCAAAGGTGTCAAGATCACAACCTTTCTTTTAGTCATGAAAAATGTTTCACAATGATGACTGAAGGAGTGGTATTGGGACACTTTGTGTCCAATAGAGGAATATAGGTGGACCCTATTAAGATAGAAGTGATTTCCACTCTACCTATTCCTCAAAATAAAAAGGATGTTAGAATATTTCTTGGCCATGTAGGGTACTATAAGAGGTTTATCGAGTATTTTAGTAAGATAGCAACCTCATTGTTTGTTCTTCTCTCTAAATACATTGAATTTGATTGGACCTCTACCTACCAAGAAGCATTTGAAGCCCTCAAAATATCACTTATAAAGACCCTTGTCTTAAGAGGAACTAATTGGATAATTCCATTCCACATACGTACAAATGCTTCTAATTTTGTCATAGGTATTGTTCTAGGACAAAAGGAGGTGAATTTAAAATATGCAATCTACTATATCAGTAAAAACCTTCAAGTTATTGAGATTAATTATACAGTTATTGAAAATAAATGTTAGTAGCGGTATATTCCATTAACAAGTTCAGACATTACATCATTGGATACTCTATTTTTGTTCATACATGCCACATAACTATAAGATATTTGATGAACAAACTACTAGTTGGAGGGAGGATTGTTAGATGATTATTATTAATGCAGGAATTTGATATCACCATTTTGGATAAACTAAGGAAAGAAAATGTAGTAGTTGAATTCCTTTCAAGGCTACAAATCAAATCAACAAAATAAGTATTGGATGACTCCTTTCCAGATGAACATTTATTTGCCCTCTCTATGCAAAAACCTTGGTATGGAAATATAGCTAATTATTTGGTTACAAGGAGGACACCACCACATCTCTCACCTAGAGAAAGGTGTCATCTAGTAGAACACAAATTCCCTTATTCATGGGTGGGTAGTTATCTCTTTTATACAAGGTTTGATAACACAATGAGATGATGCAAATATGAGGATGAAGTCTATGATATCCTTAAGGCTTGTCATGATGAGCCTTGTGGAGATCACTTTGTAGCTAAAAGGACAACTCTAAAAATCTTAAACATTGGTTACTACTACTTACACTTCACAAAGGTGTATTTAAATATACAAGGAGGTGTGATAAATGCCAGAGGATGGGAAGAACTACTCAGAGTGATGAAATGCCCCTCCAACCATAATTGGTCATTACACCATTTGATAAGCGGCTATTAGATTTCATTGATCCAATAGCTCCCACATCTAATAATAAAGAATATGTTTTAGTCTACACAAGCTATCTCACAAAGTGGGCGGAGGTGAAAACACTACAATTTGTAAGGGATGACAATGTTCCCAAATTCCTTTATGAAGAAATCTTCATGAGGTATGGTGTTCCTAGAGAAATAGTCATAGACCAGGGACCTCAATTTACTTCTAATTTGATTGAAAAGTTACTCAAGGATTATGAGATTAGGAATTAGGAATCCACCCCTACCATCCATAGGCTAATGGACAAGTAAAATTTACAAACAACAAAATAGAAGGGATTCTCACCAAAATAATTCAACTACATAGAAAAGACTAGGCAACAAGATTCCATGAAGCAGTATATGCATACAAAACAACATGGAAGACCACAATTGGGTTCACACCATATGATTTAGTGTATGGGAAGAAAGTTTCCCTTCCAATTTAGTTTGAACATAAAACACTTCACACAATAATAAAAATTGGAATGGACCTATCAGAAGCACATAAGGAAAGATTACATAGTCTCAATGCTTTAGATGAAATTAGGATGGAAGCCATTCACCATTTAGAAATTATGCAGAAACAAAGGATAAGATGGCATGATTAGTTCATTAAAACTAAGGAGTTCAATGCAGGTGACTGGGCATCGCTATATGATTCTAATTATAAATACCACAAAGGAAAACTATAGACAAGGTGGCTTGGAGCATATGAAATTAAGCATATTTTTCAAAATGGAGCGGTTCAGTTAACTACCATAGATTCAATCATATTCTCACTATTGTTAAATGGCCACAAACTTAAGCTTTATAAGAACCCATTACAAAAGGAATAATTTTTAGATAATCTATAGCAACAATTCAATTCATAATTACATGCCAAACCTACAAACATGGATGAAATATCATGTGATACATTAGTAGAATAGCTAACCATCTCACCTATTGATGCTCACCGGGTACAAATTCTAATGGTAACATCTCACATGCACAAGTTACCATCTCCAACATTTATTTTGTGAAGTGCACAATAGAGTTCGCGAGACTTATAAAAATAGCTCTGAGGTACATCAATAACATGATACCTATTGATCTGCTACATGTAGCACCTACCTACAGTTCACTTCACCCGCAACCAATACAATTTTTAATTGCATATCACTTATGTCATTCCAACATGTAACAACTAATCTTCACTATGTGTATCATGCAACATTGCGTCCCATCATTGATAACTTCATACTTTTCACAAGTTTCCTTTCACACATTCACAATTTTCAACCACATGCAAGCATCACACAAAGCTCTTTTATCGACATGTCTATTTGTAGTACTTCAAATTAAATTCCCATAATTTCAAATCATTTTCCCGTAGTTGCTTGATGATGCTTAGTTCCACTCACATGTGCCAACTTTCCATCACTACAACATAACAAGTATTTTTATTGTTATTAACTATAATTGATATTAAATCCTACTGATTTTCATTCAAATTCAAAATAATGTACACATTTAAATTTAATGAATCAATAATCTCAAATTATTTTCAATTTATCCTTCCCATCCTTTTTGTACCTACTATTTGAGGACAAATAGAAAAACTAAAGAGGAGAAAAAGGTTTGATTTTCATCCCAATTCCCTTCATCAGCCATAAGGAGTTGCAAAACATAAGAGAAACATAAACAAGGTAATGTCCAAAGAGGCTAGCATTCAAAGAAACAAAAAGAAGTATCAGAAGTTGTAAAGACTATGACAATGGGAGGTGACATTATCAGAAGAGAACCAACAACACACAATTTAATATTAGAAGATCAATAGTGTCTTCTAATTTTTCAACAAGCTAGGTAGCTAGATTACTTTCTCCATTTAACCGAATTTAATGAAGGTATGAATCAATTTGTAAGCACTTTGAAAAATGATGAAACTATGGTCAAAGGGCTAAGAACAAACATTTTAGAGGTAGCAGTAGCAAAGGTTTCAGGGTTGCCAAGAATGAGAGAAGAATTCCAAGCCAGAGCAAATGCAGTTGTAGCAAGGAATGATTTTACAATGATAGGGGAGAATTTAGACTCTTTAGTTAAAAGTATAAAAAGACTTTCCTTACCTTGGTTGTGGGATTATGTTTCTTCTTACATAGTGAAATGGAGAAAAATAGGTGGTTTTGTTTTGTGTGTGTGAATTAATTTGAAATGTAGACCTATTTCTCACTATTTCATTAGGAAATGAGATCCACACAAAGAATTGACTTACAACCCTTAGGTGAGTCAACTCAATGAGGGAATCTAATGATTTCCATATGATTGAGGATGCGGGTTTCAGCCTAAACAACACTTTTGGGAGAAAAAATAAAAATATAAAATCAAAATAATTATGCTAATTCAAACTTGAAACAACAATATAAATCTCAATATTGACAAAAATATCAATTTTTTTGCAAACCTGAGAAGGTTTGAATGATGTTTACCAGTCACCAAAAAGAACTTTTCAAAGGCTCTCTAGGACTCATCCACCAATGGGTGAATGGGTCTTTTGTCAGGGATTTGAAATAATTTTTGGGAGCCTTTGATGTCACTCTATAGCTTCCATTTGATCTGAGTTGCAGTGTCAAAAATTCATAAATCAGATATGTAGGCGAGTTTTTGTGGCTTGACGATAACTTTTGCAACTTTGACAACTTTTCCAATCTTTCTTTTCAAAAGATCTCCAATCCTTCTTTTCAAAAGATCTCCAATCCTTATTCAACCTAAAATCAAACCCTTGAATAAATATTTGAAAATATGATCTTGATCTTGCATGAAATGGATTCAATGAATGTGGATTTTAATGCTTGAAATATAACTTTGAATGCCTAACTTGATCTTTGAAACCTACATCACAATGTTAGCTCCAAAACCATGCATGATGCTTAATATTTTGACATGATGCTTGGGATCTTGATTGCTGCAACAAAATGCTTGATAAATTTGCTCTTGAATTCTTTGATCATAAAATTTTCTCTTGTGAAATTTCTCTTGAAATCTCTTTGAAAGTCTAGGATTAATTTGATTCAATAACCTTGTATTTATAGGTATGTATCCTTAATTTCCCCAAAATTAAACATTACAAGCTGACATCAAAATTTGAATTTAGAGACATTAAAATACTACCAAAAACGTAATTTAAATTCAGGTTCAAAGGCCTAAGGAGGACCCATTTTCCCATGGGTGAATGGGTCCCAAGCCCCTATTCCTGGAACACACAAATTTCTCAAGTTAAAGTGTTAGGTGTTGGCATTAATTATTATCGGGCTTCCCATTCAAAAAATGTAATTTATTAGGCCTGTGGGTGCAAAATAGGGCTAATAAAGCATAATTAAGTCCATTTTAATTAAGAGGGCCCAAACAAAGTGTGAAAATGTAAAGTACATTTTTCTACACTACATTTAGCCCCCACTTTAGTGAGAGGATGAACTTGTATCAAACTCACATTAAAGTAGACAAATATGCACCAAGAGGGGGTCCAAGTGTACAAATGTTAGTGAGATAGGATGAAAAAGATCAAAGAGGTTGCGCAAGCCCTCAGGATCTAAGATCCCATGAAAAACCAACATAAGCACAAAGGAACACACACAAGATGTATAATATGCAACAACTAGACAAGATACACAAACATAAAATTCCAAAGACTAAAAGAAAGAAAAAAAGAAAAAGAAAAAGGGGTGGATCAAGCCTTGAATGTTTGTCCAACTTGATGTGGATCAAGTCTTAGCTATTTGTCCAAAAAAAAATTACAAGTGAAAGCTGTTGTCCACTATGCAAACAACAACACACTCACATGGGCTAGTGAAATTCGTTGTCCACTAGGTGAGCCCCTAAGAGTGGCCAATGAGAGAATATTATTAGGCTCCCATAACCATACCAAAGTTATACCTCTTAATAGTTTTGATAAGGTGCCACACAATATGAACTATGAGATTCATGAGGCTTATCAAGTTGTGTTATGCTAAGCACTCATGAACAAACATATCCCCACTAGCAAGCAAGGTGTTATGCTTGGTGGCCATCAAAAAGGGTGTAACTTCGAGCTTCACAAGGTTAGCAAGATGCATTATGCTACATGAACAAAAATGTAAATAGGATATTCAAAGGGGTTTTTATTAGTTCATGAAAGGTCCCATCTTAGGAAACATTGTGCCTAATGCCTCCAAGAGAGGACAAGTTGAGGATAAAAGATTCACAACTTAGGGAATGCAATTTGTAGCATTACCACTAAGAGGAATGTCGTATGCTCAGAAAGGTCACAATCTTGGAGGAAATCAAACCCAATGACACTACCAAGAAGAAGACACATTGCATGAAATAAGAAGAACACACTATGAAACATGAATTATAGTAAAAAATATCAAAATGATAATGCGAATGTATGCCCCCACTTTAAAGAAATTGTTAAATACCATGTTGTGAGCAATTACTTTAAAGTAGTAAATGATAAATTCTAAACAATAAAAAAGACATGAGAGCTTACTTGGAAAGCCCTATGTCAAGCATATGTTTCCAAATAAATCTACATCATGAAAAAGGGGTTTCCCCCAAATAAAATACCAAAATAACACACAAGGGATCCACGGATTTGTGGTCAACATTTTTCTTTGCTACAATGTTATTGTAGAGCTTGAAAAACATCATCATTCCCCAAATACTCATGGACCTGGAAGAATGACACATAGAGAGTGAAAACAAAGAAAATATTTTTTGTCAACATGGAAGAGACCTAAATGTTTTGATGCCTTACATCGTCCCGAAAAGGAAAATCCAAGAAAAAAAAAAGGTTTACGAAATATGGAAGAATGTAGGTACAAATAGAGGAATGAACATAAAGACATGTCAAATAGAATGATACGATGGATCACATTGCACGCATGTAATTAGACAAAAATACCATGAAAAGAAAAGAAATAAAAGACTAGTAGAGCACATGCAAGTCAACCTATAGCACTTTATCTACATCCCAATCTTGTTCATCATATGTGGAAGGCGAACAATTAGCCAAAGGGACAAAAACAAGTGTTGTACTAGGAACATCACCAGGTTCAACATGTGGCGAGTCACATTTTTTAGGAGAATCATCACGATTGATATCATCAAAGCTTATGGAGGAGGAAAAACAATACATTCAACTCATTATGCACTTCCTCATCAATCTTAGTAGTCTCATTATCATCATCCAAGTTAATTATAACAGGAGGTCTTATGATAATATCCATGGAAGGTTATTGTTCTTGCTATGATCGAGGTATAGAATTTTCTTGTTTTGGTGAAGGTGGAGAATCATCATGTATTATTTGAGTTTTTTGATCTTTAGTTGTTGATTCATCTTTTTTTTGTAACAGATGAACAATAGCATGATGCCTACGCCTATGCTCTCTAGCATTTTGGTTTCTTTTTGTTTTATTTTCAAGTTGCGTTTGTGTAGGAGCAGGTTTATCAACCATAGGTTTATTTTCTTCCCACAAGGGAGGAACATAAGGAACCATGGGAGGTTGTTCAACCACTTTTTCTTTAACTTTATAAACTTGTTTGATTTTAGGAGGTACACTGAGACTTATTTGGTTATCTCATGGTATCTTATAGGAAATAGGTGGAGGATTTGCTATGTTTTAGTCTTGGTTACTTGAAAGGGCTTTTGGTTCAATCATTGTTTCTTCAAGGATAGGATGCTCAATCATGGGTTGAGCCATATTGGTAAGGGATAATTCTACTATGCACTTTGCCTTAAATTTTTGATAAGATTTGTAAAAGAAGTCCTTATGAGGCCTAATAGGTTCCATAGGTTTGGTCCAAAATAAATCCAATAAAAATTCCCATAGGAAACCACAAGATTAAAGCCACTATGATGCACAGTAAAGATCTCTTTGCCAAATGGAAACTTTAAACATTTATGCACTACCGATAGGGCAACTTTCATGGAGCGAAGCCATGGGTAGCCTAACTTCACACAAAAATTGATTTGACGTCAGGATGATGGAAAATGAGACATTTAATCTTTTCGGTCCAGCTTGTAGAGGAAGAGTTACCAAACCTATTGTAGGGCTAGCAAAACCATTATGTGTTTTGATCCATGCTTTCAATTGTTCATAAGTATCTTGGTAAAGTTCATGCACAAATAATAATTATTTAGTTATCACATTCTCTACATAGATGGGATCAATTAATATACCATTAGTAGGCTTGTCATTGATTCTTCCAGCTATGTAAAGAGGACCATCAGGTGCATGTTTAAGTATGTCATTTTGTGAGAAATCAATGTAAAGGGACATATCAATTAGGCCCTTATGAGGTTGAACTTCAATGAAGTTGACCAAAGGGTTTATAGGTGTGAGCATGATCATAACCTAAGCTAAACATGGTAGATCCAAAATAAACCAAGATCTAACTAGTTAAGTCAAGCTCCCAAGGGACCATTTTTTTGGCTATGATGGAGGGCGATGGTGGACTATGACTATGCAGATAGGCCACAGGCCTGCGTGAAGGAGCGACTTTTTCATATGTTGTATCTTTTTTGGTCTGTGTAAAAGGGGTGTGCCTTGGTGTGTGGTGGGGATTTTCTATGTATGGGGGGGGGTGTTTCTTCATTTTTGTGTTCTTTCTTTTTGATATTTGGAGCCTATTTTTGGTGTAGGATTGGGGAGGTATTAGGAGGTGATCTTTGGATTTTTTACGATTTATGGCTTCTGGGGGAGCCACTAGCTTGAATCAAAACATGGATTTTAGGAAGCGTTACATTCTAATAGCCCATCTTCGTCAAATTTTGCAGTTATAAGTAATTTCACAAATAAAGCTTTGGGGGTTGATGTGATAGCTCCATTTCGGGGCCCTCGTATCCCAAAAACCAATGGATGTCTGGAGAGGAGCTAGAATACACCTGTTCTGGCACTCCAACCTGAATCAATCATAGAGGATGTTGAGTATTTCTCAAATCATGCCTTTGCAAATTTATGAGAATGTGAGTTTTGCTTCCATTTCTAGAGATGTGGGCCAAGAGAACATGAAACCCTGAGGGAGAAATGAAGGTGATGTTGTTGGCTAATAGTTTTTTTATGGTCATTTTTAATTACATGGCGGATCACAATAGAGTTTTTGAAGGAGGACCTTATTTTCATAACCAAATTGGTCTTTTCATCATGCCTTGGCACATGGGTTTTAACCCTTCAGAGGAATGGGATTTTGCATTCGATTCCTATTTTACTATGGAAAGTGATGGGTCCTTCTCAAAAAACATAGGAAAAGAAGGTAATGATCTTTCTCACATGTGTGTGGAAATATACTTTATTAACCCACTTCCAGACTCTTTGGAAATTCATCCGGGTTCATTTTCTTGGATGCAACAACTTGATTATGAGACTCTCCCTTTTCATTGTTGGTTGTGCCATGAGTATGGCCATTTGCAGAGAAGATGTCCTAGATTTTTCTCATTTGAGCCTCTGCCTTCTTAGCCCCCTTAGAATATTTCTATGGCTAACAAAGGCAAGGCTCCTATTCTAGATAGAGAAGCAAACAAAGAGGGTTATATTCTTGCTAAGCTCCGTAATAGGAACCACAAACAAAAGAAAAATTTCAAAGAGAGGCAGGAGGAGGAAAATTTTAATCATTTTGATGTGTTGGATGACCTTAGTTAGTAGGAGGTCAATCCTAGTAAGTTGGATCTAGATCAAGGTGTCTTGGGGGGTGTTTAGGAGGGTATTATTCTTGATAATCTTTAGAGTTTGCAAGAAGATGGCTTATCTTTGGTTCAAATGGATACATATCTAAGCCTTGTGGACTTTGTTGTTCCTTAGGTACCTGATGTGATGAATAAGAGTGAGGTTGCAGGCTCTTTTCCTTTGGAGAAGTTGGTTTTTGATTCAAAGAAGGGTAAAAAGGACTCTCCTCCCCTGGGGCTTCTTTAGAAAATCAAAAGAAAGGGGCTCCTGGGAAACCTTCCAAGGCTAAGAGAAAGAAGGATTTGGAAAAAAATAATATGATGGGGGAAATTTTGGTGGAGTCAGGATCTGTTAAAACTCTTGATTCCCATTTTTCCAACTCCTAGAAATGATTATTCTCTCAAGGAATATAAGGGGCTTGAACAATGGCCCTCAATAAAAATTTGTTTGTGATTTAGTGCGAAGTCATTCTCTTGACATGTTATTCATTCAAGAAACTAAGCTTTTAGTTGAGAGTATGTGTGGTTTGGTGCCCAACATTTGGGGGCATGGACATTATCAATGCATTAGTGCTTATGGTAATATTGGGGGTTTAGCTTGTTTATAGAATCCAATGAATATTTTTCCTCTCTAGTGGATGTCCTATAAGTTTTCTATCTCTATGGTTGCTTCTAGTTTAGAGATTGGGGAAATTATTCTTTTATCCAATATTTATGCTCCTATGGATTTGTTGGGTAAGTTGTGCCTTTGGTCTCATATCTGCTTTATTTGTAGTACTACCTCTCTTTATCCATGGATTATAGTTAGGGAATTTAATGCCATTATGGAGCTGGAGGAAAAGAGGGGAGGAGAAATGAGGCTAGAACCTTTTGATTTTCTTCTTCAAGATAATATTTCTTTCTTAAATCTTGTGGATATTAAACCTAACAATGGGCAGTATACTAGGAATAATAGGAGACGTGGTATGGACTGTATTGTTGAAAGGCTTGACAGGTTCTTGGTTTCCTGCTTTTGGATTGGTGGGCCCTAGTTAATTTGCTCTGAGATTCTTGACTGGAGAGGTTTTGATCACTGACCAATTAATCTCTCTGCTTCTTTGGCTTTTGTTTTTCATTCTCCTTCTTTCAAGTTTTAACTTATATGGTTGTGGGATCCCTCTCTATAGGATTATATTTCTGATTGGTGGCATCGTGGTAGACCTACTTTTAGTACTACAATGTTTTATTTTGTTAAGTAGCTGTAGTATGTGAAGTATCGACTCAAAAGGTGGAATAGACAGTGTTTTGGAAACACATTTCATGCTAAGGTTGTTGGTTAGGCAAGTTGGATGTTATTACTCACAAGATTAGGGAGTTTGGCCTTTTTGAGGATTCTCTTAAGGAGGAGGTGAAGGCTTTGAAAGTTTTGGAAGAATGTGAACTGCGGGAGGAGATCTATTGGAAACAAAAAGCGTGGGTTGAGTGGTTGTAGGAAGGGGAAAAAAATACTACCTTTTTATTCAACTCAGTGAAGGCTCGAAGATAGATAATTCTATCCCCTTCCTTGTGAATTCTAGGGGTGAGCATTTTTCTTCTCTGGAGGATATCTCAAGAGAAGTTTCTCATTATTTTTCTGCTTTGTTCAAGGAGGATTCCTTGGATGTGTGAGATGAAGAGAATCATGTCCTATCTTATATTCCTTCTTTGGTTCATTTGGAAATGAATGAATACCTCTTGTGCTACATTTCCCTGGAGGAATTGGAGATTATTGTTTTTTAAATGAAGAAAGGGAAGGCCTTGGGTCTTGATGGGTTCCCTATTGAATTTTTCAAGAATTTTGGGACATCATAAAAAGTAGATTTATTGGAAGTGGTGTTTGAATATCAAAGGAAAAAATAAATTCTAAGGGCTATGAACTCAACCTTCCTTGACCTCATTCCCAAGTGTGATGGGGCTGATAGGCTGGGTATGTTTTGACCCATTGCTCTCTGCAATGTGGTTTATAAGATTATTTCTAAGTTGATTGCTGAAAGACTAAAGCGGTGGATTAATAGGCTGGTCTCAGAGGAACAAGGGGACTTTGTGGTGGACAAGCAAATTTTGGATGGTATGGTTATTGATGTTGAGACTATCCATTCCACGATGAATTCAAAGGAAAAGGCTATGTTCATCAAACTTGACATGGAAAAAGCCTATGATAGAGTCAAATGGTCCTTTTTGTAGAAAGTGCTTATGGCTTTTGGCTTTGTTGAGGAGTGGGTTAGGTGGGAAATGAGTTGTGTTACATCTACTTACTTCTCTATTTTGGTTAATAGGGAATCATCCTCCTTTTTTGAAGCTTCTAGGGGTCTACATCAAGGGGATCCTCTTTCCATTTATCTTTTTATTCTCATAGCTAAGGGCTTGAGGAGAATTATTAAGGCCCATGTTAATCAAGGTTTAATCCAAGGTTGGAATTGGGGCAATGGCCTTCCCCATCAGTCACACCTACAATTTGTGGATGACACTGCTCTGATGGGTATGGCCAAGGTTAGAGAGGCTACAAATTTGTGTAAGATGCTGGATATCTACCTTGTTGCTTCAGGTTAATAGATCAATGAGGGTAAAACTTCCATTTTTTTCTTTAATACTTGTGTGCTCATTCAACAATGTATTGCTCACATTTTAAGATTTTAGATTGGTCAATTACCTTTGACTTATCTGGATATTCCTATCCCTTCTAGTAGCATTCCTTGCGACACCTAGAAAATTATTTTAGGCAAGTTTCAGGAAAAAGTGAAAAATTAGACTCATAGGTGGTTATCTTTTGCGAGTAGGGTGTTGCTTCTCAAATCTATGGTGTAGGCTCTTCCTAATTACAGGTATATGCTTCATGTTTCTCCTTTGGGCTTTATCAAGGATTTAGATTCTCTGGCTAGACAATTCTTATGGGCCAACAACTTGGATTCTTCTAAGTGGAGTTTGGTGAAGTGGGATATTGTTTGTCATTTGAATTAGTTGGGGGGCCTTGGTTTGCAACAGTCCAATATATCTAGTATGGATTTATTTGCTAAGCTGTATTAGAGATGACGCATTGAATAGGATATTTTTGGGCCAATATTATTTCTCAAAAGTATATGAAGGGTGTATCGAAGGAGGAGGTCCCTTGGTATCCACTCTTGGGGAAAGGATCTATGATTTGGGATACACTCAAAAAAGGTGCTAAGCTGATTAAGGATGGTCTATTATGGATTTGTAATAGGGGGGTTGAGGCTCTTTTTTGGCATGATTCCTAGGATGGGTTTTCTCCTATCTTGGTCAAGCATCCTCATCTACAAGATATTTGTCATCTCTTCTTGGAGGTTGGTTGGTCCCAGGTGGTGGACTTCAAAACTTCTTATGTTTGTGGGTAGGTGGAAGTGTCTAGATGGAAGGACCCTTGTGAGTGGCATGTTGGGGGTTTGGAGAAAGATCATGCTAAGCTCAAAAATATTCTTGCTAGTAGAGAGTGTAGTTTTCTCAGAGAGAGGGATATCTTAACTTGGATTCCTGATCCTAAGGGACTTTTCACAGTGGCTGCGGGATGAAAGTTTCTTGGTGGAAAAATGTTTGGAATAAGTTTTCTTGGCCTAAGTGTAATTGCTTCTTATAGAATTTAAGTGTGGAAAAAATGCTTGATGTGGGATAATCTTTGGAAGAGGGGATTTTAGGGCCCTTCAGTATGTGTTCTTTATGGGTGCAATGAGGAGGATTCGTCACACTTGTTCTTTTGCTATAATTTATCTATGCTTATCTAGCATTTTTGGTGGGGAATTTAGGGACATCCTTGTGTTCATGCTTCCTCTCTAGTTTAATTTTGGAATAGTTTGGGGAGACCTCTAACATAAGCCTATTTTCTCCAGATTATGTGGTTTCTTGGTCCAACTTTCATCCTTTGGAAAATATGCCTCGAAAGGAACCACAAATATTTTGGGGTGGTAAGTTGTTGATCCAACAGGTCTTGGAAAGAGTTTTTAGTATGATTTAGGAGACTGCTGAAGTCAAATGTGAGATGTCCTTCCCTTTAGAGAGGGGAGATAAAGAGATTGTGAATAGATTGGGGCTTCGTGGCCTAGCTTTTGACTCTTTTTTTGTTAAAAGAGGCAAGCATGCTAAAAAGAGGATTCAGATAGAGGGGGGTTGGTCCCCTCCATTGGCATATGTTTTAAAGATCAACGCCAATGGCTCTTCCAAAGGTAATCCTAGGCTATGGATTGGTGGTGTTGGAAGAGATAGATCTGGTAAGTTTATTTTCTCATTTTCCATTCATAAGGAGAAACAAACCAAAAAAATTATGGAGGGTATGGTGATCCTTTGGGTTATTGAGAAATATTGTACTCTTGGATGGCGTAAGATCATTGTGAATCAAATTCTCAAGTCGTTAATTTATTGACTGTTCAAAATTTGGTTGGGGTTAATTGGCAACTTGCATCTATTCTTAGATAGATTTTGCGATGGTGCTCCATTATGGAGTTTGTTTCCTTCACTCACATTCCTTGTGAGTGGAACAAGGTTGCTGACTATTTGGCCAAATGGGCTTCTAAGCATGATGGTAGTTGGTAGATTGATTCTTGGGAGCAGTTATCCCTCAATTATGTCTAGGAATTTGAAAGGATTATCTTAGAGGATATGGGGGCTTGATGTTGTCTTTGTGGATGGGATTGCTATGGGTTGATTTTGGAGGATTCTTTGTTGGTTTTGCACTCACTTGTTCTAGGTGTTTGTATGGACCTTGGTTTCTCTGTATTGATGACATTCCGATAGTAATAACTTTTTTCCCTCTTTTTAATAAAAAGAAAAGTCAGTCTCCCAATAAAATTCTTGAAAACATCAAACAAAGAAGCCATTAAACATAAAACAAACTAGAAATGCATAATGGAAACTAATATAATGACTCAAACCTCATCCCATTGGGGGATTGGTGTTGCATTGATGTGGAATGTCAGCCCTTTCCCAATCCCTTGGTTGAAACAACCTTTCAAATGGATGCCATTAATGAAGATTGATGAAAATGGATGAAAGATAAGCTAAAATGGATGCAAATCTTAACTAAAAATGGATTCTAAATGCTAAAATGCTAATGGAGAATTCTCTTAAAATCACTATAGTCTAGTCACTCTAAATGAAAGTGGATCCTTTTCTCCTAGAAATAAGAACTATTTATAGGAGAAATAGTTGAATCAATGGTCAAGATTGATTTGATCAATCAATGGATGAAAATAAATGAGAGGAGGGAGCATGGATCAAGGATTCCCATCAATGGATGAGAATGCAAGTTGACAAGGATCAAGGATTTTAATCAAAGGCTCTCATTGATTTGAAGAAGCACACTTCCTAAAAATTAGGAAGTTGTTACAAGATATTTCCCATTGGAGAGGATTGGTTACAAAAGAATATTACATGGGAATATTCCTTTGCAAGTGGGAGGAGGAGAGAAATTAGCTAATTAAGTAATTTAACAAATTACTTAATTACGCATGATGGGGGAAATTAGGAATTTCATTAAACAATTAACTTATTTAATAAAAGGGGCATATTAATGACATTTAAATAAATAATTAAGATCATTTAATTAAATGAGAAGACATACGAAATTTAATTAAATAATTCATATGATCTAATTTAAATAGGATGAAAATTAGTATGGAAGGCGATGAATTATCCAAATAACATTGATTGTTTGATTAAATAAGAGAAAATGATAAATTTAATTAAACAATGAAGACTATTTAATTAAATGGTTGAAAAGAGGTGATTCAAGATGAAATGGTGTTAGTAATCAAATTCAGATGTGCAATATCGATCAATAAAATTTTAAGTGTCTACATTTTTCCCCTCTTTGAAGCGAAGTACCTGTTACATTGGTTCAAAGACTAATGCTTTTTTAGATCAATGCTGCTGCTTAGATCAAAAATTAAAAAAAATCTTAATTTTCAGATTCCCCATTGTTGTCCCAACGAAAGGAATTATGTTGGTACATTGACCCCTCAAGAGATCGAGCAAAAAAATTAATTTTTAGGTTGAGATCATGAAAAGGATGCAAGATCAATTCAACTACAAAGAGGACGCAAAATAATTCTTTAGAAAGATTAGATGTTTGATGTAGAATTTTTTTATAACGTATAAACAATCATCAACCATGGGTAGCCTCATGTATATTTTGATGTATATTGCACAGATTTGATACTTGGAAAGAAATATTAGTAAAGATAGAAGAATAAGATAGAATGAGAATGAATGTTGATTAACCATTATTTTTGAGATTGATTCAGAAGTCCAACAAGCCTATGATTATTTGAGACTTTATTAGATATGTGATGAGAGATGATTTGCTTATTTTTAGGATTGGGATACTTCATCATGTCCTTATTTTTGATATAGCAAATAGACATAATGAATCAAGGTATTGAAAACCAGGATGGCGTGGTATCTAATGCAATGGACTCTAACTTTGCAAATAGATAGGAGTATCCTTGTCCATACCTGACATACAAAAACCTTGTTTAACCATGTGAAATAATAATCCATCGAAGTAATGAGACCAATACACAAAAGGTATGAAGAACCTGATATGTCCTAGACATTGTTTTACCTGAGACTACCCTACACACACAAGATAAGTATTCACTGAGGTTGTACTAAAAGAATATCCAAGAAGCACAACAAACGAAAGATAATGATCAATGCCCCATTCTTTTCTCTCTAAATCATTTTTATAGACATCATTGAGAGGTCACTGGAATGGATCAATAAGATAAATCATAAGAAAATATCAAAATGAGCAAACAATCAATGTTATTCATATCTTTTGCCAAAATGTGTAATGTATTTTGAGGATAAGTATCCAAAATGATTGCTAATGATGATGTCCATTGTAGGAAAGATGTATCCTAAGAAATGTTAGTGGATTCTAGCTATTGATAGATTGTTTGAAAGTTCATTGATATAAGGTTCGACTGACATGTTTGATAATGATTGAGTTTTATTTTTCATGTTTAAGGTTTGTTTTCTAATTATTGTTGTACCTATTTCCATATGTGTTACTAAAGGTTGAGGGTGATGATGAATTTATTATGGATGTAAGTTTATTGCAGGTGAAAGAGAAATGAGATGGGTGGTTTTGGACTCTCTATTTTTTGAATATTTTAATGTTTTTGATGTTTTTCAATGTTTTGAGGTTATTTTTGATCTTTTTTTGGGTGTATGTGAATGTTTAGGTTTTTCAAATTATTTGAGGCTGTTTAGAATGCACCAAAATGTGGGCATGATAATAACCTAAGATAAACATGGTAAATCCACAAGAAATAAACCAAGATCTAACTAGTTAAGTCAAGCTCCTAATGAAATTCTTGAAAACATAAAAAAAAGCCATTAAACATAAAACAAACTAGAAATGCATAATGGAAACTAATCTAATGACTTAAATTTCATCCCATTGGGGGATTGGTGTTGCATTGATGTGGAATGTTAGCCCTTTCCCAATCCATTGGTTGAAACAAGCTTTCAAATGGATGCCATTAATGAAGATTGATGAAAATGGATGAAAGGTAAGCTAAAATGGATGCAAAGCTTAACTAAAAATGGATTCTAAATGCTAAAATTCTAGTGGAGAATTCTCTAAAAATAAATATAGTCTAGTTACTCTAAATTAAATTGGATCCTTTTCTCCTAGAAATGAGGACTATTTATAGGAGAAATAGTTGAATCAATAGCCAAGATTGATTTGATCAATCAATGGGTGAAAAGCAATGAGAGGAGAGGGGATGGATCAAGGATTCCCATCAATGGATGAGAATTCAAGTTGATAAGGATCAAGGATTTTAATCAATGTTTCTCATCAATTTGAAGAAGCACACTTCATAAATATTAGGAAGTTGTTACAAGATATTTCCCATTGGAGAGATTTGGTTACAAAGGAATATTCTGTGGGAATATTTCCTTGCAAGAGGGAGGATGAGAGAGATTAGCTAATTAATTAATTTAAGAAATTACTTAATTGTGCATGATGGAGGAAATTAGGAATTTTATTTAAATAATTAACTTATTTAATAAAAGGGAGATATTAATGACATTCAACTAAATAATTAAGATTATTTAACTAAATGAGAAGACATAAGAAATTTAATTAAATAATTTGTATTGTCTAATTTAAATAGGATGAAAATTAGAATGAAAGGGGATGAATTAGCCAAATAACATTTATTATTTGATTAAATAAGAGAAAATGATAAATTTAATTAAACAATGAAGATTATTTAATTAAACGGTCAAAAAGAGGCGATTCAAGATGAAATGGTGTTAGTAATTAAATTTAGATGTGCAATATTGATCAAGATAATTTTAAGTGTCTACAATAAGATATTTTTTCATGTGAAGATTAATGATATAAGAGAGACTACGCAAGAATTCTATTCCTTGTTCATATTTAAGAATTTTCCTCATGTTATCTATGACAAGAATCATAGTACTGGAGCAATATGTTCAGAACTTAGAAAGTTTTGTAATTTGTCTAATTATTCATCTATTTTTCTTAGGTTCTCTTGAGGGACATTAGAAACCATTGATTCAAAATTAGTCACATTAGTTGTTGGCAAGGAGGTCATGGGAAATGAAGTGTCAAGGGTATGATCCATAATGGGTTGACTAGTGTCGACACTATGAGTGAAAGAGTTAGAAAACCCAAGGTCCACGACAAGTGATATATCACAAGATGACATGAGTTTCAAACTATATCTCACTACAATATTGGAAATAGGACACCAAGTTGTAAAGCTCATACAAGTTTCACAAACCCACTTGGTGCATCCAAAATGGATAATAGGCAAAATGTAATAAAACACCCTAGAATATAAAGTACAATGCAACTATGTAAAAAACAATTTCTAGATTTAGACAAGATAATTTTCTAATTATACTATGTAAAAACCTATAAATGATGTCTTGTAATTCTAATTCTAATTTTAATTTTCAAATGCACTTGAATTTGACTAATTAAAATTAATGTAAATGATTGTAGAAAATATAAATTCTGGACACTAAAACAAAGATCTAAATGCAGAAACACATAATGCAAATTGAGGTTTTTTAATGCCTAGAAATTTAGAAAAAGCCTTGATCAGGGACTCATTCACCCATGGGCGAATAGGTCTCACTTCAAGGTTTAGACCTATTTCTCACTATTTCATCAGAAAATGAGATCCACACAAAGAATTGACTTACAACCCTTAGGTGAGTCAACTAAATGAGGGAATCTACTAATTTCCTTATGATTGAGGATGAGGAATGTAATTTGAACAACACTTTTGGGAGAGAAACTAAAAAATAACGAATCAACCTAATTATTCCAATTCAAAATTGAAATGACAATATAAAGCTCAATATTGACAGAAACAAAAAACTTTTTGCAGATTTGAGAAGGTCTGAATGATGTTTACCAATTATCAAAAAACACTTTTGAGAGGATGTCTGGGACTCATTCACCCATGGGTGAATGGGACTTTTGTCAGGGATTTCAAATAGTTTTTGGGAGCCTCTGATGTCACTCTGTAGCTTCTGTTTGATCCAGGTTGTAGTGTCATAAAGTTTAAAATCAGATATGTGGGGAGTTTCAGTGGCTTGATGACAACTATGACAAATTTTGCAACTTCAAAAACTCTTCCAATATTGCTCTTAAAAATATCTTCAATCCTTCTTCAACCTAAAATAAACCCTTTAATAAACCTTTAGAAATTTGACATGAATAATTATTGTTCTTGACTTGATATTTGAAACCTACATCACAATGTTAGCTCCAAAAACATGCATGATGCTTAAGACTTTGACATGGTGCTTGAGATCTTGATTGTTGCAACAAAATGCTTGATAAATCTTCTCTTGAATGCCTTGATCATCAAATTTTCTCTTGTGAAATTGCTCTTGAAATTTCTTTGAAAGTCTAGGATTAATTTGATAGAATAACCTTGTATTTATAGGTATGTATCCTTCATTTCCCAAAAATTAAACATTACAAGCTGACATCAAAATGTGAATTTAGAGACATTAAAATACCACCAAAAATATAATTTAAATTTAGGTTCAAAGGCCTAGGGAGGACCCATTCTCCCATAGGCGAATGGGTCCCAGGTCCCTATTCCTGGAACACACATTGCTCAAGGTAAAGTGTTATGTTTTGGCATTAATTATTGTCAGGTTTCCCCTTCAGAAAATGTAATTTATTAGGCTGGTAGATGCAAAATAGGGCTTATTAAGGCATAATTAAGTCCATTTTAATTAAGAGGGCCCAAACAAAGTGTGAAAAATGTAAAGGAGTACATTTTTCTACACTACACATAGTGAAGTATTTAACTTGTGATAAAAGATAGTTCATCTTATATACTATGCATTTTAAACTCTTTAGTCACCTATGCCATCAAAGGCTAGTGAATGTCCCTAAATTTTTATATAACCTATTGAAGATAATTTCTACTAAGTATAAGAGGAAAAGAGACCAATTTGCATTGTTACATTTTTACTTAGTCACCCTATTAATTAAGATAAGTCTCAAAACCCAATTTCCCAATGTATCTTGGGAAGGATTTTTTGACATACAATAATATCAATGATGTTCTTATGAGGCTAGAGGTAGAGGAAATGAATGAGTCTTATAGGGCTATAGAAGAAGGAAATTTTCCCTCTATTTCATCTATCACATCACCTACCCATAGCATCAGGGAGAATGCAAAGCTAGAAGTGTAGGAAACACAACCTGCAACTTCTGGGGAACAACATGTAGTAGAGGAGGAACTAGAAATCCATACCTCTACCAAGAGCCCTTCTGAGTCAAAGAAAAGGAAATGTGAAACCTCTACTTATGCACCCAAAAAGAAGTAGAAGAGTGCAACCCAACTAAGAAGGTGATCACACCATCTCAAGAGGAAGGGACCTATAAAGGGTACACCTAAAAATGAAAAAGGAAATAATTGTTATGGTTGAATCTGAGATAGACTCCAAAGAGGAGTAGATGCCCAATAGTGACGAGTCATCCAAAACATTACAGTCCATGTATCTAAGCAACAGTTTAGACTCTAAATTTGAATATTTTTTACACCTAGGAAAAAGGAAATACCTCAAACCAACCCAATCTCAGAAGAAGGGTGTGTTTCACCTAATGAGGTTGAAGATGACATTTTTTAGAAAAGGAGGAAGAACTGGTTTTAAAAGGAAGGAATAAGAGAAAGGAACTACAAGAAGCATTTCAAAGAATAAAAGAGTTAGAGGAACAACTCAAAGGATACTAGTAGAGGGAGGAAGGATTGAATAAAAAAATCTAGGAATTAGAGAAAAGGTTGCATGCTTTTGAGAAACAAGGTTCAAGATTGGAAAAATTGGCACAATTGGCTATTCTTGAGATCAACAAAGGAGCTCCACATCTTGTAAACCAATATAATCCCCTAAGAATGCCAAAGACCCCCACTATGCAACACTTGGAATAGAAATATGGAATAGAGAGAGAATTTTCCCAAAAACAAAAGGAATGGGAGAAAGAAAAATTAGAATTAATATTAACACATACAAGAACTGTTGAAAGAAAGGATGTAGAAATTAAGAAACTAAAAGTTATAATGGAGGAGTTGACTAACAAAACAATACAACTTCTACATCAAACACCACTTGCTAGGGTCTACACTTTGTATCTATAGGAAAAATTTCTTAGCTTTTAGTTCAGTCAATTGATTAGTGATCTCCCAGTTTCCTTGTCTTTACCTAACCAGTTTTTAGAGACATATCAACAATCTAGCCTAGGTATGCAAGATCAATTATGTGAATTCTACCCACACAATCTTGTTATCCTTCATGATTTTGCTTGGAACCCAATCATGTTTGTGGGGGATGTTCAATTAAAGGCAATGTCCTCATTTATAAGAAATGAGCATCAAAGAGGAATTTTTTTGAGGAAATATCAAGAAAGGGAGAAATCATTTCCCCTTCTACTTAGAGAAAAAGTTGAAAATCCTCATAATATAGTAGAAGAGTGGATTGAATTGGTAGAAAGGAGGTGGGTGAGAGAATTTTTTTTGGATTGTAGAGAGAAGGATTACAAAATATTTAAGGAATTAGAAATAGGGATTGGGAAATAAGCACTTAATTTCTTTTAGGACTGATGGAATTAACTCCAAAACTGAAAATAAAGGAGCCCCACTCAGTCTTTAATTATCTAGCAGTAGTAAAAAATCCATAAATACATTTAATCCTCCCTTGAAAATGAAATCACCTAGTTTCCCTTGACATTCCATCCTCCTCTTCTCTTATTCCTAATCCCACATTGGATAGGAAGGAGACATGAGATAGATGCAATAGAGAAAGCTAGATGGGAGAAGATAACAAAGCAAAAAGGGTTATGCTTAAAGTAGGGTGAAGGGGTCACCAATACAATGGACTACAAAGATGTTGCAATGAAATGTAATTAGAGACCATGAGTTGCTCAAGGACAAGAAAAAAGTTAATTTGGGGGGATGATGAGCCATAAGAATACCTAATTTCCTTGTTGTAGTTTCATATTTTTATCTTATTTATGCTAACCTTCAAAAGACATTATCAAACCTTTTTCATACACTTTAGGTATTTCAAAGCATTTGGAGATGATATATATTATATTAATGAATGTGTGTGAGAACTTTGAATGTCTACGAGTTTAGTATAATTTAATGGTTAATCATAGTTGCTAATAATAAAAAATGCCTTAAAGAAATAAGACTAACCCCTGCAGTGAAGAACCTATCAACCCGCAACAAAGTATTCTCAACCTACAGTAGAAGGTTGACAGTTTAATTTAGCTAGAGGAGTTAATCTGCTACAACACAAAATTATTTCCATAATGAGATGCAAAGGATGATTTGAGGACGCGATCATGGATGTACACGTTTCACTCCATCTCTTCAATAAATTATGGAGGAAGAAGGATTTTGTTCCAATAAGGAATACAAATTATAACAAGGGTTTTCCTATTAGGGCATGTTTCTAATTTATAACAATTATCTTAAATAGTGTAGATTCCTTATTCGACTTCTACACTCTTGCTCTCACTAGTTATTATTTTCTATTAAAGGACACAATCTTCTTTCTATTTTCATAGGAGAATTGAAATTTTATTTTAGTTTGTTTATATTTTTCATATAAGTGGACTCTCACATACCCTATATAGGAGGGTACTTTGTTGAGAATTCCAACAGCTAGATCTTTGCATGAATTAGATTGAAATGGGGATTTTGTTACATTTTGTTCAATAACTATGTGTATGATTGGAATATAATAGAGAAGATAATTTGTTAACATGTTTTCTTGAGTTGAGTAATTAATATATATGGATGCAACAATTTAAGCAAGGTCCACTTGAGGTACTACAAAGCTACATTAATTTAGATAATTAATTAGATTATACATTGTAATTTATAGATTATGCTTTCTAGCTTACATTATATTGAATGCTACATTTTGTTCAGACTTCTAAATGATTAGTTGAATTAGGACATGTTGTAGCATAAAAAATTATCAATTACAGTTATAAATGATAAGTACCCATAGCAGTTAATAGCTATTAGTATTTTCTTACCTTGTTCTTTAGGTAGGAGTTATTTCTAGTTAAATTTTTTTGATGAGTTTATCCCTATTCAATCACCTATACTTAGTCAATACAGGAAGTATACGATTATTGAATGCATGTATGGTGCCAACATAATCTAAAGTCTATGACTCCTTGGTTGGAAATTTAATGAATCCCTCTCTTGAATGGTGAACTACTTAATTCAGGGATCCATAGGTCCATTAAGCCATACATGTATGATCATCTACATCACTTAATTAGACATTAGGGGAAGCTCTACATTGTTCTATGGAAGCTTTAACTCATAGGCCACTTCACTGATCTACTTCACAATTATATATGGTCTATAGTATCCGGGTTTTAGATTTTCAAACCCACTCTTCTTAATAACAATCCATTTATATGGATGCAATATGAAGAAAACCAAGTCTCCCACCTCAAAGAACCTCTTTTTTCTTTTTTGGTCTACATAAATATTTTGATTCTATGTTTGTTAAAATTTATCATTTAGTTCCCTTAATATCTCTTGAGTGTGCTCCATCAAGTCACCTATTGTTGGGACTCTACTATCTAAAAGAAATAGATCAATGGAATATAGTGCATCATAACTATATAGATCCCTATAAGTTGTCATCCCAATGAACATGTGGTGTGAATTATTGTAGCAATATTCACCCATGTACAACCAATTGATCCATGTTGTCTATTAATCTAAGACATAGCTTCTTAAGTACCATTATGTGACCGACGAATTAGCATGGGCCGATTACACTTGATCCATGAAGAATTGAAGCATAACGAAGCCACTAACATCAATCTCAACAAGATCAATCAAGTGTAAATTAAACCAAGAATCCATTACAACCAAGCATACTAAACTATGAAAGCTTTAAAAATGCCTACTCTAATCCATTAAAACCTATCCCATTGTGGGAGTGGTGTCACGTTGATGTGGGACGACAAACCTTTCCCAATCTCGTGGATAAATGAGCTTGTTCCAGTCAGTTTTATTGAAGAAAACTGATGAAACCTTTGTGAGATGTGTATGAAAACATGATTTTAATCTAAATGAGCATGATGCAAGCTAATTTAACATGATTTTATGCTAAAATATGTAGATATGCAATTACTAAGCTAATATAAATAGATTCTAAACTAAAAGATTCAAAACCCTAATTAATAAACAAGCTAAATGGATGCATTATGTGATCATGGAACCTATTAATGGAAGCTTAAAGCTAATTAATGCAATTAAAATGAACTAAAAGATGCTAAATGTGTGCTAAATATGAGTGTGAGTGTGAGTTATTTTAACAAAATAACTTTGATGTTAAAAGATGGACCCATTTGTTTCCAAATAGTGACCTATCTATAGGAGAGCAAATGAGAAATGGAGGGTTGAGATAAAAAATGCTAATCAATGGTCAAGGATGGAATAATTTGGAGGCATGGATCATGGATTCTCATTAGTGGGTGAGAATGCAAGATGAGATTTTAATCAAAGGTTAATATTCCTTCAAATAAACACACTTTTGACCTATACAAGAGGTCACAAGTTAACTTGCACATGAAGCTAAGTAAGAATATTCCTTTTTTAAAATGAGGAGAGAGAATATTCTTTGGATATTCTCATGGGTGTGGGAAAAGGATAATTTAACAAGTTAAAATAAAGTTTAATTGTGCAAAAGGGGAAGGAATATTCCATGGGAATATTCCTTTTGGAGGAATGTGCAAAGGAGGAATATTCCCTTGCAAGTGGGGGGGATTAAGATAATTGATAATTAAACAATGTTAATTATGCAATTAGAGGATTTAGAAGAATTAAATGATATTCATTAAATAAAATAATTTAATGAATGGGGAAAAGGTGGAATCACATTTAATTAAATAACTTAGGGTTATTTAATTAAATAAAAAGATTTAGGAATTTAAATTAAATAGTTTGTTTTATTTAATTTAATGAGATGAAATGTTAGCATGAAAGGGGGTGAATTAACCTTATTAAATCGATTAGGTTAATGGATGAAGATGATACAATTAATTAAATAGCTAAGAAATTTAATCAATTAAGCGAAAAGAGGATGGGTTTTAGGAGGAAATGATGTTAGTATGCCTGATTCAAGTGCATGATATCATTTAAGATATTTTTCAGTGTCTACATCTTTCCCCTCTTTGAAGCGAGGTACCTGCTGTTTCGGTTCAAAGACTAACACTCTTCGGATTAAAAACTACTGCTAAAATCAAAAAATATTTCTTTTTCTAAATTTTTAGATGCTCCAGTGGAAGGATTAAGCTGGTTCCCTGCCCCCTCAAGAAATCAGGTAATTTTTTTGAATTTTGGGTTGATTTCTCGACAAAGGTTAAATGCTGTCCAAGGGTCTAGAAAGGCTTCGAGATGCAAAAAACATGCCAAAAACATAAAAAAATGATGCAAAATAAGCTCCAACTTGGGAATATTTGTGAAACTGGTGAAAAACCCTAGCTTGATGGCAAAAAACCCTAATTTTGAGGCATAAATAGGTTAGAAAGGGTCACTTTCAATTCATTTTGGTATTCACACCTTAGAGGATACTTGCAAATTGAGCTTTGACCTTCTAACGATATGACGCAACAAGTGCTCCAACAACACATTTCCAATCAGATTCATGAGTACCAGAGGCTTCTAGGTGTAGGACCACCGGTATGTGATTCAAAACTTGATTTGAAATTGAACTTTTAGGCGCATTTCATGCATTTTGAAATTTGAACTTTGGCGACATTGCTATATAGTGACACTATTTTTAGAATCAACGATTCTATTTGGATTTATAGTGATGCATATGTGATTAGCGATGCAGTTCATGATTTAGATTTAGGGTTTCAAATCATAAATAACAACACATATATAAATAGCAACACATATATAAATAGAAACACATCTTTGATTTGAAAATTAGGGTTAGGGTTTGCCAAAATTAAATTATGACGCATATGTCAATTTAGAATTTAAATGCTTCAGGAATTGCAGTTTGTAATTTGAATTATAGCGATGCTATCCTAAATAGCAACACTATTATCATTTTGGGGGATAAAAACTCCAAACTTAGTCAAATTTTTGTGAATTTTGACATTGTGCGCCTCATGGGTGTAGGAGGTGATCCCGCGAGCACCGAATGACTATTTGGCAATGATGATAGCACTATGAGAGTGATGGAACAACAAGACCTCATCGTTCCACTTACCTACCAATGAGGCAAAAATGATGTTGGAGGATGTATGGCAGATATTGTGTTTGCTGATACATGGTGAGTCTATGATCTATGATGTTGATGCTAATTACGATGCCTATCATGAGGTGCTTGACTAGGAGGACATTATCTTGGTCAACTCCCAAATAGACCTTGAGATGTATAAAGTTTCGGGTGTTGACTTTCAAACTAATCATTGCAACAATTATCTTAGGTTTGGTTGCTCTTCAACAAATCAGAGGATTCAATTTGAGATGGGGTTTGGCTTAGCACAAGATGCTCTTTCAGAGGACTCAGTATGCATGGGGGCTAGTGATGTTGGCCTCCCTTTACCATGATATGAATGATTTTGTATACTGTGATGGAAGGGCTATTAGCACAAGGGTCACCCTTCTTCACATTTCAGCTTGGGAGCACATCATTGTGCTCCAATCGATTGTTTACATGGCAGATGTAGAGACAGATGATCCAGTTGTCTAGAGATACAGAGGTGCCATCACATTACAACACATAGGGTAGCTCGACATTCCCTATTGGCGTAGGGTGATCGATGATATAACAATATTCAGATGGAAGCCTTGGCTTTAGATGCCAACTTGTTATGATGGTGTTTAACATCTCTTCTTTGCTAGATAGACCTGATTCATGCAGGGTCAGGAGCATATGATAATTAAGAGATATCTTCCCAATAGGGTTTCCAAATAGTTTGGCGAGAGGCGGGACAAGACTGATGATCAATATATCACCATCTTTTCTAGGTCAGCTTGAGAGACAGCATGGGGACCTACGATTCTAGCCAATGAGGTTGTCATGGGCTTTAGACAGTTGGTTGCTAGACCTTGGGCCTATGATAAGGGACAAGAAGATGCATAGATGACACCTACTTATGATGCATGATCTATATCTCCTCGTTGATTGTTAGATCCAATAGGTATACCTCCATGAGGGAGACCGAGAGGGAGGGGTGTAGGCAGAGGCAGAGGGCATCCTAATGATGGGTAGGGTAGAGGATGGGGTAGAGGACAGGATGGCCAGAATCAATAGGATGGATAGGTCCTAAGTGCACCACCAATGCATTAATAGCCTTCGATACAACATAGCCACCACAATAGCCACCATCAGGGCTAGATCCTCATGATTTACAGATACAACAACTACAACAACAATTGCAGGTGGTGACAGGTGAGAGGGATCAGGCTAGATAATAGATTTTGGTTATTACTGCTGAGAGAGACCAGGATAGGCAATAGGTAGAGGTTGTCATGGCAGAGAGAGACTAGGAGCAGCAACTCAAGCATACCATCAAGATGTAGTTAGCACATGAGGCCGGATGGTGCTAGTAGTTGGAGTCCATTGTAACTGCAACTTAGGGGTGGACAATGTCTGTTCGATTGTATAGAGAGGTCATGATCAAGGCAACCTATTATCAGATGCACTACCATCGGGATGTCTCACAAGCACTTAGACAATCAGATTACTCACAGAGGAGTGAGGAACATCCCTGAGCTAAGGATTAGCTAGAGAGACAACATGGTGAGGGGAATAACCATCAAGGCTAGCTTTCTTGTACACACTTTTTTGATTATTGTACGATTATTTATACAAATATACATTCATGGGCTCCTTTTTGATAACCTTGTGGATATCATATTTTTGATCGATATACATACATGGACTCAAATATTGTACCATGACAGTCATTTTTTGATATATATGATATGATACGAATTCATGATGTGCGACATGCTCTTTTATTTCATACCTTATGAATTTATGGATGCATTTGATGTTGATGTGATGTGATGCTTATGTATGCTTATACGATATGTGATGATATGCGATGTAATGTGATGCAATAGATGAATGCACTTATTTTTTGGTATCTTTTCATGATATGATATGTAGATGTTATGTTTATGCAAATGATATGAATGCATGTCTTTTTGTGTATTTTTTTATGCAGTTTTATGAGATGTTTATGTATGCATATGGATGTATGGATGGATGAAAATGTTAATTCTTATGATATGATAATGCGATGTATGTTTATAATATGGGTGCAATGATTTAAGATGCTTATAATAAAAAATCTATATTATTCAAAACAACTTAAATGATAATGATGATGCAGGATGTATGTTTAATGATATGTTATGATTATGTGAGATGTATGCATGATGATGTTTTATGGATGCAAGATGGATGCATTGATGATTTTTTTTGCTGACTGACATGATACCAGGTTAGTACAAAGAGAAGATAGAAGAAATAACATGATTTGACCATTAATTTTGATGGCTGCTTCAAAAGATCCAACAAGTCTATGATCCACCGAGAATTTATTAGATATGGTGATGAGAAATGCATGATGATGATGATATATTGGGATTGGGATTTTATATCATTCATTATTGTTTGTTATAACACATAGACATGATGCATCAAGCATTTATAAATAAGATGGCGTTGTATCTAGTGTAATGGACTTTGACTCTGCAAATAGATAGGATAGTTCTTGTTCACACCTTTGACATACGAAAACCTCATTGGAATATAAGTTAGAAGCTAAGAATATATCAGACTAAAGCATACATAATATTCAACAATGTACTCCAAACAACTTCCCTACACACAATTAAGCAAGTATGTGCCAAGATTATTTTACAAGAATACCCACAAGCACAACAAATAAAAAATAATGATCGATGCCCCATTCCTTTCTCTCTTAATCATTTTGATAGACATCATTGAGAGGTCCTTAGAATGGGTTATTAAGATAAATCATAAGAAAATATCAAAGACAAATAGTCATTGTTATCTATATCTCTTGCCAGGCTTAAATTTAGCTAAGGTGATTTTTGATGCTGATTAATCATACTCAAATAGTAGAGATTGACAAGCTAGTCAACACATGAACTTGCATAAAATGAATCAAAATCCAACAATAATTGATATTGATTATGATTAGATCTCTACATTCAAAGGGGTGTTATGAAATTCATCACAACAACAAATAACAATTACAAATATGTAACAAATGATGGAATCAAAAAAAGACCGAAATGTGTTGTAAACTTAAAGCTCCAATACACTCCCCGAGTGAGAATGACTTCTATAATTGAAGGGTTTTCTTTCTCTTATACCAACAATCAATGGGTTTTTATCCACTAATCACAATCTCTTATTGTTTTAATCTATGAAAGATCACTTGAACATAAAGTGCTTAAAAGATACAATAACATAACATGCATCCTTACAATTGAAATATTTTCCTAGTTTTATATTGTACCCACCAAAAAGATCAAACTAGTTGGCTTAGACCCAAGATGGTGCCAAGGCCCAAATTTTAATTCTATAAGATACATCATAGGTTTTCCTTATAGGCCTTACATACATTTCTTGTAAAAGGTTCATATCTTCTCCTTCCTTCTAAGTTGGAATTCATCAAGCAAAAACTCCAACCCTTGATAGGTCCTTGGCAACGTCAGGTCACAACCTTGATCGTTGACCTCCAATAGCTCCTTAGAATGTGTCGAGTGGTATCTTCGAACCTTGATGCCAGATTATTTTAATATGAGTCAAGTGGCATGATGAATTATCAATCTCCAACAACTCCCTAATAGGTGTTAAGTGGCAACCTTGATTCCTAAACTTCGACATCTCCCTAGGTGAGTAATTTGTTAGCTGGTTTTTAAAAAAGGGACACAATTTTTTTTCAATGGAGTTGATTAAAAAATAATTTGATGTAGATTCTATCATGTAGTTTGGTAGGGATTACATTCACCATGGGTCATTAAATTCTTACAAAAATACTCTCCTTCATTACAAAAGGACAACTACAATTATCCTTCCAGAAAATCAAGGAAGGTGGTGAATAAGGTTGCTTCTCATGCAATTTAGCTTCAAATAGGGTGGGTATTTGAAAAATATCATGTGATTTTTTAGATTCATTTCCTTTAATGCTCAAAGTTCCATGTTTAAAGGGTTGTAAATTTTTCTAATGCTTTGTGCCAAGACAACTTATAGTTTTTATATTTTTTGGTTTCAATTTTTGTATAAAGGGTGTGACTCCCCTAAAGTCATATTATTACCATAAATTTTTAATCAAGAGGGCTAATTATAACCTAAGGTAATATAAGTTATAATTGTAGTGACCAATTAAATCCTAAATTAATTTGAATTTACAACTTTATGCTAAATTATTATTAATAAAAACATTTATGCAAGTCTTACATAATGTGATATTCTATGTGAAAAGACCATCTTGGAAATCACTAAGTTTTGTTCTAATTTAGTTATACTTTGAGTGAAAAGGAAACCTTCATAAAAAATAATATTTTCATTTAGTTCAAAGCATTATAAGTATTATATAAATGGTTTGTAAAATATGTACAAATAAAATTTGGGTATTTGTAATCTGATCACACTACGTTGAATTACATAAAAATGGAAATAATGATGAAGGTTATCTTTTTGCTTAGATTATCAGAAATATGTCATTTAAGATACCCTATATGTAAAAAAATTTCTCTATATTTGATTACTATATTCTTACTCACTTTTATTCAAAAAAGAAAATATTTTTACTTGATTAAGTTGTAAATTATGTTATGAAGAGGTATCTTATCACGCACAATGAACCATTACAATCTTTACTTGTATCTAATCTATTCATTTTATGGAAAAATCATTGCACTGTATAAATCTTGGCCTTTAATATTATGGATCCACTCTTCTACTTGTGTAATATTCATAGAGATATAGTTTTTCATGGACCCACTCATTCAAGAAAGTCACTTGAACATTATCTTCAATTCTCCCTCATATGAGATAAAGGTGGCTATTATAGAGGTTATTGGTATCAAATAAATAGAACATGGAATCACTAGTCATGTAAATTTCAAGGTAGCATCTTATTTCCTATCCAATTTCCTACAACTTAAAATAATCCATAACAATAATGGTATTAGTGGCATAAATGTTTTCCTGAACATAATTTAGACTTAGGTTAGATGCAATAGTAGCAATGGACTAGTAATTTTGTAGGTAAATTTACCAGTTATCGATAATGGGTTTAAAGGCCTAGCTTCTATGGGAGTACTATGTAACCTAGAGTAGAGAATCATGGGGCTCACCTAGATTCTCCAAATAAATTGGGAAGTCCTCATAATAAGTAATTTAGGAATTGTGGTTATGGGAGTTGGCAACATGTTCTATAAAATGCGCAATTTCTTTTTTTATTTTTATTTTTATCCCTTTACATATAGAGTTCAATTTGAGTGTGCCTATCAAGAAACACCATTTCTTCTAGGTATCACCCAAAATTCCATTGAAAATAAATGAAATTATGATAGTTTTTTGTAAATATTATAATATAATACTGTTGTTGATCATGGTAGGATATTTTCTTTGAAAAACAAGGAACTCGTTTAATATTTTTCAATCTCAATATAATATAATTTATAAAAAATACTTTTTATATAGAATAAGTGTTACTATTAAACTAGTTATATATTTGATGAATGCTTAACCACTCTATTGTTCATCCACTCATAAATAATCAATAATTATACACTTGTAGTATATTGCTAAATACATCTATAGTCTTTACTTTATTTTAACCATGAAGATACTAAAATGCATCATAAATTAATTTATATTCTCAAATCTTTAAATCTCTTTTTAAATCCTTAATGGGGCATAAAGTAAATATTTTAATTATTTAGATTAAAATAAACCTATTGTAGCCCCACTAGCTAACATGTCACCTTTTTCTAGCCAATGGTGTTTCCTCCTACTCTAACAATCTTATTTTCTCCTTGGACACCTCGAGTTGTTGATGTTGTTTGATCTGATAATGTAGGATTGATAAAACATGTGCCTTTATTTCATTACTATAGGTTCTTAATAAAATATTACTTAGCCTATAAGGAAGCTTGGTAGAGGTTTAGATGAATATGATGGAGAAATTAGATCATGGGATGTAGGTGGAATTTTCCCTATTGACTATTTTCTTGACTCAAGACTAGGTATGTTTTAATTATATGGGAAAATCAGGTTTTGAAGGGACCCAAAATCCTTTACAACCAAAGGTACAAAATTCTGCTCAAGGGATACTACAATAGAACACCAGTAGCAACCCAAAAACTCAACATGAACGAAGAAACAAAATGTTGCTTGAAAGATAAATCGGTAAGCTAGCAGCAACACCCAACAACAACAAAACAACAAAACAATAGGAAAGAAACCGAGACCCAACAACAAGAAAGCACACAACTAATAGACAAGAAAACAAATAGGACACTATTTCAGATTTCTTAAGGTATTGGCCACCTCAAGGTCCTGACTTCTATGCATTTCAATCATGTCCAACAACTCCTTTTTCTCAGATTAAAAGGAATTCTTCAGGTCAGCAAAACCTTTAACAACAGGGCCTTTACCATCATCTTTCACACCTTTTTTCCCTTTACCTTTGGATGAGTGATCCTTCTCCATTAACTCAAAAAAATACAACCGGTCCTCCTTGAGCTCACTGATTTTACGAAACAGGACTTCCAACGAGTCCGCACTATTCTTTACTGAAATGTGATAGGCATGGAGAATATTTTTTATATCCACATTAGTATCCAATATTTTGGGTTCTAACCCAGCCAATCACTCTTCACACAGGGATTTGAAATCATGATATGACCCCTCAAGATCCACAATTCTGTCAATCAAGATATCTGAGGTTGAGCCTTTCAAAATATTCTTCAAATTATCCTTCAAACCCCTTATTTAAATGTTTATCTTATTAAACTCCTGAAGAGTCCATTTTGCTAATTTAAAAGTACCAATGGCCCCTGCCCTCACCATATCAAGCAACTCAAACATAGAGGTAGAATCATCATTAAGATAGGAAAAGTCCTCCAAAAGGGGATTTACCTTTAGAGGCTCTGACTTCGCATGAGTTTGCTTAGAATCCTTCTCCTCTCGAACCTTATTCTCCTCTTCCAAATCCATATTGGGAGAGCTGTGAACCAAGGAGTCATCAATTTCCACCGTTTTCTCTTAAGAAGTCTTCTCCTTATAGGGCACTTTGGTCCCCTTAACCATTTCTTTCAAGGGCTGGTTCTTCATCTTGGCTATGCGTTTGGAAGCCCTTCTCGACTTATCCTTTTCCACCATAGTAAACATATTCTCTTGCATCCCCTCCTCTTTACCACCCACCTTCATGTCACCCTGACCAATGTCCAAAGCATCGTTCCTGGGAGTAGAATCACCAGAGCCCACCTCTGTGTCCTCACTATCAGAACCTGGTTCATTTAGAATACGACGCTAGGCAACCCGTTTAATTTTATGGCTGCCCTTCTTCATCTTTTTTGAGGATGTGTTCACAAGGGATGGGGAATCATCCTCATCCTCTTCAACCCACTCCTCTTCCTCAACAATGCTGGTATATGAGCCATAAGAGCCAGAATCTACGTTCAAAAGCTACTCCTTACCCTTAATAGTAGTAGCCGGGACAAGGGCTTTAACATGCTCCATCCTCATGGAGGACCAATGCCCTCTTGTTCTTTAAGTGAGCATAAACAAAGACCTCTATGAATGACAACAAGAAAAACAAAAAGGAAATAAATAGCCCATGCCTGAAGAGGTTTAAAAGAGTAAAATGATGGCCAAGGATAGTAGTGAACCTGCCTTCCAAAGTCACATATCGCATTATCACCTCCATAATATTTTCTCATAACTTCTCGAGAGACTTTCGCTCATAGCCACAACTTTCCATTTTGATGAGTTTTTTCTATTCATCATCTTTGAAAAATTGGGCTATAGCCTCCTCGTTACTCTTCTTGTCCTTAAAGAACTTATGACCAACCATCGACAACCTAGCTACAGTAGCAATCAAATCCTCATTAATATCAACTTCCAAGCCCTTAAACTAAAGCTTACGATTATGCCAGCAAGAAATGAAGTTCGTTGATGCATTCGGGTCATGCCCATGCAACCTTTCTAAGAATGACATAAAATTCCCATGCTGGAGGATACTCCAAATTTTCATTTTTTTCCTCAAGCTCACATAAGAATGCGGCTTAATTGTGCTCCTATCACCTCCCATTTACTCAAAACCCAGACTAAGAAAACCCTTGCAATTACCATTTAATTGAGAGCCAACAATCCAAATAAAACCCACAAAGCGTGTGAGCTAAGAATAAGTATTGAAGAATAAATGATGCCATTGCATGCACTCATCCAAAGCCATCGTTTCTCATTAAGATCCTAGATTTCTTGGGAAGGAGAGTGCCTTCCTCCCACATATGAAACTCATTAAGCTTGATAGCCTCGTTGGCAAAAAAATCTGCTAAAGAATTACCTTCTTGAAAAACGTGGGAAACACGGGTCTCCTCACAAGAACTTAACATCATTAAGCTTGACATAAAAAATTCCAAGCAGAGCCACATTTTTTGGAAACTTCCCTTCAAACCCTTGATGCTTATAAAAAAAGGCCTCTGAATCTTTGAAGATTTTGTTGGCATCTCTAATGGATCAAAAAATAAGCGACGAATCTCAAATATTTCAAGTCAATCCACTCCTCGACAAAATAATCAATGCAACATATTTTGTTCATCAACAATTTTTACTAGTGGCCATTTTTTTCTTGGTGGATGAAATATTCCATGAATATTCTTTGATGTAAATATGATGTCATCCATATGTCTGACCTCTCTAGCTCCCCTCCTAGTCCTACATTTTCTCTAAAGGAGATTTTTTTTTCTTTTTATCATAACTTGGAAATACGGTGTCAAAATCAGGCAAATAAGATATCATCAAAAAGATTGTTCTGAGCTCTTTGAAGTGATGCAAATCTCATCATAAAATTTTGCTACTAGTTTATTTTATTATCAGTTGAAATAAAATCTTTATTTTTTTCTTCCAAGCTCATAAATTTTTGCTTGTATCTCCATTTTTTGCAATTCTTGTGGCATTGGAAAGGTATTTCAGAGCTCATAAAATTTATTCGTGCACTTTTTCTATAATCTACCCTAGGTACATTTTATTCAATTTTTTGTGATTTCACATTTTTGTCAATTAATTTGACATCTTGGAACTTGGCAAGGATATGTTTGTATGAGATGAATTCATTTGATTTTCTTTATATGCACTGAGGTTATTAGTCTTTGATCATTTGAGGAATTATCATGGATTTTTCTGTTCATCCTTCTGTGGTCATCTTGGAAAAGGATAATTATTTATCTTGATGAAATAACATCCTAACACATCTCGTGTGGCTTGATCTATTGCCTTATCTATATTGACTCATACCTACACTAGACACACCAGGGAGTTTATAAACATGGGGTATTATCAGTGATCATTTTGTAGTAGTGATCTGTTCTAGTATTGATCTTGACATAATGTGTGTAGTATCAAACATTGATTGTACCCAAACACTTTGGACTCAACTTTGGGAGATCCATGGAAACCCTCATATCACTCCATACCTAAAGGATCTTGTTATAGATTGTCTCATTCCTCTTGCAGATGCATATTCCATACCCTTTAATGATGATACTTTAGAAGAGCTTGAGTATATCACATGTCTTGCATGTTCCAATAGTTTAGAGCCTTGTCTTCATGTTCCCACTCTTCAAATTGAGACTACATCACCACCTTCTATTGTTCTTGATCAACTTGGAATTGCCACATCTTTGGCACCTATTAGTTTGAATAGTATAATAGGATTTTCATCTTCTTCTAGACACAACTACTCAGGATTCATATCTTGCAAACATATCATCCTTGTTTGTAGAGTCTCAAATTACAAATTTGGATGATTACTTTGAGGACATTCATCTAATCTTTATTAAAAATCACATAATCATTGTTGGCATATCATCTTCATCATATTTGGAGCTTGTTATACATAAACCTTCACTGGTTTTTGGATTGGAATCATCCTATTTAGACATGCGGAAACTTGAGAAATTTTCAGATACACACATCATTTGGATTTAGATTCTTGATTCTTCCATATTTTGAGAATGGATTCTCTAATCATCAGTGGATTTGTTTCTTTGTAAGGGGAGAAATGTTGTTTGCAAGCAATGTATCATAATCTATTTTCGGGCATCCATCATTGGTACATGAGCTACTTCTTATGGGGGATTCATATCCTCATTTTATATCTCCTACTAGGGGAAATCTATCGTACTTGTGTGATAGAAGCAGTCCTTGGGGGGTCACATTGAGTCCTCCTATCCTTCTTTCACTAGTGCAGTTATTTTATTTCATTTTCTTTTGGAGAAGAGTTTTTTTTCCATGTGGTTTTCTCCTTTTCTCTAGTTATGAGAGATTCATTTTTTTGTACATGGGTACCTCATTAGGCCTTGTAGTTAGGACCCATGCATGCATCCACCATTCCATTCTTTATTAGGGTTTTGGTTTCTACCTAAGTTGATCTTAAGGGGGGGGGGGTGTTGGAGTAATTAGGAAATCATTTGATTATTAATTAATTATTAGGTCCCTTATTACTTAAATTCTTTAATCTAAACTTAGGTGTGCTTTTTAATTATTAGATTAGGCTAAATATAGGTTAAGTTGTCTCATGACATGAGATTATGACACTTGTATCAATCTAATATTATCCTAATCTAGGTTTTTTTTTTCCTTTTATAAGGATTGATCCTTTATTATAATTATTATCCGGGTATTCCTTATTCAATATAGATGGCATATCAGATGTTTTTATGGATAAATTATTTCTCTCTTGGTCGCATGAGCATATCAATGGCTTTTTATTTTTAGATGTGATAGGAATTTTGGTTGCAAGTGATTTCTAGGAGTTGCGGGGTTTACTATCAACTCCAATATAATTTTTTTAAGAATAATACCATTAATATGCTTCATGTATTAAAAAATACTCATATATAGTAGTTTATGGTAACCAACCATCATTACAGGGTCAATACAATTATTTCCTTGATATTGGTGGTATATTTCTTAAAGGTTTCAAAATATAAAGATGTGTCCCAACTAGTGGTAGTTTCTCTTATCATACCATAATGGAGGATAGGATTGGATGCGATTCTATATGTTATTATGACTGGTTTGGCTCTCTAATAATGAATAAAAATATTTCTTATTCATGGTGATGTGATGGATGGTATATGGCTCCCATTTGTCTCCCTATACATTATATCCATTGAGGAACACCATAACTCATTAGACAAGATTGGTATTAATTTCCTCAAAAGATCCACTAGAGTCATTTCCACTATTGGAATTGATTGGTCCTTCACCATTTTATATGATAAAGTTAATAAAGAAATGGAAGAGATTGTGAAAGGTGGAAAAATTCCTCTCTTGAATTGTGTTGTGTCTTATCCATCTTAGAAAGTCAAGGTAGCTAGTTTGTACATGTATCTCACTAGTCTAGTTTTTTGGTAGTTATCTCATTGATATAAAGCTTTGGTATTTTTTGGGTTATTTCCTCTATACTAAAATTTACATCTTTGGCCCTCCTTCTTGGAGCATTTATGTTTAACATTTTTCTTGAACTTTTATCCAAAGGGTTTTTGTTGGAAATTCAAGGTGAAACTTGCAGCAATAAAACTTAATAATGTGTTTGCAAATCTGAAATTATGTATCCAAGATTACCATAAAGTGATTATATGATTAAAAATTCTAAACATGAAAGAAAAATGAGCAATACCAAAATTTGACATCCACAAGTGACACAAGATATACGTGGAGAAACCATTGTGGGAAAAAACTCCACACCCAAAGAGATCCAATGTTTGTATTAATATTCAAAAGAGATACATCAATACAACACTCCTCGAGCTAGAATTTGGAAGCACTTTGTTGCTATAACAACTTGCAAACAAACTCTACAAACCACCATCTCTCAATGTTTAAATGGTATAGTAAAAGTTTGGCAAATATCGTGCGATTATACAATGATACATTTAAAAGTTGGGCGAATCAAACCTCGACAAAACACATATGTTGCAATTTTAAAAGTGATTATAGGCCTAGGATTAGCATGGAGTTATCATAGTATTGGTGAAATAGGTCCTCATACATAATTATTTTTTAATGTTATTGGTGAAATGTGCCCTCATATGCAATTATTTTTTAATGTTATTGGAGAAAAGGATCCTCATACACAATTATTTTTAAATTTTATTGGCAAAATGGGTCCTCATAAGTAGTGAAAATTTAAAGTTGGCAAAACATCTCCTAATACACAATGTAATTTTAATATTATCGACGAATATGTGGGTGATATAATAAATGCTTTTGAGATTCCAGGCAAAAGTATTAAGTAGACAATTGGAAACACGTATTTTATTATGACAAGACTATCAATTACATATGCCTCATAAAATAAATTGATAGCGAATTGAAATACATTGGATCAATAATTCATAAAATTTGGGCAATTTGGACTCCCAATTGGTTGCAATATATTCACCAATTTTGAATTGGCCGATATAACTGTTGGTTGAAAATTTTGTATACTTGGGAAAGCGTACAAAATTGTGGTATTAGCCACAGTACATGAGATAAAACTCTCCTAATTAAGGGAAGGCTCCCTCTTTGCTTTCTATTTTAACAATTCAGAAATTAACTCTAACTATAAATCTATTCTAAATCTGGGTGAAACTCTGTCTTGTTCTCTTTTTCAAAAAAAGGACACTTATTCTTTTCTCTTATTTCATAAAAGAATCATAGCTGAAAGCATAAATGATTGTTGAAGTAAAAAAATAAAGAAGCAAAGTTTCCATAAAGGCACAAAGTCCTCCATTGCTCCTCTGGGATGAGAAAACAAATTGAAGGCACAAAGTCTTTGACAACTTACTTTCCTATCAACCTTTTAAAATAATTTTCTGGTAACCAAGTACAATATGTAGCAGCTCAAAGTCTAATTACATGATGCACTTTTTATGCACAAACACATAAAATAAAATAAAACACTACCCCCTTTGCTTGAGCATTCTACAATAGCTTCAAACGTGACAAATAGCTCAAAGTCTACAGTATCAAATTTGAAAACCAATCTAAAACTCCAAACGCAATAAGCGGCTCAAAGTCTACAAAATTCAGCTTGAATCCCTCTTGTATAACACCACATAACTCACAATCAATATGCAAAAAATTTCATCACATAACACCTTGAATCAACACAAAGTTTGAAAGCAATTTTCCTCTTTTAATTGACCGTAATTTGATTTACATCTAAGCTCAAAGTCTTAGAGTGCACATAAAAAGTGGCAGAGTTTTGTTGCATTGCCAAAAGATAGATATTACAATAGACCCCCTCAAGTATTTATAGGAGAGAAGCCGTGAGAAAAAGGTGGGAGGATCCCAACAAACTTGAGAAATTATCTCAAGCACTAACTAATTGCAGTTGACTTATTCAACATTACAAGTCCTATTGTAATTTGACTTGTAATGTAATCACATGTAATTACATTTTACAACTTTGCAAGTGATATGATTACTTGCAATTACATTTTTCCATTTTACATTTAGTTTGTCAAAACTAAATTACAAATACATAATTGAAACTATTCTAAGTGTTCGAAGACATGACTTGAACTGAATCATCCTTGATTGGGTCTTCATGCCACTGTTTTGGAAAACATTCTTCCATCTCTATCTTGAAAGCATTCTATGCCTATCAAACATTTCTGTCACTTATTCACTTTCTCGTATGGCTTTGTTACTTTCCTAGCTCTTAAGACCGTCTTCATCTTCATAAATCTGTATTGCAACTTGATATAACTACCCCTTGACATAGAACATCATAGTTTGCCATCATCCTCTGCCAATGAAGTCCTCATGCTCAGAAATAGCTTACAAACTGCTCTTTAATTAACCATCTTTTCCTTTTCATAATTCTAAGATGTCTTGATTCACTGTCTTATCTCAATAGACCTACATAGGACTATCTTTTCATGTTACTAATTTTAGTAGGTAAGAAGATATTCGGTGAAAAATATCCATTTTGAAGTTTTCTTGGAAATATCATCACTTTCTCTTGGCATGACTATGCTTTAGCTTGTTGTTGTTCTTTCTTTGTATCATATGTAGTAACACAACATAACTTTGACCTTCATTACATTGTCTATTCCATATCTTCACTTAAATTTTCCATCCTATGCCTTTTCACTTATCATCATACTCTGCCTTATGCTCACAAGTTTATAAGTTGATAAAACAAATTACAAGCTGCTGATAAAAGCAATTTCAAGTCTGGAAACCAACTTTGCGAATGATTTCAAAACATATAAGAGATCATGTGACTTGCAATCGGATTTTGGGAGAGACACTGCACGTATAAGCAAGTCAAGACACAAGCCAATGAGGAAAATGGGGTTTTGGAAGAGCAAAAATGCATGCTGAAAAGCAAAACTTGCACTCACAAGTTCAGATCGGGTCTTTTGAACGACATTACAAGTAACATAAAATCACAAACTCAAGTGGGCCGGGTTTTAAATGATCATATGCAAGTCATTTTTGGGAGAGCCCTTTGTACACATGATTGCAAGCGGGTTTTTCAAACTCAAGTACAAGAGAAAATGACACAAAAAGACCAAAATCGGGTTTTTAAGAGCACTTTGCAAGTTAAGATTTCATCTCATAAGCAAATTAGGTTTTTTAAACACTTCAGCAATTTCACTTTTTCAACTAATGACTAAAATCGGACTTTTCAAGTTATTTAGCAACTTTACTTTATGACTTAAAAGGCAATCAAACTTTTTAAGAGTCTTTAACAATCTCACTTTTTCACTTAAAGGCAAATCGGGCTTTTTGGAGCTCTCAGCAATTTCACTTTTCTCACTTAAAGCCAATCAAAATTTTTGGAGCTCTCAACAATTTCACTTTTCTCACTTAAAGCCAATTAGACTTTTTGGAGCTCTCAGCAATTTCTCTTTTCTCACTTAAAGCCAATCGAACTTTTTGGAGTCCTCAACAATTTTACTTTTTTCACTTAAAAGCCAATCAGACTTTTTAAGAGTTTTTGCAATTTTACTTTTTGAACATAACATGTAAAGTGAGTAAAAAGTTCCTACACTTGTAATGGATTAAAAAGTTCCTGCAACTCACTTGCAAGTCATTCAAAAAGTTCCTACAACTTGCAAGTTATTGAAAAATTTCCTATTATTGACTTGCAATGAAGGCAAAAAGTTCCTACTTGCAGTGATGCCTCAAAAACCTGAAATTGACCCAAAACATAAGAAAAATTGACTCAAAGACAAGGCAAATGAAGTCGGAATGTGATGAAATTTGGAGCAAAGATTCAAAATGACCCAAGGAATAATTTCCATTTTTGAAATAGATATTTTTCACATCATAAAGTGTGTCTTAACACAAAAATATCCCTACTTGCAATGGTGATCAAAAATCCTGAAATTGGACAAAACAAGGGGAAAAACATCTCAAAATGCTCCCAAATTTTGCACAAGGAAAAATAGGAAGGAGACCAATAGCCGCACAATTCAATTGGAGAATTTTGGTGCCTCGAAATGCATGCCATAGAGATTTATGAATAAATTTTAGGCAAAATTTCATATGGGTTGTCCAATTTTGAGAATTCAAAATTGAGGACAACAATAACTATTCGCCAATTGATGAAGATTCACCACTAAAATAATCCATGATGAAAATATAGTTGAATTTGTTATTTTATTGGAAATTAATACTCTTAATTTTTTTTTATATTGGACTCATTTTATTTGCAATTAATACTCTTGAAAATGTTCTAGATATAAGTTTATTTGTTACATTTGCATTCGTTTTAGTTTTCATCATCATATACATGTTTAAACATTTTTAGATCGCATTTATCATCTTCCCTACTTTACTTCTAGTGTGCATGTCACTGCAAGTCCTATTTCATGTGTTTATCCCCCGTTGATTTATTATACATTTTTTTAACCCCTAGTCTTAGGTGTCTTTACCCTTTGTATGACCCCATGTACCTATATGGAAAACATTTCTCCCAAAGTGGTCTTATGAAACTAAGAATTTTTATGCTTTGGGATTTATTCTCATTTCCTTAAGGGTGAATGACATATAACAACATTGTCATCATTTATTTTCTTTTTATTCACCCTTCACCAAATTACATAAGAATAAAAAAAATAGTGCTAGATATTTCTTTCTCAACTTTTTCATATTTAATCATTTAAAAAATTTAATTTAATTTTTCCAAATTTTTATCTTAGTCAAGTCTAGTTCATCCCTTACATGTATTTACTTGAGTTTTAATTTTCATTTCCTAGTTAGAATTTATTGCACTCTACTTATCAAAAGCTAATTTATGAATTTACAAGTGTATTTGTTTAAGTTGATTTCTACCAACTTTTATAAATTAAACTATATACATCCAATCCAATTAAGATCTCATAAGGTTAAATACAATTTAGTTTCAAGTTTAAGTCTTGAGTGAAGAAAACACATGATTTGATATATACACTTCTATAGTTTTTTGTACATACAATGTATACAAGTGATAATATAAAGTGCATGATTACTTAAATAATTATAATCTATCAAATATAATTTATACACGTGCATGTTTAATTATTATTTACCAATTAAATCACAAAAAAATCTAGTATGCATTGAATGAAATCACAATGTACATGTATATAATCCTTTCTATGATTTACCACATGTCATCTCATCATATACATATCTATGTTTAATCCAATCACATTAAGTACATATAAGAAGTTTGTATTGAAGTACTCAACAACGTGCTTGTTGATCTGAAGAGTGATGGTGAGCGAGAAAGGGAGTGGAGGAGGAATTTTGAATTCCCCTGATGGTGAGAGCAATGGTGTGGGTGATTTTGAGGATGAAGATCCACTTTGCGAGCCTTTGGGATTTTGTCGTGGGCATTTCTTTGTGTTGGGTGCTTGGGGGAGAGTCTACTAGCATTTTCTTCACTCTGTTCGGGATCTTCCTGTTGTTTCAAAGCCTTGTGTTTTAGTTTCTAGGGATGATGAGGAGATTTTGAGGCTGTTGGTGCTACGTCGACATTGTTTGTGTCTTGTACTCTCCCAACAACTTGTTTGCCTTGTGGGAGAGTTTACGGCTTCAAAGGTTTGGTTTGTAGATTCCCTGTTCCTGGTGTGGTGTTTTCTTGAGGCCCAAGGGTGTCTCTTGCTACTTGTGGCCCATTTGGTCTCTTCTTGGTAGTCTCCTAGTTCTGTGGGGGTGTTTATCGCCTCTGTTGCTTGGCTCATGGAAGCCTAGTTTTATGATTTACTGTCATTTCTGCTTGGTAGACTTTGTGTGATTGGTTGCCCCCTCCTAGTTCATTTTGAGGATTACGATGAGGTTTTGTTAGTCTTCTCTCCTTTGTTTGGGGGTGTTTTGCCTCATATGTGGCTATTTTCTTTGCCGTGCTATGTGTTCAGCGTGTTGCTTGCCCTTGCTATGACTGGGTGCTTCTGGGCTCCCTTTGGAGTTGTTTCTCGGCTTGGTTTGGACACCCCATGTGGTTCGGTTAAAAGCATGGTCTCTTTGTGGCCCTCACAGGTTTTGGAGTTTCTTGAGTTTGATTTTGAGCTTCTTTCGATGGAGTTTCTTCTCACACGTAGTTGTGAGGCCGTGTTCTTTGCACCTGAGCCTGTTGTGTGTTGTAGAAATGTGACTGGTGTTTGGTTTGCTCAGACCCCTGTGTAGTTGGGGTCCTTCATTTGATCTTGTGTACCCTTGTGGGCCTTCATGGTTTTTGGACCTTCCAGTGGTTTGCTATGTTGATTGGATCGAGTTGCTCCATACTATTTCTTCGAGCTTTTGGCACTTTGAGTTTTCTAGGTTTTTTTGGCTCTGCTTTGTTTTGCTTTTGTTGGATGTTGTTTCTCTCTATGTTGGGGATTTGGAGCTGCTTATGCTAGTGTGGGTGGGATTCCTTGATAGTGTGGTGTTTCTTTTGTTGGTGCTTTGTCTTGAAGCTCTGCTTTGTCTCATTGGTAGTTTTGTTCTTCCTATATTTCTACCCTCATGTTTGGACACGAGATTAGTGGGTTTCTAGTTTTCTTGGTTCGACATGTATTTTTTTGGGATGTGCATTTGGTTAGTTGGCTCTTTGGTTGGTTTCAAAGTTGCTCCTGGTGAGCTCTCATGGAGGGGTCCCTACCTTGTTTCCTTGTTGATGGTTCCTAGCTTTACTGCCTTCAATCTTGGTCTGTTTGTGGGTATTACATGCTGCTCCTCTGTTGTCTGTAGTGATGATTTTTTGACCCTAGAGGTTTGGGGTTGTGGGATTTATTGGATTTTTTTGTATGAGACTGTGGATGTTTTGGATAGTGATAATGCTATCTTTGAAGCTTTTTTGATTAAATTGAACCTTATTGGTTTGCTTTCTCTTCGGGTGGTCTGCTCATTGACGATATTCAAAGGTGTGGTAAACTCCATTGTCTTGTGCATTTCATTGCTAGAGGGGTTGTACCCTAAAGTTTGGTTGCTTCCCTTGCCTATGGTTGCTATGATTATTCTCTCCACTAGTGTGTGGGCTTACTTCTTGGCTCTATAGAATGTGTCTCCTATGGAGGTGGAGACCTCTCCTATCAAGGTGGCTAAGGATTCTGAGGGAGTGGTGGGGTGCTCTTTCTCTTTAAACTGGTCCTCTCCTCTACAACTCCTTTTGAGGTGGAGGCCACTCCTATTGAGGTGGAGTTTGGGTGGTCTGGAGAATATTTGTTGTTGTGGATAGGATTCTCTTAGTGAATCCTCCTATAGAGGTGGAGAGGCAAGTGGGATGGTGTGGCTTACTTGCTTTAGTTGGATTCCTACTGTTCTTATGTCTGATACGATTTATTTGAACGAAAGGATTGTTGTTGGATAGTTGTATGAAGGATCATGGACCTATTAGGGATTAAACTATTGGTTGGGGAGTCTTTTCTATAGTGGCTATTTCAAAAGGGTTTGTTCTATTGGATATAAGGATTGTTTCTCAAGTGTCTTGTCCACCCCTGGGGTGGTTGTTGTGGTGCATCTTTGTGGGTGGCCTATTTACCTATTTTACTTGCTATGAGGCTTATTTATCTTATGATCCGTTTGGATTGTATACTAACCTATGTGAAGATAAGAAGGAACATGAAGATGAAGAAGGCCCTGTTTGGGTTTTGATTGAGGTGGTGCTTTGGGTTGGCTTTAGCTCCTAAGAATTTTGCTACACTCTCTCACTTCTCTTTTGTGGTGGGGAGTTTTGATGTGTTGGTTTTGCTCATTATCAGGGGCTGGTGTTCTACATTTTTATTTGTTAGGGTGGTACTGCTTTTGGGATTTGCTTCCTCCTATAGTGGTGGAGAGGCAAGTAGGTTGATGGGGGCTCTCTACCCCATCAGTGCTAATGTTGTTTTTGGTTTTGAATCGGTTTCCCTAAGTAACAGGCTCAATGTGGGATGGTTCTATCAAGGAGTGTTGATAGGCTTAGTTGTTTTTTAGTGGTTTGGGTTTCAGGATCCTCTTAATCTTGCTTGTATGGGTTGGAGGTATAGTTTTTCTTACCCACCCTTGGGGTGGTTGCTATTTCGGGATATTGTTTTGTCAGCTTGGAGGGTGGCTTGTTGGCCTATTATATTCACTGTAAGGCCCGGTTTGAAAGTTGAAGATGGCCTTGCTAGGAGGGAGTTTGTATCCAAAATTGGAAAAAATTGGGTGTTTTTTGCTTTGATCAAATGTGTGCTCTGAAACTTTTGGTGCTTAGTGGTATTGTCCCAGACTGCTACTTCTTGATAGCTTTGTTATGGTTTCATACTTACTGGACGTTGGTTAATCTCATAAATGGTCTGCGTACCATTTTGTGGATTAATATGGGCATTTTATTTTTTATTATGTTGATAATGGTTCTATGGTTGCAATTCTGGCTACTTGGTCTCTACGCCTTTTTAGGCTATGGTTTGGTTTATCTACTACTATTTTCTGGTGGTGGCTGGTGCTATTTTTCCTGATCTGTTTCTCTATTCACTATTTTGTCTTTGTAACCACGGGATTAGGGCCCTTTCCTTGCTTATCTAATAAAAAAAAGTTTGTATTAAATTAAAATTAATATGTACACATAATATATATAACCAAACCATGCATTATATATGTAGATATCGAGTTGAAACATAAAAATGAACACAAATTATGTTTCAATGATATATAAAATTTACATATATAAACATGTATATATCTCTAAAATACAAGTTCATAAACACAAATGTCAGATGATATCTTAGACATAAACATGCACATCTATCTTTGAAACATAAACATAAACATAAACACAAATGTTCAATATATAAACATGTCTAGAGTCCCTGAAACATAAGTTCATAAACATAATATCCACATGCATGATCTCTCAAACATAACATGTATAAAGTAGGTGGTCTCTAGGTCATCATGTCGTCTCCTTGTTGAGCGAGCATCCAAGTACTAATTCTACTATGATAAATATGTTGAGCCCTATATACATATACAAAAGTAATTAAATTATAATATATATACACACATGAACAAGTGGAATACATTTATATGTAAATTATATACATGCAGACACATATATATAAATCTATGAAAATTAACTCACATATCCACTGACATGGTCAAGTGAAGAACGCGTGCATACATGCTTTGCCATCAAACTAGGGGTAAAATGTACTACCTCCATCTAGACATATACATGCATGTAAAAAAGAAAATTAATTTTAAATTATATAATTTATAAATGTGTTAACCAAGACTATAAGTACATAAATTCAACTTAATTTTTTTTAAAGTATATACATACTTGTACTACACCAATATCTTGAATGTTAGATGCATCTCCTGCGGTGATGGAATCCACCAACTCATCTATAGTCCTACCCTTGACTAGCTCTACCAATAGCGTGTGTAGTGGAATATGCAAATGAGATGGCATCGACCCTGAAGAGAGCATCTCCATAAACCTAGATCTCTTGAGCAGCCTGCTCAAGTGTATCAACAAATTTCCGAGCACATGTAGTAGCATAATCATTAGTATGTTGATGCACCTATGTAGAAGTGGAAAAATGACCAATATGTGGCTCATGCACCCACCAAATGATCTAGTTGTAGGATCGATATTAGAATGCTACAACTGAGCTACAAGACTCTCCAAATATCCAGATCCACAAATGAGCTAAAACTTGCTAAGGGGGTCCTCAACTATGATGAATCACAAGCTCTCATTAGGTCCTCAAATAATCTATGAATTGTATCCCTCAAAATCTAGTTATCACGTGCAATGTGGTTTGGTTATATCATTTGGAGATGGGATGCATGTCATGACATAGGAATATGACTCAACAAGTGATCTACGTGGATGCCCCATCAAGCATCACCCCATGTAATCTACAAATATCTATTGATCTTGGGTTGCAATATTAATAATACTTCCAATTATTTCTAGTTGGGAAGCAATGACAACCTAATCATCAAGAGGGCTTATGGATGGAGCAACAACAAGATTCCTCTACCAAACCAAGGTCCTAAAATTTTGAGGTTGTCAATTTTAATTATGGTAATCCTCCTTGTCATAGACCCTACCACACCCTCACCCCAAATGAGGTGGTAAATCCAATTAGTTGAGGCCTAAATGAACCTCAATGTATAACTGTTGCACAAAATATAATTAAATTTGGTTGTTACTTGGATAATGACTATGTGCAACAAGAGATCATGGATAGATCAATAGGGCCATCCTAGGGAATATGCACCCAATCACTTGATATGCCCTCACCCAAGATCTAGTGGAATACTGAGGAAAATATTAATTTTTATAGTTTCCTTTGGCACTCTCAATTGGACTATACTCAAAGGAGCATCACCCAAAACATGTTCTTACATTTGGGAAAGAATGACGGCTAAAGTCTCACTATAATATGCATGGAAACCCCCTAATGAATGCCTAATCCTAACTACACTCTTTAAAATCATCTCATAATTGGTTTTGTACACCCAATGGTTGAAGGGTCATCTAAAATCAATCTCAATATTTGATTCTTTGTATCAATGCGTGTCGAAAACCCATCCATATTGATGCTACACAAAAATTAATTGTTCTAATTAAAACTTGCATGTATCTATACATGTATATTCATAACACATGTGTGTACAATATATGGAAAAACTTGATAAATTTCATCCTAAAGGCCCATCAAGCTAGATTTAAAATTTAAATCCCATCAAGCTAAATTTAAAATTTAAATTTCATTTAACCATCTATATATACTAACAATCTAGTAAATTTAAATTCCTAACATGAGTTAACATCATGATTTTGAATTTTTAAATTGAAATAAATGAATTCACTATAAGCATTTAGATAGATATCCAATATAGACACATTTTTAACCATCATGGTGTTAAATTTTCTAATTTATAGAGTGGATTAGTTTATGATTTATGTGTAATTTAATCTTGATCTATTATTGAGCTCATTTTTAATGAACTTAACTAAATACTTTCTAACTTAAAATCAAGAAATAGGTTAACCAAATGAAAATGATCATTGGAGGGGATTATTTCAATAACATAGCTCCTATACTTAAAGTAAACCCAGTAGCATGAAAAACAAGGTAATATGTACCTGATAGTTCTATATGGATGTGCTATTGACACATCTCAACTATATTGTCAAGGTAGGATCTAGATTATTTGATCTAACATATGGAACTAACAAGGTAATTGCAATTGTGTATGTTACTATATTAAAAATACAAGTAGAGTCCACTAAGTTACCACTAAACCCTAAACCTTAAACCTTGCATTTAATCTTGATATATTAATGAACTCATATTTATATTTTTTTAATGAACTTAACTAAATATATAACTTAAAACCAAGAAATAGGTTAACCAAATGAAAATAATCATTGGAGGGAATTATTTCAAGAACATAGCTCCTATACCTAATGTACAAACCCAATAGCACAACAAACAAGGTAATATATACACCTAATAGTTCTAATTTGGGTGTGCTATTGACATGTATCTCAATGACATTTTCAAGATAAGATCTAGGTTCTTTCATCTAACATGTGGAACTAATAAGGTAAGTTCAAGTGTGTACTACTATATATTAAAAATATGAGTAGGGTCCACTAAGTCACCACTAAACCCTAAAACCTAAACCCTACATACATTTTAGGAGAATGTGCTATTGACATACATATCTCAATGATATTTTAAAGGAGTGGGGGAATGAGATGGTATACCATTAATAGAACTTTATATATATATACTTATCCAAGAAAAAATAGATATATTTAGGAGATTGATATATGGTGGATGTTATTAAGGTTCAATAAAAGAGGTGGAGTGGGCCTAAGTGAGGAAGATACCACCATATCAACATAAACTAAATGGAAATTAAGTGTTGAGGAAAGGGGTTGGTGAAAATTTTCAAGTTGGAAATAAGGGTTAGGCAATAACAATATAATTTATTAAATAATGAAATTAAGATCCCTTAAACATAGATTATCTTATTGTAGATAAATATTGAATGGAATTTAAGTGTCATAGGAACATAAACCTAATTTTTCTTGTCAATTTTGTTAATTAACTAGTAATTGAGCTTTATAATATTCCCTACGTAGACTTGTTTAAAATAGAATCTTACAAATGTGTAAGAACTTAGACAAGTGTTTTCTTCCACTTTTTTTAAGAGACCTGAATAAATTTATTGTTGCTTAGTATCTTGATGTATTAATTCTTTAATATAGTCTCATTTAAATAAATATTTAGTATGTTCATGCAAATTAAGACATGTGTAGACTTATAAATTCCCTATAGCACTTGCAAATAAGAACTTACTAGACATACACACATATAAGTGAGACATATTAATAAACTATATTTAAATAAATTCACTCCTTCAATAAAATTTGTTGAATGCACAAGACAAAAGAGAGGGGGGTGAATTAGTTGTACCTTAAACACTTCAAAACCCTCATAAACATTTAGATCCACAATCATTCAATTAACCCTTAAATTGTTATAATAATTCAACATGAAAAGTAATTAGCAAAAATTGAAACTTAATCAACACCATAAACAAGAGAACACAAAATTTGCATGAAAAACTCAAGATGGGAAAAACCACAGTTAGGATTATCTCACAATATAAAGTAATAGCAACACTGAATACAATAAGGCTCACTGTTGGAGGTCTCACTGCCCAAGAGAAAGAAAGGCTCACTCTCAAAGGCTCACTACAAAATAGAAAATAAGATAGAGAAGAATGTTACATAGAGAAATACATCTCAATGTAATAGAGAAATCCACCACAACATCATCAATACCTTCATAGCTTGACTGAATAATTGTAGACACCTTCTTCTCACTACATCCAACAATCTAACACATGAAAGCTCACATTGAACTTCTCAAATTTATACACTAATACTCGACAATTCACATCATTCACATCATACTCATCTCTCTTCGTATCCCTCAATAAATCAACTCATATTTATGTCATCTTCAATCTTGAAAACATTCTCCAAGGTCGGATATTCACTTCAATCGTGCAAATTCAAATTAGGTCGACATTAGAACACTTCCATGGTGAATAGAAGTGAAGGTAGACCACACCACTTCTTATCTAGGACCCAAATCTATAACACCACGCTACAACATGATTCTACAAATAATAAACATCCACCACAATTAGTGTAAACACCAAGGTCGATCGTTACCATGTAAACACCATTAAAATTTTAAGTACACACTTACTTTGATCCAATAACAACTCATGGACAATAAATTTCACTTGAACACAATCTAGAATATTCCATAAACATTCTAAAATCCAACAAACTCCTTCACAACAAATTTCACCTAAAGAATGCACACACCTAGTACACTCAAACAATTCTATGATACACTATAAATTAAGAAATTGACTCCTAAAGAACCAAAACTCAAACAACTTTTACTAAAGAAATATTTCAACACTATCAACACACCTTTAGATCAACCTATGGAGAAACACAGAGAATTTTTTTTTCTCCCAGACACCTCTACAAGACACACTACACACATTGGTGAACACAACTTCCTTTGCTCAATGATCGAACACACCAAATTCTAGATATGTCACCTCTAAAATCTTTTGATCAACATATCTGAAACACATAGGAGGATCTTCGACCTAGAAGAAATGTAGAGCAACACTAGAACACTACTCTACAACCCAAAATAACACTACAACTCATTGTTTCCTCTTTTTATCAATTTTTCTTACAAGAACTTGGAAAATAAGCACCAAGAACACATCGTTATCATCTCCATCACTTCCTCAACCATAGATAGGAGCTTATCAAAGTAACACTAGAGGTTGACACCAATAGCTTATTAATGACAACATAATGCAAATAATCAAAGCATCATCAAAAACCTCATCAATGACAATACCAACTACACATCCTCTTACAACAATATTCTTCTCATACAATTGACACCAATGAAAACACAAGCTTGTTGACATCAATGAGAACACCAACTACTCATACTTACAACAATCTCCCTCTTTGTCATTGATGGTGTAGACACTTACAAATATCTTGAATGATATCACACACTCGAATTAGGTATACTAACACCGTTTCCTCCTAAAACCCATATTCTTTTCACTTAATTGATTGAATTAGCCTAGCTATTTAATTAATTGCATCATCTTCGTCTATTAATCTAATTGACCTAATTAGGTTAATTCACCCCCTCTCGTGCTAACCTTTCGTCCTGTAAAATTGGATAAATCAAAATATTCAATTTTAATACCTTAAATCCTCTCATTTAAATTAAATAATCTTAATTATTTAATTAAATGTCATTTTGATCCATTTCCTTAAATAAATAAATAATTTAATGAATATCCTAAATTCCCCTAATTTGCATAATTGAAACTTGGTTTTAATTAACAAATTATTAATTAATTTTAATTCTCCCACTTGTAAGGGAATATTCCAAGCGAATATTCCTCCTTTGCACATTCCTCCAAAAAGGGAATATTCCTTCCCTTTTTTGCACATTAAAATTTGGTTTTAATTAACTAAATATCTAATTTTCTTCACCCATGAGAATATTCCAAAGAATATTCTCTCTCTTCACTCATTTGAGAAAAGGAATATTCTTTCTTATAACAAACTTACAAGACTTCATGTGCAAGTTAACTTACAAGACTTCTTGTGCAAGTTTTGAATGTGTGTTTGTTTGAAAGAATATGAACCCTTGATTCTTTCCTTGATCCATGTGATGATTGATTCTCATCAATTGATGAGAATCCATGATCCATGTTTCATCTCTCCTCCATTTTTGACCATTGATTAACCTTTTTAATCTTAACCCTTCATTTCTCATTTGCTTTCATATAAATAGGTCACTATTTGGAGACAAATGGATGCATCTTTTAATAGTAAAATTATGCTATTAAAATCACACTCAATTTGCATTCATGTTTAGCATATATTTAGCATTTTTAGTTTAAATCTTGATCATAGTAGCTTAAAGCATCTATTAATGGCTTCCATGGTAACTTAGTTGGATCCATTTAGAATATTTTGGAATTAGGACTTGCATCTTTAAATATTGCATACATTTATAATATATTTGCGCACATTTACAACACACATCTTAGCATATATCATGTTAAATTAGCCTTCATCATGTTTCACATATATCTATCATTGGTTTCATCAGTTTTCTTCAATAAAACTCATTGAAATAAGCTCATTATCCAAGGGATTGGGAAAGGGTCACCATTCCACATCAATGCAACACCACTCCCCCAATAGAATAAGTTTCAATGTCTTAAAATAGATGTTTGTCAAGCTTTCATATTTTTAGCATGTTAGATTAATAGATTCTTGATCTTTGTTTACATTGAATGATCTTATCGAGATTGATGCTTAATGGATTAAATATGCCTCAAATTTATATGGATCGAGTGTAGTTAACCCATGCTAAGTCATTGGTCACAAATGGAAACACATGAAGTGAAAAACCATCAACAACAACTCTGCTCCATACCTATTTCATTTTCTCTTCTTATTACTCACTCTTTCCCTTTCAACTTATATTTTTCACATGTTTCATTCTCCCTTTTGCTTTTTCACATTACTCCCCCCCCCTTAATTGTATTCTTTTCCACATGGCTCTCTCTCCCCCTTTGACATGAATGGTAAAGGACAAAAGGTTTGCATCACTTATATTTCTCCTTTGATACCAAACAACCTTCTAAAATTGCTTTGCAATTGAGTTTCCTTTACTACTCAATATACTCCCCCAAGTAGGAGCACACACCATACTTCACTAATCAAAAACCACTACATAATAACAACACTCACTATTTTTGACTACAACAACAACAATGTCACTACCAACTCCCCCTGAGAGGTAGCCACCAATCATCATTCCAGACCAAGGAATGAATCTTGAAATCCATCAGACTAATGCATCTCCTTATGCATCTAGTTCAAAGAAGGAGGGTAAATAACCCCCAACTTATCTCAAAGATACTCAAATGTATCCTTAGGAAGAGCCTTAGTGAATATATTAGTAACCTCATCCTTTGTAGGCATATAATCAAGCTTTACTTCATTCTCTACAACCTTCTCTCTCAAAAAGTGATACCAGATTGAGATATGTTTTATCCTTGAATGCATTATCGAATTCTTTGAAATATTGGTAACACTTGTATTGTCACAGAAGATAAAAATTGGTTCATCATATACTACCTTGATATCCTTTAATGTTTTCCTCATCCAGAACACTTGTATGTAGTAAGATGTTGTTGCAATGTACTCTACCTCTATAGTAGTTAAAGAAATTGAATCTTGTTTCTTGTTTAGCCATGGCATGAATTTGCATCCAAGAAAGAATGCACCACCACTTGTACTTTTCTTGTCATCTACACAACTAGCCCAATTTGTATCTGTGTAAGAACTTAGAGTAAAATCAGTATCCTTTGGATATCACAAGCCATGATTTAGAGTACCCTTCAAGTATCTAAATATCCTCTTTACTATTTAAACATGTGACTCTCTAGGATCTTCTTGAAATCTAGTCACAAGATAAATTACATGCATGATATCTAGTCTAGTAATAGTCAGATATAATAGTCCTCTAATCATTGATCTATACTTGCTCTAATCAGCCTTAGGAGATTCATCATTCTTGCCCAACTTGCAACCAGTAACCATAAGAGTACATACCAGTTTAGAATATTCCATTCCAAACTTCTTCAACATTTCCTTGACATACATTGATTGTGAAATAAAAATATTCATCTATCTGATTTATTTGTAATCCAAGGAAGAAATTCATCTCCCCAAACATAGACATTTCAATTTTTTTTCATTTCCTCTGCAAGCTTATTGCATATAGCTTCATTGCCTCGAAAGATTATATCATCAACATATACAATTGCAATCAAGATTTGATATTTTTCAATTTTAAAGTAAAGATTGCTATCTGTGGTACCTTTATTGAATCCTTACTGTATTAAATACTTATCCAACCTTTCATACCAAGCTCTAGGAGCTTGATTCAATCCATATAATGCCTTCTTCAATTTGTAGACCATATCTAGTTTGTATGATAACTAAAATCCTTCTAGTTGTTCTATGTATACCTCTTCTTCTAATTCCCCATTCAAGAAAGCAAACTTCACATTCATTTGATAAAAAATTTAAATACTTATGTATTGTAAAATCCAAAAACATCTTGATAGCTTCCATTCTTGCCACTGGGGAAAATTTCTCCTTAGAATATATTCCTTCAACTTGCGAGTAACCTTTACACACAACCCTTTCTTTGTTCCTTACCATTTCTCCATTCTCATTTAGTTTGTTTCTAAATACCCACTTAGTTCCAATTATATATATATATATATATATTTTTTTTTTGGTCTTGGGACAAGTTCCCAAGTCCAATTCTTCTCAATCTACAACAACTCTTCTTCCATAGCCTTGATCTGATATTCATCTTTGCGTGCCTCAACCACTATTTTAGATTCAACTTCAGAAATCAAACATAGATTTACCTATTCTTCAATAGATTTCCTTCTTGTCAGTACACCTTTGATCTTATCTCCAATGATCTAATGTTCAAAATAATTCTTTTGCACATACTCAAGAGTTTTTGGAGTCTTTTCTAGAGCTTCTTCCTCTTTAATCTGTATAATTTATCTTTCCTTTTCTTCTTCTCTGCAAGAAGACTCATCATTCATATCCATCTATCATCATTGAATTCTTCTATAAATCTTCATCAACCTTGACACTTTCACTTTTGAAAATCCTTCTCAATATCTTGTTATATCATTGATAAGCTTTGCTTCGAGTAGAATATCCAAGGAAGATACCTTCATTAGATTTTGCATCAAACTTTCCTAAGTTAACTTCATCTCTTCTGGTATAAAATTTGCTTCCAAACACTCTGAAGTACTTGACAGTTGAAATCCTTCCATAATATAGCTCATAGGGAGTCTTTTTTCTATTTTCTCTTTCTTGAAATCTGTTAAGTATATAAACAATAATATGAATTTCTTCTCTCCATTAGACTTATGATATATTTTCCTCTTTCATCATTGTCCTTGCAGCTTCTTGAACAATCCTATTCTTTATTTCAATTACTCCATTTTGTTGAGGAGTTCTAGGGGAAGACAAGTGCCTCTTTATGCCGCGATTCTCACAAAAGATGTTAAACTCATTGGAGGTGAACTCTCCACCTCTGTCAGTCCTCAAACATTTGATGTTCATATCAATCTTAGCTTATCATCTCCTTCAAAAATGATCTTCAGATTCTATATCTTAACTTCCATGAACTTATCAAACATGAAGCTTATCATCTTAGCTTACTTGACCTTATGATGAGATGATAAGGTCAAGGAAGCTAATATGATAAGCATTTATGAAGGAGATGATAAGGTCAAGGAAGCTAAGATGTAGAATATGAAGATCATGTTTGGGAAATTGGGGATGTCTGAAGAAGAAAATATTACAAGCTATATGCAAAGGGTAGATGAAGTTGTCAACTCCATCAGAGATCTTGGTGGAGAACTCAAATAACCAAAAGTTGTAAACAAAATTCTTAGAACTCTTCCTAAATCTTATAGTCATAAAGTTTCTGCTATTGAGGAATTTACAAATTTGTATCAATATACTAGAGATCAGTTATATGGTTCTTTAACTACTTTTGAGATGAGAGAATTTGGTACAAATAGTGGTGCAAAATTTGAGAATACATTTAAGGTTGAAAAATCAGAGAAGATCAAGGAATTAGATCAAGAGGATCTTGATGGTATAGAAGCTAACTTTGTAAGGAGAATGAATAAGGGTATTGGTAAGTACAAATATTAGCTTCCTTGACATTATCATCTCCTTCATAAATGTTTGAGGTTTGATACAGGTGGAGAGTTCACCTTGGATTCTCAACCTTATCAAACATGATCTTCAGACTCTACACCAAGGTCAACCGTTACCCATGTAAACACCTTTAAAATTTTAAGTACACACTTCCTTTGGTCCAATAGCAACTCATGAAAATAAATGTACCCTGAAAATAATATAGAATATTCCATAAACACCCTGAAATCCAAAAAAATCCTTCGCAACAAATTTCACTTGAAGAATGCACACACCCAATACACTCAAGCAATTCTCCCATACAATATAACTTAAGAAATTGACTTTCGAAGCACCAAACTTCAAACAAATTTGACTAAAGAAATATATCAACACTATCAACATGCCTTCAGATCTACAAGAATTGAGACCAAACTACAGATAAATTTAGAGAAAAAACATTTCTCCCAAACACCTTTGCAATACACAATGCAAACATTGGTGAACACAACTTCCTCTACTCAATGATCCAACACACCAAATTTTGGATGACACATCTAAAATCTTTTGATCAACATACCTTAAATACATAGGTAGATCTTCAACCTAGAAGAAATGTGAAGCAACACTAGAACACTACTTGGCAACCCATAACAACACTACAACTCATTGTTTCCTATTTTTATCAAATTTTCTCAAAATCACTTGGAAACCAAGCACCAAGAACACATACTCATCATCTCCATCACTTAATCAACCATAGACATAATATTATCAAAGAAAAACTAGAGGTTGACACCAATAGCTTACTAATGACAACACAATGCAACTAATCGGAGCATCATAAAAATCCTCATCAATGATAGTAGCAACTGCATATCCTCTTGCAATAATATTCTTCTAATACAATTGACACTAAATGACAACACCAACTATTCATACTTGAACTTATGATATGATCTTATTCTTTATTTTATATATGTCCTAATACTGTAATGTGAGGCTATGTCTTTTTAAAATTAGAGCCTTGATAGTAACGGGATGACAAAGTTGAGTTTTAAATCCAAAAGTGAAATGCATATATGTAATTCAAAAGAGCTACAACATAATATAGGAATGAATACTGTATATAAGGACCATGTTTTACATTCACACATATAAGATAAAATCTACATCTATCAATCTCAACATCATAAATAAATATAACATCAAACATTGCATATACTTTAGTAATCTATGTGCAAGAAAAATATTTTCTACTATGGCAAGTAGAGTTTAGGATTAAAGTGTTGAATAGGAGGGAGCTTGATAAGGTTATGGGTGAGGCATTAATGAAGGACATGAAATATAAGGGATAAAATAGCTTCTTCTATCAATGATTACCTGATGAATGAAGGGAGAAGGCTAGGTTAGATGAGGAAGATGAAATTGAAGGTTTGGGTAAACTTATTTAATGGTTGTCTTAAGGATTCAAAATTCAAGCACCATATATAAAAAATAACATTTAAGGTAGTATTTAGCAAGTGTAACAAAAGGGATATTTATGTAAGATAATTTAATCATGAAGCAAGTCATGAAAAGTTCCCAATTTAGATACCCAAGCTATGTACATTAGACTTAGTAATAATATAAGAGACTTCAAGAGAGAATGTATTGGTACAAGAAAGATTAAATTTATTAGGTCTTATGATTTGGGTTTTATCTATAATATGTACAAGGATGAAAAAACTAACCACATAGGACCCTATGTTCAATTGAACTTGTATTCCATGAAAATATATATAATCTAATTCTAGAGAAATGGATATATATTTTTGTCCAAATAAAGAGTAGAACCATTTTCTAAATCCATTTCTTTTAAGGGAATGCGAATTTAAATTTGAAAAGTAGAAATTTATCATACTATAATGATTAATACATGTGGATCTATGAATTGCCTATCCCATTATAAATTTTAAAGTTTGGCATATTGAATTATGGTAGGACAATTGGGTGAATATGATGGCTAAATAAAGAGGGGTGTGGAGTAGGTCTAGGGTTTTATCCTCTAGTACATAGAAGATAATATGAGAGTGGCTTGCCTTCATGTTGTTTTGATCCTATACATCGTATTCATTAGTGGGACCATTTAGGATAAGGTCAATAGTGGAGGTTGGGACATTAAGGGTGGAATATGTTGACTTCATCAAAATAGAATTCGTGAGTGTGGAAATGGTTAGAAATGGTTTATAAGATATGACTTAAGGGTGGAAGATGTTTACTTCATCTAATAGTTTATCAAAAATGAATTAATTATTAAATTTGGTATATGATTTATAAAGAATATTTAATAAGCATAGGGTTTTATAATATTATATATTAGAATAATATATATACATGTTATAAGGGTATGAGACCTAATAAAAAATTTCTAATAGATAGGCCAAGAAAATTGGTGGAAATGGATGATATAGAATATTAAGAGAAATAGGATTATGATGGAGGTCCATGGTGACCTCCTAAGAATGAGGAGTGTCTAATTTATACCAAGCTATGCTTAAATTATGGAGGAAATGAAGCATGGATGTGTTAGATGAGTGTGGGTAGTGAGAAGAAGGCAATGGAGGAAAGGAATCTAACCATATATGAATGACACAAATGTAGGAAAGGAAGTGAATTCCATAGAAGGAAAAATAAATAAAGAGGAAATGAAATTTCATCATAGGGAAAACAAATGATTATTGGATGGAGGTGGTGTGAATAGTTCACATGGATAGGGATGGATCAACGTAAGAGTTCTAGGGCCATAATGTAAAATGGGATGAAAAGATATAAGAGAAACAAGGAGGTGAGATAAATGAGTGTATCATACGTGTAAGATGTAAAAAGTAGAGGTGTAGCTTGGATATAGGATATAATATAGGGATATGGATATGTGGCTATGGAGGTTGTGGCACGTGGAAATAGGATTAAATGAAACAAGAGGATCTATATTAGATATATAGAAGTAGGAGTCATGACTTAGGTGATGAGGTATAAATAACCTCATAATTATAATAAGCCAAAACCCTTTGTTGTCCTTGCCAATCACTTTATCCCTACCAAGTGTTTATTTTTAGGATTAATAGTTGCTCACTTTTTGTAAAAGATGTATAAATTGTTATTTCCTAAATCGGTTGAAATAAGCTAATGCTGATATAATGGTATAGTTTTTAGCTATTGTATAGGAAATTATGCATGACTGAGTGGACTTAAATCAGACTTCAAACAATTGAAGATAAAACTCCAGAAGTCTAGGTGTTGGAAATTCAAGAGTGCATAGTGGAACAAGTCCTTTTAATGCTTTTTGTTTAAATTTTGTATAAAAACTTTACGACTCACTCCGAGCATTTAATATGTTTTATGTTATGGACCTCATTCCGTTGGTTAGTTGAAATTCTGTTAAAATATTTTTTCAATGGTGATCTTCCACCATCTAAAATATAGGATTTTGTTAACAATTTAGTATATATATGTTACCGCCAAAAAAATTGATATGATGATAATATTATTATGTTATGATATGCCTTGAACACTATTCAGTTATGTCTCTATTACACTTTTATATGAATAAGAAAATATTGTTAATCTTATTCTGATTCAATCATTTTGAGTAATGGAAGTATCATGGATGGATTCATTTTGAATATGAAAAATTATATGTGATCCGAGTTAAGAATAGGAACACCCAATAGCTAACTACTTGAGGGAATCTTGTAGAGTAGATAGATAAGCATTTTCATTTTCAATTTTGTTACTTTTATTCTATATATGATAAATGTGAATGAATGTTATTTGTACATGTCAAGCTCTATTAGTTATTTCCACAGGTCGTAGTTCAAGTTTGCAATTGTTTAGTTCTATTTATTTGAAGTTTTGGAGCACCCACTCTGGTTGTCAATTATAGGATGTTAAGTTTACTTTCTATCAATAGTTAATTGCTAGCCGTTAGTTGTTTTCATTCAAATTTTTCAATTTTAATGCAAGTGTTTCTTCTTAGGTAATTTATATGCTTTCTAGTTTAACTGTATCATTCTTTCTAGTCTAAATAGATTCATTCTTTTTAGTTTAATTTATTTTTAGTTAAATTTTTGTTTACAACTGTTTCAAGGATTCAAAAAATCTAAGAGAGTTAGCCAAGATTTCCCCTATTGCATGTAGCCTTTGAACACTACCCGATCAATATAATTAATTCATTTTCAACTAAAGCAATAGGACCTCACAACAACCTATCACTTTTTTGCATCGTTGCTGGGGAATTCCTTTTCTAGTGTTAGTAGGAGATTTCTTGAATACCTCTTTTAGAAAAAAAATATAGATAGTTTCCAGGCTTCTTTTTCTGCATGGTTAGGAAATGAGGCCCGCACAGAAGATTCATACCAAAACCACCCCCAAAAGATGTTCCAGCCACAAGTAGGGAGGAAGAAGTCTCAGCTGAAGAACTTATCGAAGAATTGATCGAGTGGGATCAACTTGAGACCTCCCAGTATACCCCAAAAATTCACTTGATAGAAATTTTTTTGTAGAGGAGAGTATTCCTTTGCATACCCTTGAACTTCAATCATTAGAGATTTTTTTTGAAGAGGAAAACATTCCTTTTGACGCCATGGGTGACTGTAAAAATGCCGCTAACCCAAGACTGGGAGCACATAAATTTACCTATCCTATTGCTCTCGATCAAGATGATGATACTCCTATGAAAAAAAATTCACCATCCCACTTATGAACCTTCAGAGGTTTATCCTCTGAAGATCCTGGCCAGTTCCTTTTTGAGTTTAAAGTTTTGTGTTAGACGTATGACTACAAAAATGATAACCAAAAACTAAAGCTCTTTCCCTCTACTCTGAAGGATGTTGCAATGCATTGGTTTATGGGATTAGCTTCAGGGTCAATATCCACCTAGGATGATATGGAGACTACCTTTCTGAATAGATACCAAAGTTACTATAGAGTCAGCGATAGGAAAGAGGAATTGTTCAAACCGAGACAAAACGAAGATGAAAGTTTAGAAGATTACTTGGATAGGTTCATCTTCTTATCTAAACATTATGGTGAAGAATCCATAAGTCTAGAAATTTTGAAGACCATATTTCTCAAAGGACTTGATGAAGATGCTAGGAGGAGTCTTGATTTAATGGAAAAGGAGATGTGTCCCAACTTGGACTTGAAGATATCATTGACTTATGCCAAAAATTCTCCTATACTTGAGGAGGTATTTGTAAAACTACACTTTATATAGGTTCTAATGAAATAGGTAAACTACGCGAGGAGATAGAAAATCTCAAAACTGACATTCGTTCAGTTAAACACCATGTTGGATAGCATACATGCCAAAACACGAAATCCTGAGACCTTATTTATCTATTGTCCTAGGTGTCGAAACAAACATCTCTTAAGAGAATGCCTGTTGTCAAACGGATTGCACCCGTATGCTTAAATATTGAATTTTAGCAATCTGTTAACACATTGGAACTAATTCCAGGCTATGGGTATCCTATGAGGAATTAGACCTCCAGATTTTAGGCTGGTTCCTATGGATTTTTCTGATTAATATTTTGGTAAATTGCTGGGAAAAAGGATATAAGATTTAACCTGAATGCAGAACTATGAAACTTTAAATATGGTTATGATTACACCTGAAAATGATGATCTAAAAGGTAGTTTGGTTCATAATTGATTATCGGAATATCTAATTTGCACATCAAAATCTGAATAGTTTGAACTCATATAAATGCTCCATACAAAGGTTCATAAAACTATTTTCTTTCAGAGGAAAATAACAGTGTTCTCACAATTAAGAAAATAATCTTATTACGAATTCAGTGTATGACCTATGAATTAAACTTGAATGCACACATATATTTATGATTGAGACAAAAAGATAAAGGTTTCAATGCTGAAACACAAGATAATCCGATCAAAATCAATCACAACAATGATGCCTGAAAGCTTGAAGGCAAAACCTGACACTATTGAGAAGATAAAAGGAAAAACTCCATGCTAAAATTGAGGTAACCTGTAAAACCTGCTATGTATTAATCTGAAATGATGTCGAGTTACAAATCATTCACTTTGTAGAGTGCAAAGGAGAAAAATAAGAACTAATGAAAAACAACTAAGTTTTTCAATATATACAAAAAGCCTTTCAAAAAGGCATGGAAATGGAACTGAAAGTCCAACTCGAAGAGAGGGTGATAACTCGAAGGCCAATTCCGAGCAGAAGAAAATATCTCTGAAAAAGAGGCTCAAATCCATGCAAAAACAAGTCCACTTAGGCTCAAACTCACTGCCAAGTCATAACTGAAACATGCACTATTCCAACTGAACTGCAAATCCCTGAAAATGTGGGCCAAAGCATGCAAAAAATTGCGTCGTTTGTATCAATCCTCCCATGCAAAAATAATAGAATTCCCCCCTTGCTTAATATTTTATTTTTGCACTAAAAATAGTTAAAATAATTAAATGATTTATAATTATCATTTAATTATTTAACCTTACAATGTATTATGCAAAAATAAAATTAGACTTATGTAAAATATTCATCAGACTTTTTATAAAAAGTGAAGGGCCCATAGAGGAAATCCGCCACCATACTTAGCAAATCATAGCATTTGTAAATATTGAAAGCCAAATCATTAGGTATTTTGACTTTTAAAGTCATGACCACGAAGGTAATTGAAATGAAAAAGATTAATTTAAAATCATAGCAAAAAAAAAAACCTTATGTCGAATTAGGGTAGACAAAGATGGTCTTAACCCTAATCATTAACCATTTTGCAAAAATGATCTTTCTGCTTGGAGAGGAAGCACCGCCATGAGCTAGGGTTGGAGCTGGAAATGCTCACACTTCTTCAGCTTTCGCGACTCCATACTGTCTATCCCTTCTTTGCAACTTGTGGTAAGTTCACCATATTGCTGTATCATGATTTTCTCCATTCGTTTGAAGATAAAAAAAATAGTTTTCTCTGTGATTCCACTCTGTGTGTGGTGTGCTTTTACTTCTCTTGGTCGCTATGAGGGCACCATTTTATACATTAGCATTTCCTGCTCACTGTGCTTTGTTATTCCTTCATGCTAGTCGTAGGTTTGATGATTTTCACTTGTAGAAATAATACACTTTAAAGGAGATGACACAGACTGCGAAAGGTTTTATTCTTTTTGCTTCTTAGTCACTGGCATAATTACCATGAGATGCCTTCTTGAAACATTCTGTGAAAAAGAGCATTCGTGCCTTTGTGTGCTTCTATTTATGACAGGTCGCCATGAATGTGAGCTTGTTCTTGAAGACTTCTTAGAAATTTCATCTTTTGTTTGGCCATGGTTTCTGGTTCTATTTGCAAGCAAGGAAAACTTTGACTCCTGTATAAATCATGGCTGTAACTACAAATTATTTTTGGGTCTTTGAATTTCTCTGCTATTATGGGCCATGGATTTACTTAAAGATCCTCCTTTCATGCTTTTACTAATACTCATTGATGGCGTGAGGTTTGTTCCTTTCTATAGGCCGTGAGTTCATTGGTTTCTTTTATTGCTTTTGTATATTCCGAATTGTTTCTGGTTAAAGTCGCGGCCACGTATCTGCTTCTGGGTTTGCATTGTTTTGCTGCTCCACTATGGACATGAGCTTTGGTATCCATTGTTTTCAGACCTTCTTCCATTATGAGACTAAAATAATAAATACTTTGGGTAAAACCCTTCATGACTGCAAAACTACTTCTGGGTTTCCTTCTTTTTGCTGGCTGTAGCTTTACTCCTTCTCCTCTTAAAAACAGAAAACTAGCTCCAGTGTGTAGGCTGCCATGAATATGAGCTTTCATTCAACTTCTGGGTTTCCTTGAGTATTTCTTTCCTCTGTAAAACTTTGCACTGATGGCAGTCACAAATTTCTGGGCATTGATTTTTGCCAAAACTTATGCAAGAATTGTATATAGCCATGCCTCTATGCCATTAGATGATAGTCCTTTATTATTTTTGCCTATTTATTTGGCCCTTCTGACTGAAAATAATAGAGACACTATGCAGAATATTAGCTTGCACATGCTGCTCACTACATACATCCATGAAGACTGTGATTTCTAACCATGCTTTTCAATTACAATCAGTGATGCTTTGAGAACTAACTCATATCATGGTAACTGTCATTTCGTGGTAATTTATGATTGTGGTTAATAGCTGATACTAAATGCTGTTCAGATTCTTGTGATTGTATAACATATAGACTGTTGTATAAATGTTGATTATTTAATCGTTGCTGGAGGCAATTTCTCTTTCATTTTCAGTCCACAAAGATTTGCTTCATCCTTTAAATGATCATGCTTATCCTTACATTGGTACTGTTCCTTCAAAGGCATTGATATCATGAATAAAGGTCTTTTATTTGAATGTTCTGTTTCTGTTTCTGTTTCAAGGTTATGAGTGAACAACTATGGGCTTTGTCTTATTTTCAAGCCTTCATATATCTTTGTTGGCTGTAATAGTTGTTATGTAATGAAATTTGACTGATGATCATTACCATATGCAGTTTGCATTAGAAATTGCTATTTGATGTTTTTCCATCCATTTAAAATTGCACCCTACTGAAACAATATCACTATCTTTTATTGACACTTCAATAACACTGTTTCAAGTAATTCTACAACCCTTTGTCCCTCTTACAACTTTTTCTGTACTTAAATACCCTGAAAATGGAAAAGAGCATAATCTTGCTGAATCGGACATGGCTGTAACCTCCTCATTATATGATTCCTGGCCATTATATTTATGATTCTCTGCTGCTGATATTATCACTGATCCTCCTGTAGACTGTTATAACATTAATGAACTCTCATATGTAAATTGAGAGTGTATCCTTTTGATATGCCGGGCTCAACCCTTGTGGGAGCCTGTTTTACTCCACATATCTGATGAAATGATCACAAACATAATGCACCTGTTCCTGCATAGTGAACAAACATGTTAGCAAAATAAAAGAAGCTGAATTTTTCCTCTTTTCTCCTTATGTTGTTTGAATTTTCGTAATCATCTGATGGATGCCTGGTCGACTGTATCTTATATTTCTATTAGTAGCACATGCATATGATAGGATTTGATCCACATTTCTCTAACAACATTTCCCTCAAACCTATAGGTACGCGGAGCTGGAGCTGGAGCTGGCATCACAATTGAAAACCTCAACTGTCAATGATTCGTCATTCCAGGCAATGACGAATCACTTTCTACCCTATTCTTTCGCTATTATCAGTTGTATATTTTGCTTTTACTCATGCATTTTTTCTTGATTATAAAAAATCAAATAATGAGTTACTCCCATGGCTTGTGTGGGATTTTGGTTCGTACATTATGAATAAAACAACAAACATTATGTAAACTTGTGATATCATTTTGAGATGTTTTTTGCATAACATTACTGAAATTTACATTGTAATAAATCAATGCACGATATGAGTACTTTAGCAGAAATTTTTTAAACAAGTTGTGTACCTTAGCATGAATTTACAATTCAGCTCTACCTATTTGAACTGGTAGTGAAAAAATAGGTAACAATGCCCTTTGGACAAAACTGACGTTTGCCAATTTTGTGAGAAGAGTCATGTCACAGATCAATGTGAGATCCTAAATGCAATCAAGAATTCCAAGAAAAGGACATCTCAAGTTGAGGAGGAGGTCAACTTTGTAAATCAATGACCTAGAGGGAATTTCTCTTATGGTAAAAATCCAAATCCCACCTGGTGACGTCCACACAATTGGAATAAAAATCAGTGGGTGGAACCTCGGCCTCAAGCACCACCTAACCGGGGAGCTTATCCTTGGGGACAACCTGAGTGGGTGAACTAGTCTCGGGGAAACTCTCAATGGTAGAACCAGACTCAACAACAATGGTATCCTCCACAAAATCCTACGCCTCAATGGAATCAACCTCAAAATCAATTTTATATCAGGCCAAAAAGGATTCCTAATCCATAGTAGAATATTTTAATAGCTCCTCAGAACCCTCAAAAAAATGAGCAGGTCAACCAACCACAAATTCTAGCACAACCTGTCCCTAATCCAAAGAATAATCATCAAAATACCCCAGTGTATTCAATGGAATAGGAAAATGTGACTGGACTGAATGCTATCCATTGTGGAAACCTATAATTAAGGTATGGAAAAACACTCCAACAACCTACCATAGTTGAGATCCTAGATGAGCTGATTAAAGAATCTACTGAAACGAACTTGACATCTTCCATGCCTTTAGAGCAAAACCCAGTGAGTAATCAAGACAAGACCATTCCACAATCCTCATCTGGAACTTCTGAGTTACCTTAAGAGGAGGGTGGCTAGCATCCAAATGATCTTTTAAATAAGGATTCCACCTTGAAAGAGAAAACTCAAGTGCCTTTTCAAGAGAACCTTAAACTTACCACCTTGAATAACTCTTCGAAAATGACTTTATCCACCGAAACTATGTTGATACAAGAGATTAAACAAATTCAAATCGAGGTTCCTTTATTACAAGCAATTAAAGAGATTCATGAACTAAACCAATTGATTAAATAGTTGTGCATCACACACTATGAAGGAAACCAAAATAGATTAATACTGTTCACATAAACGATTACCTAGCTAACTTTTTGGGTGGAAAAACCACATTTCTGAAATATGATGACCTAGGCAGTCCACTTATAAGAGTGACAATTAATGAGGTAGAAATACCTAATGCACTTGTAGACCTAGGAGCAACCATTAATGTAATGATGGTTGATGTGATGGAAAATTTGGGACTCACTGATTTACATCCCAAAACTATAGTGTTGCAAATGGAATATCAATCCATCGCTATTCCCAAGGGTCTCATAGAAAACGTTCTTGTTAAAGTTGATGATTGGGAATATCTAGTAGAATTAAAAGTAATCCAATCCCTCACACCAAAGGAAAATTATCCAATAATCCTAGGAAGACCATGGATAGCTATAGTTGCAACCCAGATTGACTGCAGAGAGGGAGGAATTGCCATTTCACATAGTCCTAATGGCAAATATTTATTCTTATATCCTCCCTCTAAACCTGCTGAACATAATAAAGTTTGGGTTGATGAACTAGATGGTCCTAACGAACAAGAGAATCTAGACTTACTTGCTATGGTAGTCATTAAACAACAGGGTGAAGAGTTGAAAGATGAATTGGAAAAAAATATCAAAAATATTACCATGGACTCAAGTGATGAAGAAATGTTAGAAGTAGACAAGATTCTAGGGGACCTAATCAATGTTGATCACATTGAATTTGATTACACCAGCTTCATGGGATCACCTTGTCCTTTGGCTAATATCATTCAAAAAATGGATCACTTCTTTGAAGATATTTCTAGACTCCATAAATCCATACCACATAGCTGTCCTCTCAATACTTTGACTAGAGGTGTTTATGTTGTCACCTCCAACCATCCAAGGGTCAATACCATCATGTTATTATCGAGAAAAACTTTGAATATCAATAGCTAGTTGACAGAGCTAGAAGAGCATAAATTGTTTGATGTTTTGGTGAATAGATCTAAAGATTTTTCTTGGGATTATACAAACTTGAGAGGAATACATCCAAGTATTTATACCCATCACATTTATACTGAGGATGTTAGACCTATTCATGAACCACAATGAGGGATCAATCCTACTTTGAAAGAAATTGTTAAAACTAAAATTGAGAAACTCCTGCAAGTAGGATTTATCTATCCCATTTCTGATAGAAAACGAGTTTCGCCTTTGGTAGTAGTCCCAAAGAAAAATGGGAAGTGGAGAGTGTGTGTTGATTTTAGGGAACTCAACAAGGCTACCCATAGAGATTACTTTCCTCTACCGTTCGTAGAACAATTCTTGAAAAATTTAGCTAGAAGGAAATATTTCTCATTCTTGGATGGGTTTAGCGGATATAACCAAATACAAGTTGCAGCCGAAGACCAGGACAATACATATTTTACTTTCCCTTGGGGGAAATTTACATATTGCGTCCTTCCCTTTGGGCTATGCAACACTCTTGAAACATTTCAGAGAGCTATCCTAGCAATATTCGTTGAGTTAGTGAATGACTGTGTGGAAGTCTACATGGATGACTTCACTGTGTATGGGTCAATTTTTGAGGAAGGCCTACAAATTTGGATAAAGTATTGAAGCGATGTGAGGACCATCGGTTATCCCTGAGTCACGAAAAATTCCTGATAATGGTGGAACAAGGAATAGTATTGGGACACCACATTTCAGCTGAAGGGATAAAAGTGGATCCTAAGAAAATTGAGGTAATACAACAACTTGAAACTCTGAAAAACTAAACTGAAGTTAGAAGTTTCTTAGGACATGCTGGGTACTATCGGAAATTCATAGAAATTTTTAGCAATATTGCAGCTCCTATGCTTTCCCTTCTCCAAAAGAATGTAGATTTTGTTTGGACAACAAAATATCAATCATCATTTGAGATCATTAATGAGAAACTCATCTTTGCTCCTGTCCTACGTGGAACTAATTGAAACCTTCCGTTCCATATTTATGCAAATTATTCTGATGATGCCATTGGAGTAGTATTAGGTCAGGAAGATGAGAATGGGGGAAAGTATACTATCTATTTCATTAGTACAAAATTGACTCTCATTGAACGTAATTACACCACCACAAAGAAATAATTTTCAGCTGGAGTACATGTAATCAAAAAATTTGACATTACATTATAGGGTACAAAGTAACTATGTTCACAGACCATTCAGTCATCAAGTACCTAATGAACAAACCTGTAGTAAATGGAAGGATAATCAGGTGGTTATTGCTTCTACAAGAATTCAACTTAATCATTTTTGACAAATCTGGAAAGTTCAATGTAGTTGCAGATTTCTTATCCCAGATCAAACATGATAATGGAGATTGTGCGCCTATGCAAGATGAATTACCAGATGAAAATCTATTTTCCATTTCCATTAAAACCCCTTGGTTTGTTGACATCTCCAACTACTTGGTCACTTCATATTTTCCACTAGATTTTACGTCAAAACAAAAGAAATGCCTCGTTCAAGAAAGCGCTCTGTTTAAATGGATTAATGTGATATTATTTCAATACGGTCCTTATATGGTTTTACGACATTGTGTGAGGGAATATAAAACATATAGCATTCTTAGAGCTTGCCATGATGACCCCTCTGGAGGCCATTATTATTCCAAGAGGACATCCCATAAGATTTTGGGTGCAGGATATTACTGGCCCTCTATGCTTAAAGATGTAAAAACTATATTTGCCGTTGTGATGAATTCCCAAGAGTACATAGACCCACTGCATCCAATGAAATGCCTCTCCAATCGTAGGTATTCCTTGAACCATTTGAAAAGTGGGGATTGGATTTTATCGCTCCTATAGATCCCCCTTCACAAGGCAAAGAGTACATTTTGGTCTGTACCGACTATTTGACCAAGTGGGCAAAAGTTCAAGGTCTAAGAGTCGCTAGGGAAGAACAAGTAGCTGACTTCTAGTATAACAATTTTTTTCTCAGATTTGGAGCCCCTAGAACAATTGTCATAGATTGAGGACCCCAATTCATGTCTAAAGTTCTATTAGCCTTCACTGATAATTTCTAGGTAAGCCATAAGAATTCATCACCCTATCATCCACAAGCAAATGGTTAAGTAGAAGTCACTAAAAGGGAGCTAGAGAAATTTTTAACAAAATCAATATCATCAAAGATAAAAGACTAGGCTGGGAAACTACCTGAAGCCATTTGGGCTTATAACACAATTTGAAAATCAACCATTGGTTTCAGTCCATACAAGTTAGTTTTTTAGAAGAAACCTCTTCTACCCATTGAATTTGAACTGTAGACCCTGAGAACATCAATGGAGTTAGGCTTAGATCTTAAAAAATCCCAGGTTGAACAAGTCCTACAACTTAGTGAATTAGATGAACTCTGTTTAGATGTTGTCCACCAAACTGAGTTATTACAACAACAATGAAAGACTTGGCATGATAAACACATAAAGGAAAGAGAGTTCCATAATGGGGATTGGGCACTGTTATTCGATTCCCGATATAAAGATCACCAAGGGAAATTGAGGACTCATTGGTTGGGGCCATACGAAATTTCTGAATTATTTGCAAATGGAGCAGTGCAATGCAAATCAAACTCATTGATGGTGACACTCGAACCCTCTTAGTCTTGGTCATCGATTACACATCTACCACAAACCTGTCAATAAAGAGGAATTCATAAGAATGGTAGAAATGTAAGGAGAAATCCAATGCATTGACTCTACTACGACGAAGCCAATATAGTTTTCATTTTGAGTTAAAAGTATTTACTTTACTTGAAAGAATCTATTTTGAATTATTCATCTTTTAGACTTGGCTAAATTTCATTTTTGTCTTGCAGGACTTTATTTTAATCGAACACAATTTTTGGTGCATCTTGCTATGATGCTTCAGAACTTGTTGGCTTAGTTGCTGTGATGCTCCGGAACTTGCACGCCTGACTGGTGCCATTCCTTGTTTTATTCCTATAGGCTGGCACATCTTTTAGTGATGCTCTAGAAAGTCTAAGTCCAAAGTCCTTCATTTTTCTTCCTCCTTTTAGTGGCATATCTCAGCGATGCTCCAAAAATTTTCTTGCTGCATTTTGGTTGCATCTTTCAATGATGCTATGAAATTTTGTTGTTTCTTCCTCTGATGACATCTTTTGATGATGCTTTGGAAATTTCACTTTCTTCTTCCGACAACATCTTTCGGCAATGCTCCAAATTTTTTGTTGCTACTTCTAGTTGCATCTTTTGACGATGCTCTGGAAATTTGGTTGTTGCTTCTGGTTGCATATTTCGGCGATGCTCCATAGAATTTGTTGCTGCTTTCAACTGCATCTTTCAACAATGCTCTAGATTTTATTTTTATTGCTACCAGATGCATCTTTGGGTGATGCTCCGAAATTTTCTTTTTCACTCTGGCTACATCTCTCAACAATGCTCCAAAATTTTGCTACTTCACTTTTTCGTTCTGGTCACATCTTTTAGCATGCTCCAAATTTTTTTGTTCTTCATCTTGGCTGCATCTTCTAGTGATGCTCTGGACTTTTGTAAATTCCCTTCTTTTCTAAATTCTTTGATAATTCCAAGCGTCATACACATGGTCATTGTTAAATTTTTCCACCACCTTCAAAATCCATGCCTTACACTATCATCTTTTATCATAATAAATTAAAATTATTATGAATATTTTTTGTCATAATAATTAAAACATTAATTAGCCATCCCATCTCCCTTCATAATAAATTCATCACCACCCTCACCATCTCATCCGATTATAATATTATGTTAGCAAAGGTAAGCGATTTTGAAATCGACAACGAGACGTAAGGTATGTACAACTTTTACTCTAAGTAGGTAATTATTTTGAATAAAAATAAATAAATTGGCACATACCGCCACCCTTTCCAAACTTAGTAACCTATGTGAACTATAATCTCACTTCAAACACAACAATTCATGTGCTCTTTTCCATGCAAAGTCATGATTTTAGTAAAGCAAAACCAAATGCCATAATTAATTCATGACAAATTACAAGTGATTGAAGAGTTTATATTTCCTTTAATCTACATATCAGTTTCATTTAAATAGTCTTTCACCTTTTGAACGCCACAAAATTCAGAAGAAACTGAGCAAAATCAAAAGGAAGGGACAACATGGAAGGAGCCAAGAGAAAATCAGAATCAACTTCCGCAAACAAGTTATTGACACTAGGTAAAATTTTAGAACTATTTCAGAGGGTTGGATGGCTGGAGTTTATGAAGAAGTTTTAAGTGCATAATGAGCAACTAGTTAAAGAATTTTCAGAGAAATTCTCAGATGGACAGTCAATTGTGCATGGGAAGAAATTCAAGGTAAGCCCTCAAGTCATTTCTCGTTTATCTAGTATTAAAAATGAGGGTGTAAACTTATCAGTGACTACAAATATTTCCTATCAGAAAATGGTAGACCTATTCAGTAGGGAAGGGGAACCTCAACCTTTATTAGTAGTAAATACTAGAGGGAAAAACAAAGGGTTTCAAAGAATGTCCATTCTAGAGCCATGGAGAATGATAGTTGACTAGATAATCAAGTATTTCACTTGTGAAGGGCAATGTTCCATAGTAGTTGGGCCCCCTTTTTGATTATTGACCCATTTACGCCATGGCACCAAAAACCCCGAATTCAGAGTCAACCTTCCCGCTTTTCTTAGTGATTCCATTGTTACTATTATTGAAAAATTTAAAATTGGGTCGAGTCCACTAAAACATCATGGCCTCATACATTTAGTTTGCAAATATCATTTCTTGAAGAAAGGGAGAACTGAACAAAAATGGAAAAAATTCCTTCAAGAATTTGAGAACCCTGTGCCAACAAGACATATAGAGGAAGGAGAGCCCTTTAGTCTGGCGACTCAAAATTTGGAGGAACCTTCTCCTGAAACTCAAAATTTTGAGTGGGCTTCTGACAATGAGGCATCAAAAAATACAATAAACCCTTCAGACCCTCAGGAAGAACCAATTTCACAAAATGTATCAGAGGCTTCGAAAAAACTAGAAAATATGGACCTAGAAAAGTTAGAAGACGAGACTGCTCATCCCCGTAAAAAGGGAAAGGGATCTAGAGTGGAGGAACACAAGCCTTCCACTTTGAGAAGAAGCAAGATATTACTTATGCTATGGATTCTAATCAACCACATATCCCTAAAAAGAAACAACAAAGTAGGCAGCCCCAAGAAACTATTGCATGATCATGTTAAAAAAAGGCTTAACTAAATGTAGAAACAATCCATCTAGATGAATCTGGAAAGGAAAATGTCTCACATGAGACAAGATAAGGAGAAACGAGACAACAACTACCAAATGTTATAATTGTTGAATATGAGCCTCTGGAATCATTTTCTCCTTTTTGCAAGCCAATGAAAACACAGGAAGGTGATGTAGCTCACCTAAGTGAAAATTTTCCTTTCCCAATTGCCAATGTTACACAACCAGACCCACTAGAGGTGCATGATAAATAAAATGTGATTGATGAAAATGAAGAAGCTTTTGTTTCTCCTCTCTATTCTAATATACAAATTGAATGTTTTGATAATATGAAAACATAATTAGATGAGTTGAAAACATAAAATGTTCAGTTAAAATTTAGTCTGTAGAAAAATGAAGAACAAATAAATCAGAAACAAGAGGAAATAGATGTACAAATTGTAATTTTGAAGAAAAGAGATCAAGAAATCATAGCTTTGAAGGCTCAATTGGTGCAAAAAGATAAAATTGTTAGAGAGTTTCAATTTTAGGTGCAAAAATGGAATGAAGAAGGTAAACAGTATTTGAAAAATTTATCTGAAAAAGATAAACAAATTAAAGGTTTAACTGATAATTTAATGTAGAATCTCCAAGCATTTGCCAAAAAACAAGAAACATAGAAAGATGAACTCCATGCAACTTTGAGTAGGACTGTTGAACTCGAATAAGACTTTCAAGAAATTAAGATAAAGCCACAAATGGAATCGAAGAAAATAAAAATAGAGCCAACCAAGATGGAGTTTCTCCAAGTCCATATTCCTCCAATGTTGACAAAATAGATGGAAAGATTTTATTTCTCGAAACAACTAGGGGTAGAGAATTCCAAGCTAAAGAAGGAAATAGTTATATTAAAATAATCACACGATAGGCTTTATCAGGCTAAGACAAATGCATGCCAAATTGGGAAATTATTATTAGCCTGTAGAAAACCATCCAGATTGTATTCTATGTTTTTGAATGAGCAACTGTTAAGATGTAAATTATTGAGAATTTCTTGCAACTTGCCTCATGATCTAGATGATGAGGAATTTTTAATAGCATTTAAAGAGGCAACACCTACTCAACATAACCTACTATGTGAATTCTTTGTGCATAATTTGTTCTTAGAAAGGCATACTGATTTCTTTGTCAACCTCTTTGTTGGGGAAGTTTAGCTCAGAGCATTCATGCTCACTATGAAAAATTAGATTCAGTGGTAGGAAAGGACTAGAGAGTATTTGTAGGCAAAAAGGATTGTCGGGCTTCAGATGAGGTACCCCAATAGGAAACCCTTGGCTTTTAAAGCTTGATTCGAGGCATGAAGAGTTATGAAAATGTAAGGAATAAATATAATGATAATCTTTGGGTTTGTTATGATAATTTCATAGTCCAAGGGCCAAGGTTGATATAAAAAGCATGGAGTACTTGTGAGGAGCATTACACTCCTTTTCCAATGTATCTTAAAAAGAGGGAGGTGATATCACCTACCAATATAAGGTGGTCCTATAGGAGGGCCGAGGAATTGGTAGAAATACTTCAACAACTTAAGGCCAAATGGATAGGAATGAAGTATAGACCTCCATTACTTCTTTCACTACCCCCTACAATACTTGTCAGTATAGAGCAGAATCTGAAGAACTTGCATTCCTGGGAAGTAAGGGTTAGATACAATAAGGGTTTTATTAAGAATCCTATGTTGGATGTTGTGGTTGAGTTTTTGATATGTGGTTGTCATTGATGTAAACACTATTATCATAAATTTCTTTAAGAATGTATATGTTGAGGATATTAAGAAAATTGCAATAAAATATGTTACAGGTTGTCTGTGAAGCAGTGAAGATTAGTATGATGGAAAGTTCAGTATGTTGATAGTGAGAAGTTGCGGATTAAAGGTTTTTTTTTCAATCCTATCTAGTTTATTCACCAAAAGTTTCAAAGGTGCGCATGAAGATTTGAGCAAGCTATGAGTTTTTGTATTCCAACAGTTATTCTGTTACTGTAAATGGTGTTCATGGAAGAAGATAATGTGATTATGGTAATTTGAGTTGTTGCATATGTTATTGTGGTGTTCATGGATTTTTCTAGATCATGTTCTATTTGTGTTTCACGTACACATTGATCATTGTGCTCACAATCTGAGATTTTCTCTTGCGTGTTCATGTTTTTCATGTTCATGGCCAACAAGGTGATTGAAGCGTGTTGTGGATCTTCAAGGAAGAATATTTGAAGGTGTTTTGTGTTTGAGGACATTATTTTGGGTCTCTACTATGTTGTGGTTGACCTTGGTTGATTCACATTAACAATATTTATTGTTTTGGGTTGACAGTTTGCATTCATTGTATTATTTTGTTGAAGCTGACATATAACGATATAATTTATTGTTGCAGATATATATAAGTGATTGTTTCTTCATTTGAGAAGTGTGTGTGATGGGAAGTGTGCATGTGCTATGTGCAAAAAGGTTCAGATCATTTGAACGTAGAGAAGAGTGTGAAGAAGAGTGAAGAAGTGTCCATGTGCTTAACCGAAACTGTACTCAGGCATTAGCAGATGCTACTTTCTCAGTTCAAATTCTTTAGATGGATTTAATCTGAATATTCTTTGTAAGACAATGAGTCTTCCTTTGAGCAGTGAGCTCTAGGAAGTGTGCCTAAATGCATGTGCATTCCTCATTTATTCTTCTTATAATTTTAACAGGGTATAACTTGTGGATTAACCTCCACCGTGGTTTTTTCCCTTAATCGACTTTCCACGCAAAAATATTGGTGTTATGTGTGTTTTTGATGTGTTGTTGATTCATTCTTTCACTGTTATTAATCAAATATGAGAATAATGGTTAATAAGTTTAATAAGTTTGAAATTCTATGACAACTGATTCACCCCCCCTCTCAATTTTCTGCCCTTATGTTTCCAACATCCTAGTGTTTGGGATAGAGAAGCAGAGGATCCATATGACATTAGTGCCAACTATAATGAGCTAAATAGGAACAGGGATATGGAAAGGCAGAGAGTAGGAGGACCTGCTCAAGCTTAGGAAGGGGAGAAGTGATGAGGTATAAATAACCTCATAATTATAATAAGCCAAAAACCCTTTATTGTCCTTGCCAATAACTTTATCCGTTCCAATTGTTTATTTTTAGGATTAATAGTTGCCTACTTTTTGTAAAAGATGTATAAATCGTTATTTCCTAAATTGATTAAAATAAGCTGACTAATGCTAATATAATGGTATAGTTTTTAGCTATTGTACATGACATTATGTATGACCAAGTGGAACTAAAGCCGACTTCAAATAGTTGAAGATAAAACTCTAGAAGTCTAGGCGTCAAAAATTTAGGAGTGCATAGTGGAACAAGTCCTTTTAATGCTTTATGTTTAAAAACTTTACAACTCACTCTGAGCCTTTAATATGTTTTATGTTATGGACCTCAGTCCATTGGTTATTTTAAATTTTGTTAAAATACTTTTTCAAAGGTGATCTTCCACCATCTACAATATAGGATTTTGTTAGCAGTTTAATATATATATGTTACCACCAAAAACAATGATACGAGGATAATATTATTATGTTCTGATGTGCCTTGAACACTATTCAGTTATGTCTTTGTTACACTTTTGTATGAATAAAAAATATTGTCAATCCTATTCCAAGTCAATAATTTTAAGTAATGGAAGTATCATGGATGGATTCATTTTGAAGATGCAAAAGTACATGTGATCTGAGTTAAGCATAGGAACACCTAAGAGATGGCCACTCGAGGGAATCTTGTAGAGTAGATAGATAAGTATTTTCCTTTTTAATTTTGTTACTTTTATTCTGTATATGAGTGAATGAATGTTATTTGTATGTGTTGAGCTCTATTAATTATTCCTGTAGGTCATAGTTCAAGTTTGCAATCATTTAGTTCTATTTATTTGAAGTTCCAGAGCACCCACTCTGGTTGTCAATTATAGGTTGTTAAGTTTACTTTCTATCAATAGTTAGTTGTTAGCTGTTAATTGTTTTCATTCAAATTATCCAATTTTATTGCAAGTATTTCTTCTTAGGTAATTTATATGCTTTCTTGTTTCACCATCTCATGCTTTCTAGTTTAATTGTCTCATGCTTTCTAGTCTAAATAACTTCATGATTTTTAGTTAAATTTATGTTTACAAGCATTTCAAAGATTCAAAAAATCTATGAGAGCTAGCCAAGATGTCCCCTATTGCATAAACCTTTGAACACTACTCGCTTGATATAATTGATGCATTTTCAACTAACGTGACATGACCTCACGACAACCTATCATTATGAAATAGATGGCGTAGAATGAGGAGTGAGTGAGTTCATGGTAGGAGAAAAATATGTATAAGGACAATATGAGAAAGGAACAAAAGTAGATATCTCTAATGGGTTGAAGTAATAAGGGAGAATATGGGAGGTTCTCTTCACATGCACAATGTGCTTGATACATTGTAGAATCTCCAAACTTGAAGAATGAATACAAATATTTCCTAAGGAATCAAGAAGCTTAAGAAGTGTCAAAGCCTTTGAGAATAAGGTCAATTGACGATATTCAATAGGTCTAAAGAGAAATACTTTGGTGAAAATATTTCATATTATATTTGTGCATGATATGTGTCATGATTGAATGTATCATTAAAAGGATGAAAAACACTATCCCTCTTACAAGGAGTAGGAGGAATCTTGGTCATGGTTAGATTTAGTGTAATCTATGATGGAGAGGAATATTGTTAGAGCATGAGAGCTATAGTGGGAAGAGAGCATGGACTAGAGGGAAAGAAGGATACTACATACCTTTCTAGGGTTTGAATTTTAGGGCTTCAATTTTAGAGTTTCAATTTTAGGGTTTCTAAATTTTAGGGTTTCAATTTTACAGTTTCAATTTTAGGGTTTCTAAATTTTAGGGTTTCAATTTTAGAGTTTCAATTTTAGGGTTTCTAAATTTTAGGGTTTGATAATCATCTATAGGGTTTCATTATTGGTTTGTAAATATCACGAATTCAATTTTAAACTTTGAAGAATTCATAAAACAATTAATCACAATTTGTTTATGAATTTGAGAATTTCAAAAAAAATGTCCATGAATTTCACAAAATAAGGGGGAATTATAGAGGAAACGAGGGAAAATTATAGAGGAAGTGGGGAAAAATTATATAGGAAATTAGGGGAAATTGCAGAGGAAATTAGGAGGGAAAATTGTAGGACCTATTGGTTTTAATGCCCTTCGTTCAAACCAATAGTCTCCTCTCTCGCAAGTTCTAGAACCTTGCTTCGAAGATGGAAGGTGCTCTGCAAATATATTTCAAGGTGAAAATGAATCGACAAGTAAAGATGTTGATTCATATAATTTAAAAATAAAATAAAATAATACCTTTGAGCAAATGTTACCTTCACTTGAAGGTATTATTTTATTATTTTTACAATTAGTGAAGGCCTTCAAATAAAGATTATCCTTGCTCGAAGGTTAACCTTCAATCGAACATCTCTACATAAAGACCTTTGAGTGAAGGACCTTCATTTATAAAATATCTTCAAACAAAGGTAGTTCAAAAAAAAATTCCCACTCCATTTCAAATTTTTTATGGCCCAATTTTGGGACCAATTATTATGGGATCACCTTCCCCCTTCCCCCCTTTCCATCCTCTACTCTGGAAGTTCCTCGGCTCTCCATGGAAGGGATTGGCATAGTAATTGGTATTGCAAGGATGCACGAGTGGCCTCGATAGGTTCATATCATAGATCGTCATTTAGGGCATCAAAATATCCCTTCATTTCACATTCTAATGGTAAGAGCCGAACAAATATCCAACCCAGGAAACCACTCAATAGGGAAAAGAAAAATCCTTTTGATATTTTCCATTCTGACTCTTAGTCTGAAGGGGATTCGTGATCTTGGGCAGATGTGGTTTCTGATTGGAAATTACCTACTTCATTTCCTAATAATATCCTGATCACTCTTGGAGCTTCCTTCAATCCAAAGGTTTCAAATCGTCTTCATTCCACCAAGGACCGTTATGGATCTGAGATGATTATTGAAGAGTTTTTCTCAATGGTAGATATGCCTGCTTCTTTCCCAAATAACATTGCTCAAAGATATTTAGATTGTTACTGGGTTCTGCATCTACAAATGAGGAATATGCAGCGTAATAAGGTAGATCCAAAGTCTTTTCTTGAGAATTATGTTTCCATGATGGATACGCTTGCTATGTATCCAAACAATATAGATTGGAGGCACAAAGCTTGTATTGGGACTCAATGTCTACAACAAAAGATTGTGCTTTGTAATAAGGTAAGGCTTTTGTCTTCAGTTGATAAATGTTTGAATACCTCTATTTCACTGAATATTAATTTTCAAAAAATCTGTGCAACGAAAAGTAGACATGCCAAAAGTAGGCAAGAAATGGATCCATAAAGGATGCCCTTCCCATTCTTCCGTGAAAGATTATGATTATGAGGACTTAATTCAAATTTCAATCTTTGATGAATCTCTAGTTGCAAAAATTTAGGATCTTAAAGATCATGCACTAATATGTAAGTTTTGGAATTTTTTACCTAGTATTGAAACTTTACAAGATCTACTTTTCTCTGATTGGGATGGGGCTAATCAGGTTTTTTACATAGATTAGGGAAATGGTTTTTTCATCGTCTTTTTTTATACTAAGCAACAAAGAGATTTAATTCTTGGTGATAAGGCGTGGTTTTTTGAGGGATCTGGGTTGTTTACTCAAGCTTAGGTTCCAAATTTTGATCCTTGGTCAGTGGTGTTACAATTTGTTCCTTTTTGGATCCATCTTCCTTCTCTTCCTTTAGAGTATAGGGAGCCAACAATTGTGGAAACAATTGCTAATAATCTTGGGGTTTTTGCTTGTCATGATATGGATTTTTTCAAGAATCTAGATAAGCTGGTTAGGGTTTGTGTTCAATTAAATGTTTTGAAGGATTTTTCTTTATCACTTATAATACATTCAAAAAATGTATCTTGGAGGAAGGAAATTCTTATTGAAAACTCACAAAATTCCTGTACTTCATGCCATCTTTCGGGCCAATCATCAAACCACTGTGCACAGAGTATGGATGTTCAAGGGAATTGACCTCTTTCTGATAGGAATTTGCAAAAAGATTACAATCTTGAAAAGATTCCATCTGTACAACAAAGTGATTCTGATTTAGTGGTCTTTAATGCTCAAAAGGGGTTGGCTTATAATGATGCAATAGTTAGGAAGGGTAAACCCATGGTGACAAAAGCTTGTTCTTCACAATGGAGACCATTGCAACGTACATCAAATTATTTTTTATCAGACTTGATGAATCTGAACCTTGGGAATCATACTTGTAATTCTTCCAATAAGTCTCGTCTGCTTCAAAATGATAGGCTAATAAATTTTGTTGTAAATTTACCCAAGGGGTGGCAAACAAATCTAGATTTTATGTCTTGGGAAAGATTCATGTGTTTATATACTCCTAGCCTCTCAATAGGTAGTAAGTAACAGTTAGATGGAATTGTGTCTGTAACATAGGATAATATCAGGTTAGCAATGATTAAATGCATAAAAAATAAACCTAAGTAAGCAAGAAAGAACAAAGGAGGAAACAACAAAACAAATGGAAAGATCTCACCAAATGCCTTCAACCTCCATGAATCACCTTCCTTGCACCTTCTCTATTTGCTGCAATATGATGGATGCCCTCAACTTTTGTGTGAGCAAATTAAGTTTGTGACATGACCTAGCAAGTGTTGAAGGATTTATTAAAGATTATGGAAGAGAAGATTAATCCTCCATTCAATAAGAAAATATGCAAAAGACAATGTTAGATGAAAAAGAAAGAAGAGAAGAAGAAGAAGAATTAAGAGATATTAAGAGATGTCGAAATGAAGACAAAATTGACATTTTATAGAAAATGCAATTTTATATGGACGAATGAGATAAAAGATTGATAAGTGCACTAGAATCTATGGTCAAGATTCAAAATAACAAACCCTTAATTAGGGTTAGGGAAACTCTAGGATGAAATTCAAATTAAGTGGACAAGATTTAATTTAAGAAATTAAATCAAGGAATGAGACTAGTTGTGACAGTGAGATAAAAATTAGTAAGTGGAAAAAGGATGAGTTAGAAAATCAAGTTATTTTAGAAATAACTTAATTTGTGGAGAGAAATGCTATTTTGAAATTAATTCCAAAATGGTGAATTCATGTGACAGTAAATAATAATAATATAAAATTATTTACTTGGAAAGAGGGAAATTGCCAATTTAAATAAAATGCTTTTATTTAAATTTAGAAAGAAAATCAATAAGACAATTAAATAATTAAACTTATTCAATTGTGGAGGAAAATTAGAAAGTGGGTAATTTTAAATATGATTCTATTTAAAATTAGAAAGAAAGTTGACTTTTGATTTAATTCAAAATAGGAAGAAGATGACAAATTAATAAGCAATTAAATAAATAAATTTATTTAATTGTGGAAGAAGAGGATAAATGAATAATTAAATAATTAAAATAACTATTTAATTATAGTGGCAAGATCATAAATAATTAAATAAATATAATTTATTTAATTATAGAAGACAAGGATATTAGTGACGTATTAAATAAATAGAGTTTATTTAATTAATCAAAGATGAAATAAGAGATAACAATGAATTAATTAAATAATTAAAATTATTTAATCAATAGAAGACTTATGACATTAGAAAATGGTATTTGTTGGTATAGGACATTTTTATGTGTCTACATTTTCCCTTCTTTGTCATAATGTAGTTTATCGCGTTGTGACAAAGAAAACAAGTCAAAAATATGCCCCAGTGCAAAATGGGATGAGGAAGAATGATTAGGAGGTAGCGGTATGCCCCCTCGAGAGGACAGTTGGGTTCCAAGGATGCGAGTGTGCTCTCGAAATGGATGAAAGGACCAGAAGATGAAAGACAAAAGTATATAGGAAAGATAGATAAGGATGATAATGATGCGGGCTAGAAAAAATGTTAGAGAGAAAAAGGTGAATGCTAGGATAGAAGACATGAATGTCGATATTGGGAAGGAGATGCAAGTTAATGTGAAAAAAGAAATGCATGTTAGAATCCTTCAACGTTTGCCAAAGTACTAATAACTATTGCTTGAATCATCATTGGGCGGTAAAAATGACACAAATGGACAAAAAACACCAGGGTATGACATAGACCAAGGTGTGCAAGGTCATCCACTTGCAAAACAGACAATCACATACAAGGAGTGTCCTAACTCATACTAGAGGCCCATTTGCCCCAGTATTTTTGTCAAGACAATCCACAGACAACAATCAAATAAAACAAAATAGGTCATGAGACATCATCGCAGCTCTAAATCCTTAATGGGACATCCTTGAGGTAGCTAGTAACATGACCGAAAGAAAAGTAAATAAAAAGATAAGACAAAATAGCCAAAAATTAACAACCATTTAATTGCATTGCCAATATTTGTTTGCCGAAGATTGATTGTGTGATAGTTTGACAGTTTTGATAGTTTGACGGTTCCTAAAGTCAGGAAGGACACATCCTGAAAAGGCAAATGAAATTTTGATGAGGTCCAAATCCAAGAAGGACACATCTTGAAGAGGACCAAAAAGTGACGAGATTGACATTTTGACTAATGTTTTGGAAAGTTGACTGATTTTGACTGCATGATTGGTTGGCTTATGTTGTATGATTTTGACCAATTTTGATGCTGACGTTTTGAATGATTGTTTTGCATCAAGTGCGACTATGTGTGACTTATGATTTTATTTTGAAAAACCTAAGAGGATTGACCTAATGTCTTGGGGATTCAAAGATGAATCTTGCCTAAGTAGCAAAGGTGCAGAGACAACGTAGTTTGGACCAGGACAAAAGATTGATTGATGCGACTGAATGGACTGACCAGATATGACTGACATTGACTCTGTTTTTGGGATTTTGAAATTGATTTGGATGTTTTTCGTATTTTCTTAAGACATTTTTTAATTTTTAGGTCTTTTTTCAAGACTTTTTCCGATTTTTATGATTTTTGAAGTTTTACGAAAATTGTGACAAAATGCATGTGAATGATGCCAACGCATATGAATCCAAGGAAAACCATGATTTTGATGCTATTCAAGCTGAATACCAATTGACATGTGACAATGAAAATGACAACGTTGTTTGACGTGGGAAGGACACATCTCGAAACAACGTGAAGATGACAATGATATGACAAGAGGATAAAAGTCTGCAGCAGGGCCAGGGACAAAGTCAAGGAATGTTTTGGATAATGTGCCAGGTTTTCCATATTGTTTCATTTGGAATGATTTGGTGAGGACTGGATGGGATGACAGAGGATCTTTAGACCATTGACAAGGGAAACCAAGATGGGTGATAGGTATAAAAGGACAATGGATGGCTTTGGTAAAAGATAGGAGACATGGATGGCTATTATCATATAGTTGTCAAGGACAATGTCACATAGTGAAAAGGAGGCTATGAAGGTAATGGCATGATATTTTGTGACTAGTGTATGACCAAAGGATGGACATGTCAAAATTTTTCCAAAGCATGATTTGTTTTTGTGCCTTAGTCTTTGTCAAGATCAAAATAAGTGGGAAAATGGATGAAAAGTGATAGGATTTAGATGGATAGATGGAAATGTCATTTGAAGGGCATGGGAGATGAGACAACTTGCCCCCAAGTGTAATGGTCCACATAGATGATTTATTCTACACATGATGCCTGTTTGCCAAGTTTTCATCATGGTACTTATCCAAAGCGCCTGTTTGCCAAGTTTTCACCGTTGGACGAAATTTTTCTCTTTACTATTTTTGATATTGTTTGATTTTTTTTTGGTGTCACCAAGATGTCTGTTTGCCAAGTTTTCATCAAGGGATGATTTTTTCTATTTTTTCTATTTTTTTTTGTATTTTTGCATTTTGCCGGATAGCCTTGACGCTTTAGATGATCACTGACTGTGCTAAAGCCTTTGACGGTTCCGATATAGAGATTGGTACCATGACATGCCAATAATGACCTTTCTGAAGTAGTTGCCTTGTCAGGATGATAGCGCTTGGATACAACTGACTGATGTCATTGTGATCCTTGTTGATACTAGAGTTGGCCTTATTAGAATACGCACATCGTGATAGAGTGCCATGAGAGTCCTTATGATAGAGAGTTTCTGCCAAGATGTGATGGATTTGTGACATGGGATGTTTGGATTTTAAGGAGGATGTAGGATTATGAAGGATGATGGTAGACGTGGATGGGTTGGTTGGATGTTTGGATGTAGCTGTTTTTATTGTCCAAACTTTAGGTGTCGGGTTAAGATGTTGTTTGGAACCAACACTTTTATATGTCTTTCTTGGTGGCCATTTTGATGGAGGTGGACATGTATTATATGTGGGAGTCCTCTTGTGTTGTGGCTCCACATTTTGATTGACTTTTGGCTTATTTTCTTTGCCTGATTCATTCTTTCCTTGGATTGATCCATTTCGTTTTGGGATCCATTTTAGCTTCATTTGTCCACTTGTATTTTTGATTGATTCCATGGCCTTTGACATTTGATTTTTATTTTTTGATTTGTAGGATTTTTGTTGGTTCCAAATGGAAGGTTTATTCATGATGGAATGATGGTTTGGGGTGTGGAGGGAAGGGGTATTAGCAACAATCTTATGACAAGGACTACTCATGACACCCATTTTGACATTTGTATTAGATAAATTTGCCCCCAATATCGAAGAGGGACCACTAACATCATTTGATTTTTCTACTGAGGAGTAGCCAAGACCTTGATGTCCGTAATGTGCTTGAACTTGTATGGGTTCCAAGATTCCTTGCTCTTGTAGGCCTAATCCTTTTCCTTGATATTGCATGTTCTGACAAATTCTTTTTGTGATGCGATACTTGTTATTTTGGAAGCAAGATGCCAACCCATCTTTATGGTGGAAATTAATGCTTGAAATCTTCTCCTCTGTAAGAAATCTGGCTCTGAAAAAGATAGATGATCCTAATTGATAGGGTGTTCTAGCTTCACTTACATGTTGGATAGATTTTTGATTAATGTCTTCAGTCTCATTTGGTGACATGTTAGACTCCTGTGATTCTGTTGGTGCTTCAAAGTTGATGTTAAAACCGTCTTCATGGTCATTGTCATAGAGCCCATTGAATTCAGCTATAGCTTGATCATTTGAAAATATGTTCATGCTAGGAGACTCTTGTTCTAGTGGTAGATCATCTATGTGTCCCATGGAGGCAAGTGTCTCACTTTTGGAAGTGTAAATATCCAAAGTTTGGATAGGTTCATCTTCAAGTATTTGATCATGACTGGTATATAGGTCAAGGAGTGGATCATTTTGGAATTCTTGATCAAAGATAGTGTCTTGGTCAAAGATGGGGTTCTCTTGAATGTCATGATTGGAAATAGGATCTTGACCAAGGATAGGGTCATCTTGAATGACATGGTTTTGGATGGAATCTTGACCAAGTATAGGTGTCTTTGGTATGCCATGATTGTCTAGGAGGACTTCTTGAATGGACATAAAGATGGGGTCTAATGGACTACTTTGATCTTGATATGACGATGATATTATAATGTCGTTCTTTGGACTTGCCTCTTGACATGTGTCCTCAAGTGTAGGTAAGAAGATGAGATTTTGGAGATCATGACTAGATATTTTTTCATGAAAATATGGAGTGTCTTGGAATGGATTGGTGTATGCTGGACGAAAATATGACATGGAGGTTTGGACTTGGTTGAGGGATGATGGGCTAGGGTAAGACATGAATTCATGGCAAGGATTTGACATGGATGAAGGACTAGGATATGACGTGAATGAAGGATTAGGATATGACGTGGGTGCTGGACTAGGATAAGATGTGAATGAAGGATTAGGAAATGACGTGAATGGTGGACTAGGGTATGATGAAGGACTAGGATATGATGTGGAGGGTTGGTTTCCCTTTTCAAAGTTAGGGTGGGTATGACTAGTGGAAGTTTGTTGTGACTTAGTGCCATGGATGGTGTTAGGGGACTCCTGATAGTAGATGGATAGAGGACTAGGACTCATGGATTGTTGGTGAGAGGGATAGATGGATGGAGGACTAGAGGTTGAGGTGAATTTGGACTTGGATTGGAGGTATAGTGATTTGAAGTCCCTAGCCAGTTGTGCTTGACCATTACTACTGAATTGGCATTCAATTCGACCAGCAAGCATGTCATAGTGACTTGAAGACATGATGGTGGACGAAATGAGACCAAGACTATGCAAAGTGATAATGAGGAAAAAAAGGAATGTTAAATGCAAAGTGGTAATGAGCTTTGGAAGGGTTTCCTAACCATTCAAAGTTTGGGCCAATGTCTCAATTTGGATTGTCAAAGGCCTGATTTGAAGGACAAGATGACAAAAGGACAAGGTGAGATTTCCACACTAGACTTATGAGTTGGAAGTAGCTCACCAAAGGACAATGACCAAGGATTGATTTGTTTGACTTGGTCCAATGATAATTTACTTTTTGAGACAATGGTTTTGATAAAGGAAGGAAAGTTTTCCTATCCTAAAGTGTGCAAAATTAAGGGCATAAGACGTTGCCTATGTTGAAGACGATGATGGATGGATTGCAAGTTAAATGAAAACTAAAAATGCAAAAAAATGGATGACTCAGACAAGTGTTCTCCTGGTTTTGGACAAAGACTGTTGGAAGAAAAGAGGTTTACAAATGCTTGGTCTTGAGTTCTGACATTAATAATGTTTTCTGAGTTGACAAGCAAATGCGTCATTCCAAGAAGCAATTGTGTTGCAGGAAGGAAAATGCGTTGTAGAGCAGTTAGATGTATCTCAGATTCTGGAAAATGCGTTGCAATATGGTAGATGCATTGCAGGTTTTAGCAGGTATTGTGCAAAATGGAAAATGCGGCATTTAGGATTGCAAATACGGTGCAACAACAATTGCGGTGTTTAGTAAAGCAAATGCACTGAATGACAGGCAATTGCGGCATTTCAATTGGCTATTGCGGCTCGACAGAGCAAATGCGACTCAAGAATAGGCAATTGCGGTGCAATATGATGAATGCGGTGTTTAAAGTTGCGAATGCGGCTCAACAGAGAGATTGTGACTCAGAAATGAGCAATTGCGGTTTGACAGGACGATTGCAGCTCAACAAAGCAATTGCGGCTCAGAATAAATTTCAACAATTTGACCAGTTTATTTTAGATTTAGGTGAGTTTGATGTTCATGTGTTGAGTTTGTATAAAAACAGTTGGCAAACACATGGTTGTGTAGAAAATGAAAATCAACCACATAGAAGTCATTTTACAAAATCTTATGGCTGCAAGGACAATATTCTTTTGGATCCCACTAACCGCATATCCTTAGCAAATGAATTCAGAAGCTTGGCCCCACGGGCTCCCCCTTACAGTGCACTCACTTCTCAGGGAAACCAAGCTTCCAACCTCCATGAAACTCCCATGGTAGATTGATCATTTCTACTAAGAATTGGGCAGGTGCGGGTGCCTTGGCAATGACCGTTGCTGCACCAAAGAATAGAAGGTTTTTTGGTTTTCTAAAACAAAGGATTTAATTTAGGCACCTGTTTGAGTGGTCATACATGGGGTACAAGATTAATCTCCATTAAGGAGGCACTCCAGCCTGAAGAGGTTAAGCTCAACAGGGTTTTGGGGAGTACTACTTGGTTAGTATGACATATCTGCACTCGTAATCCTAGGCTTTCCCTTAGGATTCACATTTGTATATTGATCGGAAGTAGCTCGGCTAAAGAGCTTCATTGCCGGTTTGAGTCACTTTGGGGTGAGTACTTTTTCCCAACAAAGTAGGCCCAATTTTCTAAAGTTCAACAAAAGCAAACTAACATATTCATAGTTCAATCAATCTTTGTTTAGAAACAAAGAGAGAGCACATGAATATACTAACTCACACTCGCATGGTGTTCATTTTAAAACCAAAAATTAAATGTGTTGAAAAACATAAAAAAGCATGGAGTTCATTTTATCCTTTTGTAGTGTTTGTCAGACAAGGGGGTTCATTTTAACCATTTGTAGTATTTTCTAATCTAGAAGTTAATTTTAAACCCCATGAAAAGAAATATGTAGTGTTATTTTTAACCTTATGCACTTGCATGTTTGTTCATTTTATCCCATGAGTGTAATGCAAGTTGTGAGAGGAAATGACAAAAATAATTAAGCAAGATGTGAAATGAAATAAAAGAACAAATCAAGCATATTGGGTTAGACTCCAGCTTGACACATGCTACAAGAAATAGATTAGTAACCCAAAATGTTTAATCTAGACTTATACAAATTTGACAAAATCTAAAAAAAGAGAAAACAAGAACCCTTTTTCTTTTACCAGTCAGTTGCGTCGCAACAGGTTAGATGCGGCTCGGTACAACGTTTGCGGTTCAGAAGTTGACAAATGCGGTGCGACAGGTCAGATGTGTCGCTGGGACTGTCAGATGTGACGTGATAGGGAAAACGCGTCGCAAGAGAAGTCAAATGCAACGTAACAGAGCGTTTGCGTTGCACAACCTCTCAAATGCGGCGTTCCGTACCTATACTTGCAAAAATAATAATAATCTGAAAGCTGTACAAACCTGCAAAAAACGTGTTAAAGAAACTTGTCGGGTTCACCAATGTAACATAGGATAATATTAGGTTAGCAATGATTAAATGCATAAACAATAAACTTAAGTAAGCAAGAAAGAACAAAGGAGGAAACAACAAAACAAATGGAAAGATCTCACCAAATGCCTGCAACCTCCATGAATCACCTTCCTTGCACCTTCTCTATTTGCTGCAATATGATGGATGCCCTCAACTTTTGTGTGAGAAAATTAAGTTTATGACATTACCTAGCAAGTGTTGAAGGATTTATTAAAGATTATGGAAGAGAAGATTAATCCTCCATGCAATAAGAAAATCTGCAAAAGACAATGTTAGATGAAAAAGAAAGAAGAGAAGAAGAAGACGAATTAAGAGATATTAAGAGATGTCGAAATGAAGACAAAATTGATATTTTATAGAAAATGCAATTTTGTATGGACGGATGAGATAAAAGATTGATAAGTGTCCTAAAATATGTGGTCAAGATTCAAAATAACAACCCCTTAATTAGGGTTAGGGAAAGTCTAGGATGAAATTCAAATTGAGTGGACAAGATTTAATTTAAGAAATTAAATCAAGGAATGAGATTAGTTGTGATAGTGAGATAAAAATTAGTAAGCGGAAAAAGGATGAGTTAGAAAATCAAGTTATTTTAGAAATAACTTAATTTGTGGAGAGAAATGCTATTTTGAAATTAATTCCAAAATGGTGAATTCATGTGACAGTAAATAATGATAATTTAAAATTATTTACTTGGAAAGAGGGAAATTGCCAATTTAAATAAAATGCTTTTATTTAAATTTAGAAAGAAAATCAATAAGACAATTAAATAATTAAACTTATTCAATTGTGGAGGAAAATTAGAAAGTGGGTAATTTTAAATATGATTCTATTTAAAATTAGAAAGAAAGTTGACATTTGATTATAGTTTGAATTAAATCAAAAGTCAACTTTCTTTCTAATTTTAAATAGAATCATATTTAAAATTACCCACTTTCTAATGGCGAAAGCTAACTGCTAGACAAAATTCACCTATGTGTATATGATAGCATATGCACCCATACCGCATGGAGAAAAGAGTCGCGACGGAAGAGGTGGGACCCGTGGCAATGGAAAGGGTTGCCGGACGGAAGGAAAGACATGACGGTCGAACGTCTCATCCCCCGTGTCGTTTATTGTCCCGTCGCCGAGAAATCGTGTCAGCGCCAATGGTTTTTCAAAATAAACATTCAACGTGGATGGATAAAAAGCCAAAAACATGGCCATACGAAACGATTATTAGCAAATAATAAAAAGGGGCAACAAGGTCCCATTTTCGCCATTTTTGGACGGTGACAATTTGGTGGATAGTGAGGGCAAGAGTAGCAGCCATGTAGAACTCCTTCAGGTATGTATATCCACTCTATGTATGTGCCATCTTGCCATTATGCCATGAACAACGAAGAAATGAACGAGCATTCGTTGCTCCATTAAGGGTTTGTTATTTTCAATTGAGGGTTTTAGTTTTTCTTCTCCTCCCGTATGTGGTTTTAAAATTTTGGGGTTGCTGAATATTTAGTTGAAAGGGTTTTTTTTTGTCAAGGGTTTTGAATTTTTTTGTTCGTTTTCTCCTTGTTTGCTGGTTATCGAATTTTGCCCTTTCCGAATGAAAAAAGCGACAACCCATTGTACAAATATGAGTGAAATTACTGAATAAAGTTTGTAGAAAGCAAAATCTATGGGTTCTACAATCAAATGCTATATTTCAAAAATCATGTAAAACCCGCAATGTCGCCATTGTTCGCATAGTTTTTCAGAATGGATAGAAAAGGGCATAATGCGGCATTCAAAATCATAATTGGGAAAAATAGCAAAAAACCCACATCCAATCCCATTTTTTCCACCATTTTATACACTGTTGTTTTGGAAAACACACCGTCTCCTAAAACTCAGACTATTGTAAAACCCACTATTTCACTATGACGTCTCTTCATGTTATGTATGTATCCATGTAAGTTCATGTGTATGTTTTTCATGCATTTTTTCAATGTGCATAGGTGAATTTTGTCTAGCATTTTTCCGGCTCCCACCCATTTGGCGAAAGCTAATTGGGAAATAGCAAAAAGCCCACTGAAATACTCCACATTGTGTTTCCCAAATTTCAAATTAAAACATCTTGCAAAACCCTTTGCTTGCAAAAAAATTACCCCTCACCTCGATGTCGTCTGTATTCTACTGCAAATCCTCCACGTGCACTCCATTCTTTAGCTTATTTGGTCGGTATTCTCCTCAAAGTCGTCCATGTGCTCTCAGGCCTTTTTCCTTTCCCTTTGAATGTGCACACATGAAACAAAACAAATAGTATTTTCACCTTGCTTTCTCCAAACAGAAAAGGCGCATGTTATTCCCTTCCACTTTTCTCGTGCCACACAAAAGGAATAGGAAAAAGCCCACATCCAATCCCATTTTCGCCACCATTTTATACACTGTTGTTTTGGAAAACACATTGTCTCCTAAAACTCAGACTATTGTAAAACCCACTGTTTCACTACGACGTCTCCTCATGTTATGAATGTATCCATGTATGTTCATGTGTATGTTTTTCATGTGTTTTTTCAATGTGCATAGGTGAATTTTGTCTAGTAGCTAGCCGGCTCCCGCCCATTTGGTGAAAGCTAATTGGGAAATAGCAAAAAGCCCACATCCAATCCCATTTTTGCTGCCATTTTATACACTATTGTTTTGGAAAACACAATGTCTCCTCGAATTCGGACTATTGTAAAACCCACTGATTCACTATGACGTTTCCTCATGTTATGTATGTATCCATGTATGTTCTTATGTATTTTTTTCATGCGTTTTTCGATGTACATAGGTTAATTTTGTATAGGATTTAGTTGAAATGCAGGTTTGATAATGTTTTTTCTGTCAAGGGTTTTGAAAAACACACTATGTCCTAAAACTCATAATTGGTAATTGGCAAAAAGCTCACATCCAATCCCATTTTTTCCGCCATTTTATACACTGTTGTTTTGGAAAACACACTATCTCCTAAAACTCGGACTGTTGTAAAACCCACTGTTTCACTATGACGTTCCTCACATTATGTATGTATCCATGTATGTTCATGTGTATGTTTTTCATCCTTTTTTTCAATGTGCATAGGTGAATTTTTTCTAGAATTTTGAAATCGGCATATCCTATGTTATATACATATTTGAATTTATGCCTGAAACTGTCATATCGTATGTTATATACGTATGTGAATTTTGTGCAGGAGTTAGCTTGCTCCCTCCTTAACTCCTTGAGAAAATTCAGTTATGTATATAACATAGGATATGCCCCCATAACGTATGGGGAAAAGAGTTGCGACAAAAAAGGTGGGACTAGCGAGGGAAAAGGTTGTTGGATGGGAAGGAAAGACTTGAGGGTGGGACGTCTCATCCCATGTGCCGTTTGCTGTCCTGTCATCGGGAAATCGTATTAGTGCTGGTGGGTTTTCAAAGTAATTGTTCGGCGTGGACGGACAAAAAGCCAAAAACGTGGCATTCGAAACCATTATTAGCAAATATCTTGTTCAATGACAATAGTTAGTGTTATGCACACAGTAAGAAGACAATGTATTGAATTTGAGCTTCATAATTTTTAACAACCCTTACTTTCAGCAAAACACTCTTCTTCGATATCTGCCCAACACATTATTCACATAACAGTTGCATCATGGAAAAAACAGTGGGCTATGGCTCACTTATTATTTTATACAGGCTGTGAGAAATTAATGTTTTGAAGTTCATGTTGTACCTTTTTAACAACACCTACTTTGAGCAAAACACTCTTTTTCAATATCTGCCCATATGTTTCCAACACAAAATTTACATAACAGTAGCATCATGGAAAACACAGTGGGTTGTGGCTCACTTCTTATTTTTTTCAATCTCCTTGTTTAAATGTAAATGGAAAGCTTAAGGTCTGAGTGCACATGGAGGAGTTGGAGTAGAATACCGACGAAATGGAGGTGAGGGGTAATTTGAAATTTGGGAGACACAATGTGGAGTATTTCAGTTCCGTGAATATCTTCCAAATCACACATTCCATTGTTGTGTTTAAATTTAAGTCGATTGATAATAAAACTGCACAAAATAATTATGAATGAGAAACACAATGTCGGGTTTCAGTTATTTGAATCTCCTTGTTTTAATGTAGAGGATTTTACAAGTTCTTTGTGTTTGAAATTTGGGAAACAGAATGTGGAGTATTTCAGTTGCTTGAATGTCTTCAAAATCACACATTCCATTGTTGTGTTTAAATTTCACACCATTGAAAAAAGAAACTGCTAAAAATAATTCTGAATGGGAAACACAGTGTTGGGTTTCAATAAAAAAATTGTACAAAATTATTCTTAATGGGAAACACAGTGTTGGGTTTCATTTATTTGAATCTCCTTGTTTTAATGTAGAGGGTTTTACAAGTTCTTTGTGTTTGAAATTTGGGAAACAGAATGTGGAGTATTTCAGTTGCTCGAATGTCTTCAAAATCACACATTCCATTGTTGTGTTTAAATTTTGCAACATTGAAAAAAAAAAGTGCAGAAAAGAATTCTAAATGGGAAACATAGTGTTGGGTTTCAGTTATTTTAATCATCCACTTGAGATGTAAAGGGTCGTCTCATGCTGGGTTGCTTGGTTCTTAACACCCATGGTTTTGTAAGATGGAATGTTACAAAACAATATGAAAGTCTTCTAGATCACACCTTCCATTGTTCTGTTTAAGTTTGAAGTATGTAACAAATTGCATGCTTCATAACACATTGCATTTTTCAACCTCCACATCACAACATACCCTAGCCCTTTCTGGTTTTTAGACTAGTATATCTATGTGTGCACATTGTGTAGTGCATGTCGGAAAATACAATGTGTTTTGAAGCCCACCTTCACTTCATTATGTTTTGCAACAATTCATGTTGGAAAACCATTGGTGTTAAGAAAGAAGCAGCCCAAATAGTGTTGTAAAACCCTCTGCAACACTATTGGATAGTACGTGTCACCTGAATTTGGTTTGATTTCTCCTCCAACTTGTCCACGTGCACTGAAATGTTCAACTTTCCCTTTCAATGTGCATAGTGGAAATAAATAGTATTTTCACCTTTCTTTCTCAAAATAGAAAAGGGCCAATACCTGCAACTATTGCCGGGAAAATGTGTCAGTGCTGGCGGGATTTCAAAATAATTTATCGGCATGGACAAAAAGCCTAAAATATGGCATTCAAAACCATTATTAGCAAATAATAAAAAGGGCCGACGAGGTCCCATTTTTGCCATTTTTGGACAACGACGTTTTGGTGGATAGTGAGGGCAAGAGTAGCAGAAGAGTAACAACCATGAAGAGCTCCTTCAAGTATGTATATCCACTCTGTGTATGTGCCATCTTGCCATTATGCAATGACCAACGAAGAAAGGAATGGATATTTGTTGCTAGAAAACAATATTTTCACCTTTCTTTCTTGAAATAGAAAAGTCCCAAGAGCAGGAAACAAATAGTATTTTCATCTTTCTTTCTTGAAATAGAAAAGGCCCATGTCATTCCCTTCCACTTTTGTTGTGCCAGACAAAAGAAACTTGTCCACAAAGCTAACCCGCCCACTTTTTTGCCTGGAAACAGGCGAGAAAACCCACCTGACGGCGCCATTAACTCCCACCTGACCATCGCCCAAACGTTTTGTTCCGTCTGCCAGTTTTGTGCTGATCACCATTCTGGTGGGCCTTGCACTATGACGTCTCATCATGCTATGTATGTTTCCATGTATGTTCTCATGTATGTTTTTCATGCGTTTTTGAACAACTCTTTGCTACAGCCGAAATGTCATTTTGCTTTCTTTATCTGATTGGAACAAATTTTTATAACACAATATGGGTTGCTTGTTTTTGAACACCTTGCATCGACACAATGTGTTTTCCAAATGTGCAGATAATGCGAGCATTTATTTGGTCGAATCAGATGAGGAAAATGAAATGCTATTTTGATCTTATGTTACATGAATATGCGCTTTTTCTTTATGAGTTAGCTTTCTCTTGATTGGAACAAATGTATTGCTCTCATTATTTGCACAGTTGGAAAACACACTGCCTCCTCTCTGTTGCAAAGGGTTTTACAACACTATTTGGGTTGCTTGTTTCTGCTAAGGAGCCAGCTAACTCCTAGACAAAATTCACCTATGTACATCGAAAAACCCATGAAAAACATACATGAATACATACATAACATGAGGAGACGTCATAGTTGGAAAACACACTGTCTCCTCTCTGTTGTAGAGGGTTTTACAACACTATTTGGGTTGCTTGTTTCTTAAGGATTCGGCTAAATCCTAGACAAAATTCACCTATGTACATCAAAAAATGCATGAAAAACATACATGGATACATACACAACATGAGGAGACGTCATAGTTGGAAAACACACTATCTCCTCTCTATTGCAGAGGGTTTTACAACACTATTTGGGTTGCTTGTTTCTTAAGGATCCGCCTAAATCCTAGAAAAAATTCACCAATGTACATCGAAAAATGCATGAAAAACATACATGGATACATACATAACATGACGAGACATCATAGTTGGAAAACACACTGTTTCCTCTCTGTTGCAGAGGGTTTTACAACACTATTTGGGTTGCTTGTTTCTTAACACCTTATATGGGGACATTGTATTTCCAACACTGCAAATAGTGGGAGCATTTATTTGGTCGAATCAGATGACGATAATGAAATGCCATTTTTATCTCATGTTACATACATAGGTGCTTTTTGTTTACGAGTTAGCTTTCTCTTGATTCCTGATTGGAAGAAATGAATTTATCCAACAGAATGAACGTTCATTGCTTCACAGTTCTAGCAGAATGGAAAAATGACACATATGATTGCTGATATATATACTAGTGTTAGCGATAGGTTAAATTGGAAATTAAATTCCCAATGTACAGTTTAATATGTTCGTTTATTGTGTGTGCAAGCTGTCATTTTGCACTAAGCAGAACATATAAATTTTATATTGGGGAAATTTGGAAGAAATACAATTATTTCTAGCACCAATTGTCTTTAATTTTCCAATTTGATCTATCGCTAACACTTGTCTTTCTTCTAGGTGGTTTATATAGGCCATGAAAGAAGATTCAACAAAACAAGGGCAGGTGAATTGACAAGGATGCTTCAGGAGATGTGAACCTTCTGCAGTAAATATAGGTGATTCTGGATTTCATAGCTTGAATCACAAGTGTAGTGGATGCATAGTAATGTTAATAATAATAAATGTAAGAACATAAATTGACATTTTATTGTAAACTGTATCCTAACAGGGTTAGTATAAAGCAGAATTCTATAGCATATAAACAGAAGTTCAACAAGGTTTTGTTGTAAAATGATTTAGTGAAAAAATATTCCTCAGAAGATAAAGAAAAATAGCACACCTACCAGTTGAAAAAGGCTTTGGAATAATAAGTTTCTATAGGATACCTACCAGAGTTGAACAAGGCTTTAGAATAATAAGTCTCTATAGCATACCTACTAGAGTTGAACAAGGCTTTACAATAATAAGTTTCTATAGCATACCTACCAGAGTTGAACAAGGCTTTCTTTGTTGCAGATTTTATTTTAGTAAAACATATTTTATAACAACGTAAAGAAAAAGAGAAGTTTCCATAGCATTATCTACCAGCTGAACGAAGGTTTCCATAGCTGAGTAACTTTATTTGCCATAAAGTTGATCTTGGTCTAACAACTTACAAGTTACTAAGGAGTATTCAGTCCACTACTAAAGGGCTGCTAAATTAAATAAAGTTTAGAACATATGAATATTAAACTCATACATGCAAAGCAGAGCCAAATTTAATAGCTTTGGCTAGTTGTCAGCAGAAGGTCCCTGCTAGAATAGACACATTTGTCTCTTCATTAAGATGACAATTTTGTATGAAGTTTCCTAACTGTATAAGTCATCATCATCTTTATTATCTGTTGTAGAAAATACATGTGAAGCCCTAGTAGGAGTACCAACAGGTTTTTCTAGAGATCAAAACTCAGAACCAAAGCCTCAAAATTGTTGTAGTGTTTGTGCAAAGGCTTGATACTTCCAAATATCAGCATCACTGACAGTTCTTCGGGAATATTTCATAGACTCCTCAAAATGAGCAGCTTTTATTTCAGCTACCTCATTACTATCATCCTCATCAATTGCCTCAAGATTCTCGGCTCTTTTTGGTTCACGTTGAATTTCCTGAAAGTGTGGGGGGAGAGGTTATGGTAAAATTGAAATGCATGCTAGTATGATGAATTGAAATAACAAGCTACAAGTTGAGGTAAGTTCAATAGGTAGACTACCGCTCTATCTTAAAAATTAGTAACATAACAGTCAAAATAAAAACCATTAGAAATCCATAAACATATCTAGTTTGCAAAAGACGACACAATTGGAACTCACCTTCTCAATATTTTCTCTAATAGCATACTTGCAAGCCCTCCAAAAAATCTCAGTGATATCGGCTCCATTGAATTCTTGGGTATAATGGGCTAGTGCCATTAGGTCTACATCCTTTGATACAGGTGACTTTCTAAAGCAAGATTTGAAGATTTGATAACGTGAGGACTCATTAGGTAAGGGAATATAAATCAGCTAGTCAAGTTGGCCAGGCCTTAAAAATGCAGGATTGATGATATCGGGCCTGTTTGTAGCAGCAATTATGATAACTATTTTCTTGGCTGTCATACAAGCCATCTCCATCAACAACTGATTAAGGAATCTATCTACAACACCACTAACATCCCCAACACTACTACCATGCTAGAAACATGCAAACCAATTATGCATCACAAGTTAGAGCCTACTTCAAAAAGGTCAAACAAAATTCCCAGTCATTTATAGTCAACCTTAAACTTTTACTTATAAAAAAGCAACACACCTGCGTAGCAATAGAATCGAGCTCATCATAAAATAGGACAGAAGGAGCTGATCCTCTGGCCTTATAAAAAATGTGTCACATTAGCCTCACTCTCTCAAAACCACATTGATAACAATTCAGGGCCCTTCACACTGATGAAATTGGCTTGACATTCATTGGCAATGGCTTTTGCAAGCAATGTCTTTCCACAACCCGGTGGTCCATAAAATAACACTTCTTTTGAAGGAGACATTCCAAAATTTTCAAATTTCTCAGAATGCTCCACTGGATATTGAACAGTGTACACCAAACTCATATGAATTTTGTTAGTTCATATCTCCTTCAAAAGCATGTTTTCTGCATTGAAAGAAAAGCAAGGCACAAATATAGTGAACCACATATCTCAATATACCTCTTGAAGCTCCCTCTTAACATTTTCCAACCCTCCAATATCTTCCTAAGTGACATTTGGAACTTGACAACCTGTCAATGTTTTCCCAATATTCATAAGCAAATTTACCATTATGAAAATCATCAGAAACAAACAAACTTAGGAATTGAAAATTTAGGGGCACAACAGATCAATAGTTTAAAAATACAACCCCTACTTAATCGATATGAGAAAAATTGAACGTCTAGACATGGTTTGGAAAAACTCATAGTTTCACAGACAACGGATGGGTTGCTAGAGCCCAATGCAGTCTGGAAGTGCTAATTAGTCATGGCCATTGAATTTAGAATCTCAACATCTATTGTCTCATCTTCTAAGTCAATCACATCCATTTTTTCCCCACTACACTGAAGTGCAGCCTCAATGCACAAAGCTGCAAGATCTGCTCCAACGTATCCATGAGTATCCTTAGCAATCCTTTTGAGATCAACCTGTACCAAGAATCCTAAAGATTAATATATACTGTCGCCAAGAAAAACAAAGATTAATAAATGCTCTCAAAATCCAAGCACTGCTTGACATTAGATCTAGAAGTACAAAAATCAATTTAGGTTCTACAATATGTACATCATCAGAGAGCTTCATATTATTTGTATGGATATGAAGCACTTCCAACTTGCCTACTTCATCCGGAAACCCAATGCCAATTTCCCTATCAAATCTTCCAATACTTCTAAGTGACGAGTGAATATTATTTGGTCGGTTAGTTGCTGCAATCACAATAAAATGAGCACGAGACTTAAGTCCGTCCATAACTGTAAGAAGTGGAGAAACAATTCTCCTCTCAACTTCACCATGGTTTTTTTCCCTCTTGAGAGCTATGGAATCAATTTCATCAATAAATATAATGGAAGGTGCATTCTTCTCAGCCTCTTGAAAGCCTTCTAGAGATTGTTTTCACTTTCTACGACCAACTTTGACATAATTTCACGTCGATTGATACAAAAAATGAAGGCATCGGTTTCACTTGCAACTGCCCTACCAATTAAGGTTTTCCCAAAACCAGGTGGCCCATAAAGCAGAATATCCTTTGGGGGTTTCACACCAATTGATTTGAAGAGTTGTGGGTGCCTGAGAGGAAGTTCTACCAATTTATGTATCTGATTCATTTGTTTCCGTACACCACCAACATCATCATAACATCTTTCATCTAATCTATCTTCATCCTCCCGCTTTATAGGCTCCCATTCATAGAAAATTTCAGTATCTGGAGGAACAACATAGTATTCCCCAGGGTTTGTCTCGATTACCTTAAACTCCACACTACGCATACCACCTCTTACAAGGAAAATATCATGTTTTGGCACATAAACTTCACAAAGGCAAAAAGGCAGAGGGTTTTACAACACTATTTTGGTTGCTTCTTTCTTAACACCTTATATCGAGACATTGTGTTTTCCAACCGTGCAGATAATGGGAGCATTTAGTTGGTCGATTCAGATGAGGAAAATGAAATGTCATTTTCATCTCATGTTTACATAAATAGGTGCTTTTTGTTTATGAGTTAGCTTGCTTGTTTCTTAACACCTTATATCAAGACAGTGTGTTTTCCAATTGTGCAGATAATGTGAGCACTTATTTGGTCGAATCAGATGATGAAAATGAAATGCCATTGTCATCTCATGTTACATAAGTAGGTGATTTTTGTTTATGAGTTAGCTTTCTCTAGATTGGAACAATTGAATTGCTCTCATTATTTGCACAGTTGGAAAACACACTGTCTCCTCTCTGTTGCAGTGGGTTTTACAACACTATTTGGGTTGCTTCTTTCTTAACACGTTATATCCAGACAGTGTGTTTTCCAACTGTGCAGATAATGGGAGCATTTAGTTGGTCGAATCAGATGAGGAAAATGAAATGTCATTTTCATCTCATGTTACATAAATAGGTGCTTTTTGTTTGAGTTAGCTTGCTTGTTTCTTAACACCTTATATCGAGACAGTGCATTTTCCAACTATGTAGATAATGTGAGCACTTATTTGGTTGAATCAGATGAGGAAAATGAAATTCCTTTTTAATCTCATGTTACATAAATAGGTGCTTTTTGTTTATGAGTTAGCTTTCTCCTGATTGGAACAATTCAATTGCTCTCATTAGTTGCAAGGTTGGAAAACACACTGTCTCCTCTCTGTCACAGAGGGTTTTACAATACTATTTGGGTTGCTTGTTTGTTAAGGAGCCGGCTAACTCCTAGACATACAATTACACCTATGTACATCAAAAAATGCATGAAAAACATACATGGATACATACATAACATGACGAGACGTCGTAGTTGGAAAACAAACCGTCTCCTCTTTGTTGCAGAGGGTTTTACAACACTATTTGGGTTGCTTGTTTCTTAACACCTTATATGGGGACATTGTATTTTCCAACACTGCAAATAGTGCGAGCATTTATTTGGTCGAATCAGATGATGAAAATGAAATGCCATTTTTATCTCATGTTACATACATAGGTGCTTTTTGTTTACGAGTTAGCTTTCTCCTAATTCTTGATTGGAAGAATTGAATTTATCCAATAGAATGAACGTTCATTGCTTCACAGTTCTAGCAGAATGGAAAAATGACACATATGATTGCTGATATATATACTAGTGTTAGCGATAGGTTAAATTGGAAATTAAATTCCCAATGTATAGTTTAATATGTTTGTTTATTGTGTGTGCAAGCTGTCATTTTGCACTCAGCAGAACATATAAATTTTATATTGGGGAAATTTGGAAGAAATACAATTATTTCTAGCACCAATTGTCTTTAGTTGGCCAATTTAATCTATCTCTAACACTTGTCTTTCTTCTAGGTGGTTTATATAGGCCACGAAAGAAGATTCAACAAAAAAAGGGCAGGTGAATTGAGAAGGATGCTTCAGGAGATGTGAACCTTTTGCAGTAAATACAGGTGATTCTGGCTTCCATAGCTTGAATTGCAAGTGTAGTGGACGGTTAAATTTCCAAAATTTAATATGCATTTAGAAGTGCCGATTTGTTTGAACTTGTGAAATGTTGGGGTTTTCAATTAGCTATCATTTTCATGTCATTCTAAAGTGTTTTGCGGTAATTTGAAATATTTCACCAAAAGAGTATATATGTGGTGCATAAGTTTTTTCGTAAGAGTTCTTTTTACAATTTCTTTATTTGTATAGAATATTTAGTAAGTTATAAATGGTTCATTTTTTTACATCTGATGGAAATTTTGTAGAATGCTATTTCTATATTCTATTTCTGCTCTTTTTCAGTATGTTTTGATCTGACCACCACATTGCAAAAAGATGTGCATAGATAACAAGCGACTACTCCAAATAGTTCTATGCACTGTATTAAATAGAACTCGTAAAGCCAATGGGTAGGAATAACTTAATTGATAATTTGGCCTCCTCCCATTACTTGGCCCTAAATATTATAGACAAATTGTAAAAGAGCTATTAGAATAACAACATACATGGAAACAAAAAGTGATAAAACAAGCAGACGGGACCAAACATTTGAGCTACGGTCAAGCAAGAGTTAACGGCGTCGTCAGGTGCGTTTTCTCACCCGTTGTCGGGCGAAAAAGTGGGTGGGTTAGCTTTGTCGACAAGTTTCTTTTGTGTGGCACGAGAAAAGTGGAAGGGAATGACGTGGGCCTTTTCTGTTTGGAGAAAGCAAGGCAAAAATACTATTTGTTTTGTTTCCTGTCTGCACGTTGAAGGGGAAAGCAGAAGGTCTCAGTGCACGTGGATGACTTCAAGGAGAATACCGACCAAATTGAGGTGACGTGTACTATCCAATAGTGTTGCAGAGGGTTTTACAACACTATTTGGGTTGCTTCTTTCTTAACACATAGGGTTTTCCAACATGAATTGTTGCGAAATAGAATGAAGTGCGTACTATGAATTACACTATGTGTTGAGGGTTATTATTGTCCCCGTTAAATGAGAGATGTGCTATTTGATAAAATAAAACACCATCTATACGTTTGTATATTTGCATTACAAGACAAAGGTTGGGTATATCGTATAAGTAAAGGCAGGCTTCAAAACACATTGTATTTTCCGACATGCACTACACAATGTGCACACCTAGATATACTGGTCTAAAAACCAGAAAGGGCTAGGGTATGTTGTGATGTGGAGGTTGAAAAATGCAATGTGTTATGAAGCATGCAATTTGTTATATACTTGAAACTTAAACACAACAATGGAAGGTGTGATCTAGAAGACTTTCATACTATTTTCTAACATCCCATCTTACAAAACCATGGGTCTTAAGAACCAAGCAACCCACCATGAGATGACCTTTTACATCTAAACATGGAGATTCAAATAACTGAAACCCAACATTGTGTTTCCCATTCATAATTATTTTGTGCACTTTTTTTTTTCAATGGTGCAAAATTTAAACACAACAATGGAATGTGTGATTTTGAAGACATTCAATTAACATTCCATGTTGCAAGACCATGCGTGTTAAGAAGAAAGCAACTCACCATGAGACGACCCTTTACATTTAAAAAAGGAGATTCAAATAACTGAAATGGGACAGTGTGTTTTTTCAACACTGTAGACCATCTATAACAACACTGTGCCTTGTAAGTATCATAACATAATACTTGCAAGGCACGGTGTTGTTATAGATGGTTTGTAGTGTTGAAAACACACTGTCCCATTTCAGTTTTCCAATTTAATTACATTCTTAGCACCTCATTTTGCTATTTGGAAATAATGGTTTTCAATGACATGTATTGGGCTTTTTGTGCATCCATGCCGAACAATTATTTTGAAAAGAAGATGACCGTTATGATGCATGTCACACACGTTTTTGTAGGGAGAATAGCCTATTCCCAATTCCAGAAGGTGATCTCCTTGTGACATGGCTTACACATGATAATGTATTGCCCTTCTTCAGGGATAAGACATGCCTATCATAGCTAATTGATTTGTGGATTTGATTGTCTAAGAATGTTTGTATCAACGTTGCAAATGAGACTCCGTGATCCAACATCATGATGAGTGATGCTGTCTTCTTCATCCTTATGCTGGATCATGGAGTGTAATACCAAATGTTGATGCAAGAATTCTTACACAATCAAATCCATAATTCAACTAGCAATAATCAATACAGATTGTGGAAAATTGATATCATTTATGTCTGATTATGTTATCATTTCAAACACATGTTTTTTCAGGGATAATAACTTGATTTTACTATATTTCGTAGGGAGATTAGCTTCTGCGTTACAATTGTACGTCACTATTATCCCTAGAAGAATGCATGTCAAAGGCATCATAACATGCAAAAACCCACTGTGTTTTCCATGATGCTACTGTTATGTAAATTTTGTGTTGGAAACATATGGGCATATATTGAAAACGAGTGTTTTGCTTGAAGTAGGTGTTGTTAAAAAAGTACAACGTGAACTTCAAAACATTCATTTCTCATAGCCTACATAAAATAAATAAGAGAGCCACAACCTAGTGTGTTTTCCATGATGCAATTGTTATGTGAATAATGTGTTGGGCAGAGATAGAACAAGAGTGTTTTGCTGAAAGTAAGAGTTGTTAAAAATTATGAAGCTCAGATTTAAATATTTTTTGGTCGTCAGAAAACCATAATGGTGCAACTTTTCCTTTTTCCTATAGAATGGTTCCATTTTATACACAAGTGTGTAATACAAATAGTCCATTCTCCTATTGCATTTTTTTAAACGATCGCACAAGTATCGAGTTTTTAGTATGCAATGGTATGACTCAATGGCTGCATTCATATCCTGGTTGGCATGTGGGAATAGTCTGCAATTTTTTGCCCACATGGTTGCAAACAAAAATATCCAATAGTCAAGTAAGCCACAATGTATTAGACGTTCCATCAAAGAATTTGAATGGTGCGAATCATGTGAGGTAACAAAAATTTTCAATTAACCAATTCGACCTTCTCCTTCACACCAAGTCTTCTTGAAGTACTCTAAGAATTGGGCCTGATCATTGAACTCCTCAAAGAAAGAGTTCAATAGCTGAGTGATGCAATCTTCGATGTCAACGATTGCCATCATGATCATGCCAAGAATATGAAAGATGTCCATTTCCCTTTCGTTGGCCGCATACTTGTATACATTCTTTAGACAAGCCCTTTTGACATGCCAAAGGCATAGAAGCACACGACATTGAAAGACAACCCTAATAGACAATACAAATGATATTGTTTACCACTCGACTGCATGAGAAAGTGGCAGTGAAAATGAATAGCAAATGAGAAAGGTACACAAATGAAGAAAGGGATGCACATACTATATGGCTTGGATCTCTGCAGTCGCATCATCGGTAAAAAATGAATTGATTCTCCAGTCGGGCCTAGATCTTCTTCCACGTTCGAGCAATACACATAGCCACACAAAGATGTCCTCAATCTTGTTTCGTGAGGAGACTACCCATGCAATTGGCACACCACTTTGTTGCTCATCGAAAATGAGGAGAGTATACAATGGGTAATCTAGAGAGAACAACTCGGCGTGAGCATTGTGAAGTTTACAACCAGTAAGATCATTGAAAACATGACGAACTATTTGTTAATGTTTGTAAGGCCTCACCTCATATTTGTTAGTTGCAAATGTGGAATCCATCGAGATGATTGAATTGTGCAAGTAGCTAACCATCCTATCCAACATCCATGGAGTTTGAACCCCGATAACAAAAGGCGTATTGTTCCCATCGGGCCGTTGAAAGTAGAAGAAGTTTTCAAAGTCTTCTCCACTCCACAGTAGGATACTTGTGGAATCAACTTTGTGTTTTTGTGCGTGAGTACAACGTACCTTTCACCATGCATTCATTACATCCTTTCTTGTAAGGAATTGATCTCTCTTGGACATCATGCCACATAACAGAGGATCACTGATGTGTCTATCCATTATTGCATTGACACTGACATCCATGAGCAAAAGGCTTTCAATATAGCTTTTTCACTCTGTGGATAGATTAGCAGAAAACATAGAATGCTTCTCTCCACTTGTGTCATGAATTCCATGGAAAAATTCACCATTTTTATCTACGTGGAACATTTCTTTGTAGATAATATAGGCGACATCGGGTTTTCCTTCCATAACCTTTACCATGAAGTGGTATTGACAACCTCACTTTTGTATAAATGTCTTATGTGGTTTCTTCTCTGGTGGAGGCCTGTTTCTATTGTCTTTAGGACCGTATTGACACCAGTAGCTGCAAGAAAGGCATCATCTCATCATGTTCAACCAAGAGAGTAAAATATCATTCGGCCATAGAAATGAATGTCGATATATACAAACCTCTTATACAAAATTGTTTTGCTATAAGTTTTGTCGTAGACGGCACGAGAGGTGGTAGGTTCTCTTATTTTCTTGTCCAAATTTTTTGTTTCTACACCTTCAATGTACGTTTCGCTGTGAATGAACTGATCAAGTCTTGTAAGAGGAATTGCTGCAACAAGGTCAGGGACCTTATCCTTGTTGATGGAAATAGTAGCCCATTCCAAATCGGAAGACAAAAAAGGAGAGCCTCCATTTTGTACATATTGCACCTCCAATTCATCTAGCTTCTTCCATTTCAAACCTCTCCCCATTCTAGGAAATCACAAAATTGGACGAATACTTAAAATTAGTGTGGATTATGTGAAGAAGAAGGAAAAAATCATTCATTAAACATAGATAAAATGTGCTTGCATTGCTCTCACCCACGTAAAACCAATAGGACATTTCAGCTTCAACCGAGGAAAATTAAAGGTGATAGATTCAATCGAGCTACGCATAAAAAATAATACAAACGCATGCTAGAAATCAGATAGTCCAACAACCCAAACACTGTGTTTTCCGAAGAACAATTTTTTTCTGCACTTTTCTTTCAATCATGCGAAATTCAAACACAATAATGGAATGTGTGGTTTGGAAGACATTCATACTATCTTGTAACATTCCATGTTGCAAAACTATAGGTGTTAAGAATCAAGCAACCTACCATGAGACAACCCTTGATAGTTGAACATGGACATTCAAATAACTAAAACCCAACACTGTGTTTTTTGAATCACAATAATTTTCTGCACTTTTCTTTGAATCATGTGAAATACAAACACAACAATGGAATCTATGATTTTGAATACATTCATATGGTTTCGTAACATTCCATGTTTCAAACTAGGAGGTGTTAAGAAGAAAAAAACCCACCATGAGACAACCCTTCACATTTAAACATGGACATTCAAATAACTGAAACCCAACATTGTGTTTTCCAAATCACATTTCTTTTTTCCAATTGATTTTGTCAATCATGCGAAAGTTAAACACAACAATGGAATGTGTGATTTGGAAGACAGTCATACTGTATTGCAACATTCCATATTGCAAAACCCTGGGTTTTAAGAAGCAAGCAACTCACCATGACACAACCCTCTACATTTAAACAAGGAGATTCAAATAACTGGAACCCAGCACCGTGTTTCCCATTCAGAATTATTTTGTGGAGTTTTCTTATCAATCGACTGAAATTTATACACAACAATGGAAAGTGTGATTTGGAAGATAGTCATACTATATTGTAACATTCCATATTGAGACAAGGAAAGATAAAAACAACAAACTAATTTGACAAGATGATTTCTTTTAGAATTCACAGATTCAACAAATATAACATCAACACTATTTGACTCAGCAAATATCATATTGAAGAACGATCGTAAAAGCACAAAGACATTTGTGATCAAGAAAATATTAACAAACTAAAGGATTCAATCTTATTTCCTTTTTTCTCAATACAAAATATGGGTTCAAAGGCTCCATGGCTGCGTAAGAAAATTGTCTAAAAATAGAAAATGCCCTTCTCCCCCCTTTTCGTCTCTTTCTTTCCTCCCAATTTTTTTTTATCCAACAATTGTTCGCAATCCTCATTAAAAACAACCAAGGTTGCAATAATTCATTAATAAACGGACACTATTTCCATTACACCCTACGAATTCGGTCACTATTCATAATTACAAAATTTTCATGCATGTGAAGTAAAGATTCAGTTTCTATCGATAGAAACCAAGTTCGCTAAACAACCGGAGGAGCCGGACCCCATAAAATCTCCGCAAGCATTTCATTAAGCAAATTATTAAATTCGGCTTGCTCTTCCTCTCTATCTAAGATAGAGATCACCCTCCAATATTCGGCGTAGCTGGAATTTTCCTTCCATGTAAGCGAACGTAGCTCAAAAACAATGTCGAGTTGTTCCTCCTCGAGCCACATTAAATTAGGCTGAATGATTGATACTGGCTCGTTTTCCCATTCCGCAACTTCACCAGGAAGCACCATGTCGAAGAAAAACCTAGGATCAAAATTCTGCCACCTTAACAAAAACGTGGGTGTTAAGAAGCAAGCAATCGACCATAACAAAACCCTTTACATTTCAAGTGGATGATTAAAATAACTGAAACCCAACACTATGTTTCCCATTTAGTATTCTTTTCCGCACCGTTGTTTTTTAATGTTGTGAAATTTAAACACACCAATGAATTGTGTGATTTGGAAGACATTCAAGTAACATTCCATGTTGAAAACCCGTGGGTGTTAAGAAGCAAGCAACCCACCATGAGACAACTCATTACATTTAAACAAGGAGATTCAAATAACTGAAAACCAACATTGTGTTTCCCATTAAGAATAATTTTGTACAGTTTTTTTATTGAAACCCAACACTTTGTTTCCCATTTAAAATTATTTTTTGCAATTTCCTTTTTCAATGGTGCAAAATTTAAACACAACAATGGAATGTGTGATTTTGAAGACATTCAAGCAACTGAAATACTCCACATTCTATTTCCCAAATTTCAAACACAAAGAACATGTAAAACCCTCTACATTAAAACAAGGAGATTCAAATAAATGAAACCCAACACTGTGTTTCCCATTCAGAATAATTTTGTACAGTTTTTTTTATTGAAACTGAGCACTGCGTTTCCCATTCAGAATTATTTTTTGCAGTTTCTTTTTTCAATGGTGCGAAATTTAAACACAACAATGGAATGTGTGATTTTGAAGACATTCGAGCAACTGAAATACTCCACATTCTGTTTCCCAAATTTCTAAAACAAAGAACTTGTAAAACCCTCTACGTTAAAACAAGGAGATTCAAATAAATGAAACCCAACACTGTGTTTCCCATTCAGAATAATTTTGTATAGTTTTTTTATTGAAACCCAACACTGCATTTCCCATTTAGAATTATTTTTTGCAGTTTCCTTTTTCAATGGTGCGAAATTTAAACACAACAATGGAATGTGTGATTTTGAAGACATTCGAGCAGCTGAAATACTCCACATTCTGTTTCCCAAATTTCAAACACAAAGAACTTGTAAAACCCTCTACATTAAAACACGAAGATTCAAATAAATGAAACCCAACACTGTGTTTCCCATTCAAAATAATTTTGTATAGTTGTTTTATTGAAACCCAACATTGCGTTTCCCATTTAGAATTATTTTTTACAGTTTCGTTTTTCAATGGTGCGAAATTTAAACACAACAATGGAATGTGTGATTTTGAAGACATTCGAGCAACTGAAATACTCCACATTCTGTTTCCCAAATTTCAAAGACAAAGAACTTGTAAAACCCTCTACATTAAAACAAGGAGATTCAAATAACTGAAACCCAACACTGTGTTTCCCATTAAGAATAATTTTGTATAGTTTTTTTATTGAAACCCAACACTACGTTTCCCATTTAGAATTATTTTTTGCAGTTTCCTTTTTCAATGGTGCGAAATTTAAACACAACAATGGAATGTGTGATTTTGAAGACATTCGAGCAACTGAAATACTCCACATTCTGTTTCCCAAATTTCAAACACAAAGAACTTGTAAAACCCGCTACATTAAAACAAGGAGATTCAAATAACTGAACCCAGCATTGTGTTTCCCATTAAGAATAATTTTGTACAATTTTTTTATTGAAACCCAGCATTGCGTTTCCCATTCAGAATTATTTTTTGCAGTTTCTTTTTTCAATGGTGTGAAATTTAAACACAATAATGGAATATGTGATTTTGAAGACATTCGAGCAACTGAAATACTCCACATTTTGTTTCCCAAATTTCAAACACAAAGATCTTGTAAAACCCTCTACATTAAAACAAAGAGATTCAAATAACTGAAACCCTGCACTGTGTTTCCCATTAAGAATAATTTTGTACAGTTTTTTTATTGAAACCCAGCACTACGTTTCCCATTCATAATTATTTTTTGCAGTTTCCTTTTTCAATGGTGTGAAATTTAAACACAACAATGGAATGTGTGATTTTGAAGACATTCAAGCAACTGAAATACTCCACATTATGTTTCCCAAATTTCAAACACAAAGAACTTGTATAACCCTCTACATTAAAACAAGGAGATTCAAATAAATGAAACCCAACACTGTGTTTCCCATTCAGAATAATTTTGTACAGTTGTTCTATTGAAACCCAGCATTGCGTTTCCCATTCAAAATTATTTTTTGCAGTTTCTTTTTTCAATGGTGCGAAATTTAAACACAACAATGGAATGTGTGATTTTGAAGACATTCAAGCAACTAAATACTCCACATTGTGTTTCCCAAATTTCAAACTAAAAGAACTTGTAAAACCCTCTACTTGCAACAAAATTACCCCTCACCTCGATTTCGTTTGTATTCTCCTCCAAATCCTCCACGTGCACTCCACACTTCAGCTAATTTGGTCGGTATTCTCCTCGAATTCGTCCACATGCTCTTAGAACTTCAGCTTTACCTTTCAATGTGTAGACAAGAAACAAAAAAATAGTATTTTCGCCTTGCTTTCTCCAAACAAAAAAGGCCCACATCATTCCCTTCCACTTTTTCCGTGCCACACATAAGAAACTTGCCGACGAAGCTAACTCGCCCGCTTTTTCACCCGACAACGGGTGGGAAAATGCACCTGACGACGTTGTTAAATCTTGCTTGACCGTAGCTCGAACGTTTTGTCCCCTTTGCCGATTTCAGGCATCTGGCGGGCCCCGTACTACGACGTCTCGTCATGTTATGTATGTATCCATGTATGTTCATGTGTATGTTTTTCATGCATTTTTCAATGTACATAGGTGAATTTTGTCTAGCAGTTAGCCAGTTCCCTTTCTAATTTTCCTCCACAATTGAATAAGTTTAATTATTTAACTGTCTTATTGATTTTCTTTCTAAATTTAAATAAAAGCATTTTATTTAAATTGACAATTTTCCTCTTTCCAAGTCAATAATTTTAAATTATTATTATTTACTATCACATGAATTCACCATTTTGGAATTAATTTAAAATAGGAAGAAGATGAAAAATTAATAAGCAATTAAATAAATAAAATTTATTTAATTGTGGAAGAAGAGGATAAATGAATAATTAAATAATTAAAATAGCTATTTAATTATAGTGGCAACATCATAAATATTTAAATAAATATAATTTATTTAATTATAGAAGACAAGGATATTAGTGACGTATTAAATAAATAAAGTATATTTAATTAATCAAAGAGGAAATAAGAAATAACAATGAATTAATTAAATAATTAAAATTATTTAATCAATAGAAGACTTATGACATTAGAAAATGGTATCAGTTGGTCTAGGACATTTTTATGTGTCTACAGTTTCTAAGCTAATTTGGGATACTTCTCTGTTACCTAATTCTAGCATCCAAAAAGAGAATCTAGATAGATGTGAGTCAACTTTTCCTTCTCATAGCAAAGACTCCATGTAAGGATTGGGTTTACATGATTTGGATGCCATGGACGATCAAGATAGTTTGGATATTTGGGCAGACCAATTAGCAAATATGGTAGGTTCAAATCTTTTTGATGAAATTGCAGAGGTTGTAACTAAAGAAGATGGGGAATTTCTGACAAAAAAATGCGATAATGCTTTACCAGTTTCTCCATTAATTACATATGTTACACAAGGAAGATTTGAACATGCACCATTGAGTAATGACATTGAAAATAAGGATCAAATGATGTTGTTTTTGAATTTTCAAACATCTTTCTATCTATCAAACTCCTATTTCTTCCCTTATAATTAGATTGCCTGCTAAGAGAGGTAGAAAGTCAAATGCAGTTAAATTGCAGGAGGAAATAACTTCAGGGTTATTTTTAACCTTAGATGGTAACATAAAGAAAAGATTGAGGGGAGCAAGGAGCTCTCCTCGATCGATATGAAGATCATTTCTTGGAATGTTAGGGGCTTAAATGCCCCTAACAAATGAGCCCAGGTTAAGCAATGAATCAATTCTTCAAGGGCTGATATAGTTTTATTACAAGAGTCAAATATTTCTAAGGAAAGTTATGAAAGTATAATTTCCAAGTGGACTAATTGGAAGTCATATCATTCGGTTGCTCAAGGGGTATCTGGGGGACTTTTAACATTATGGAACACTCAATTAGTTCATAGGAATCTATTACTAACACTTCACATTGGCAGTTGGTGCGTGTTACTCATTTTGATTTAACCTTTTTACTGATTAATGTCTATGCACCAAACTCAACAACAGGCAAAAGAAAACTTTGGAAGGAGCTTGAATTAATCTTTCATCAATCAGGCGTGGAAAAAATGATACTAGCAGGCGATTTCAATGCAATACTGTCCTAGCATGAAAAGATAGGAGGTATCATTTTTCCTCATAAGTCAGTTGAAGATTTTAATAAGTTTGCTCATAATAATGCACTTGTGGATGTACAACCTGAAAAATGAATGTATACATGGACAAATAAGAGAAGGGATTTTTTTAAAATTGTTGTATGACTTGACAGATTTTTAGTCTCCTCAGCCTGGGTAGTAGGTAAGTTTGCATACATGTCAGAGATTATCCCTTGGCCTGGATCTGATCACTTCCCTACTTCATTAAATCTTGAAGCCTCTACTTCTCCTCAAAGATGAACTACTTTTAAATTTGAGTCAATGTGGTTCAAACATAATGATTTCTTATCTCTATTAAGAATATGGTGGATGCAAGCACTGTACGAGTCAGGATCCATTATGTATAGATTTTATTAAAAAAATGCAATTCTTGAAAGGAAAAATAAAACAATGGAATAAACATGTGTTCAAGAATATATTCCATACAAATGAATTAGTTAACAAAAAAATTAGCTAGAGTGAATGAGCAGATTATAAATCAAGGGTTAATTCCATAAACTTTTGAGCTTCAAAAGAGCTTACACGCAGATTGGGAAGAGTTAGTGTTGCATGAGGAGGTATATTTGTGACATAAGTCATGTGAGATGTGGCTTAAATAAGGTGATAAAAATACTAAATACTTCCATATGTCAGCTTAGATTAAAAAATCTAATAACATAGTGTTTCACATTTAGGAAAGTACATCGAGCAAATGGTTAAAAAATGAATGTGACATTCAAAATGAAGGGGTTAAATTCTTATCAAAATTATTATTTGCACCAATACAACAAACAAATCACTATGAGGTTGATAGAGAGGAAATATTACAAGCAATCCCCACTTTAGTCACTGAACTTGACAATGTACAACTCAATAAACCTTTTACTCTGGATGAAGTGAAGGCGGTTGTTTTCTCTCTAAAAGAAGATAAGGCTCTAGAACCTAATGGATTTATAGCTTTATTCTTTCAAAAAAGTTGGGACTTCATAGGAAATGATTTTCTCAAAGCTTTGGAGGAATCTCGAACTTCTTGTTCCATGCTCAAACAATTCAATGTTACTCACATAGCTTTAATTCCGAAGGTAAAGGATCCCAAATCTTTCTTACAATTTCGGCCTATTTCTCTTTGCAACACAATTTATAAGATTTTTACCAAAGTAATTAACCTTTGTTTGGTTCCCCTCATTCCAAAGTTAATATCAAAATAACAAGGTGGTTTTGTCCTAGGCAGGGAGACAACTGAGGGTGCACTAGTAGCTCATGAAATTTTACATTCTATCTCCTTGCACAAAATTTCTTCTTTTATCATAAAGCTTGACATGATGAAAGCTTATGATAAAGTGGATTGGAATTTTTTGATGCAAGTGCTAAGAAAATTTTCTTTTACAGATAAATGGTGTAAATGGGTTCTATCTTGTTTAAAGGGTGCCAAGTTTTCAGTATTAATTAATGGAACATCTTCAGGTTTCTTTAGTTCCACTCAAGGATTCAGGCAAGGTGATTCATTATCGCCTTTTTTATTCATAATATTAGCTGAAGCCCTTAGCTGAACAATCAAACAATTTCATTCTCAGGGGAAGTGGAAATGTATTGCAATCCCTTTTACTGATTTGTTAGTAACTCACTCCTTGTTTGCTGATGACACACTATTATTTGGTGCAACTCAAATTCAAGAAGCCACTCAAATCAAGTGTGTATTAGATAAATATTCACATGTGTCAGGGCAACAACTAAATGTAGAAAAATCAAAGATATATACATTTCATATCAAATCAGGTCTACAAAAGAGAATTATTAATATTCTAGGTTTCCAATTAGTTGAATTACCTTGTAAGTACCTTGGGATTCCTTTCTTTTTAGGGGAAAACAAAGATACTTATTGGTCTACCATTATTCAAAGTACTCAAAACATAATAGCATCTTGGGAGGGTAGATGGTTGTCTTTATCAATCAAAATGTTATTGATAAAATCTATTATTGCTGCCATTCCCAATTACTTTATGGTAGTATTAAAGGCTCCAAAATATGTGATTTTTCTAATTGAAAAGATAATCAGGGATTTTTTATGGAAGGGAAACATTGATAATAAAAATAAAATCTCACTTATCTCTTTACAAAATCCGTGTGCTAAAAAATCCAAAGGAGGAGCTGGAGTACATAACTTATCAACTTGTAATTAGGCTTTGGCGGCAAAACTAGTGTGGCACATGTATGCTAAGTCACATTCAAAATGGTGGAAAATCATGCAAGCCAAGTACTTAGATAGTATGGATCCAAAGAGAATTTTTATAGTTTCAAATCCTCCACAAGGCTCAACGATGTGGAATTTCCTGGTTTCTTGTAGAAATGTAATTTTACCATATCTTACTAGGGAAATACATGATGGATCAAAGGAATTTTTTTGGGAAGATTCGTGGGGAGGTCATGCACCTTTGGATTCATTTAATAATTTGAACAATATCAAGTCACGAATCAACACAAGTTGGGGGGATAAAGTTAGTGATTATTTTGACAGCATAGATGGTTGTACTGGGAAGGTAAAGTGAAAATATGTTTCTGCATTTGATTGTCCACTGTGACAAAAAGAGGAATTCAAAAGTTTAATAGATCAAAGGATAGTCTTCTTTTCACGAAGGAAGGATCAATTGTTACAGGCTCCTAAATTTGGAAATTATGCAATAAAGTTGGGTTACATGGCTGTAATGAGTCAAGGGGAGAGAATCAAGCCACAAAGAGCCTTATCATTTTGTTGGGATCCTTCAGTACTTCCAAAGGCTGGGTGTTTCTCATGGTTGGCCATCAAAAGAAGGATTTTAACAAGTGACAGGATGGTCAAACTTGGAATTGCAACCCAATTTAAGTGTGTCTTATGTGAAAATGAGAATGAAGAAACAAATAACCTCTTTCTTCATATCCCTTTTGCTTTTCAGTGTTGGTCATTTATTAAAGAAAAGTTAATCTGGTATGCTCCATTGCCAAAAAATTTATGGGACCTTTTCTCAAGCTGGCCAATATTATATAAATCATTTTTTTTTGCTTGCATATGGAGAGTAATTCCTTCTGTTGTTCTATGGACCATTTGGTGGGAACAAAATAGAAGAATCTTTAGGGATGAAAAAATGAAGATGGATAAAATTATGGTAAAACTGGAGTAATTGCAGAGATATCAAATGCATATGTTATGAGGACAAAACATGTTGGTTCATTGTTCACAGATTGGGACTCAAAGGCTATGAAGAAGTGGAACAAGATTGTTCTGCCATTCAAGGGAAGTCTTCATAAAAATCCAAGTTCTAGTGTGGATAGAAATCAAATTCATTGGTCTCCACCTAGGGAAGGATTCTTCAAAGTAAATTTTGATGGTGCATCGCGGGGAATCCAGGTTTGTCAGGGGCATAAATCGTAATAAGGGATCATAAAGGTCTTCTAATTTCAACAAAGTCAATCAAATTACTGAAAGGTACAAATAATGTTGCAGAAGCACAAGCTTTACTTCATGGATTGCAGGTAGCATATAATATGAAACTTGAAGACTTGGTAATTGAAGGTGACTCACTATGCCTATAAGGAAAGGAAAATTTCATGTTGGCAAATCAAATATGTGTTGGAGTAGGTATGGATGTTGCTTGAAAAGTTCAAAACTGTGTAGATAAAACATATTTATAGAGAGGGAAATTTGGTGGCAGATAAACTGGAAAATACTGGTTGTGATCAAATTCAAATTGAGAGGATTTATGACAGTAATATGGAAAATTTGTTATAGGAATTACAAAATATTATAGAAAGAGAAATTATTTGATAATAGTAAGTGATTTGGAGGAAATGTTAAATATGAATTCCAAATTGCAATTATTATATTGAATTAATTTATCTAAATTCAATAAAAAGAGTGATACTTTATTTGGAATTACTAGTTAGGGGATTGCTAAGAATGGAAAAACATGGGAGGAAAGCTAAATTAAATAGAGGCACCGTCAGTTGGATTTCTAATCAGCACATTTTTAATTCCTAAAAAAATAATCATTTCATTTGTACAACATTTGCTAGATCATTGTTTGGATACACATTTCCGGTCCCTAAGCATGTGTGATTCTATGTTTTCATATCTAAGCAGAGATTATCCAATACATCATACACAAATTTGCAGAACAAATACCTGACACATTTAAAATTGAGAGAATCGATGTTCAGGTGGCATGCTCTAAAACTTTGGGAATTTACCTCACACGAACAAATGTGATGGAAAGGGATTTTATCAACAAAATTTATTCTCATTCTATCCGGTCGTAGCAAAGGTATGTAATTTTTCTAACAAGTGTTGGCTATTTGTAGGATTTGATGGCGACTGAGGCTCTAAACATAAAAAAATGCAATATCAAATTGGCATAGGTCGATCTCGAATAAAATCTAATCCAACTTCAAATGTGGTGGAATCCATTTGGTCTTTGCAATTTTGGAAACCATTTAAGGTCCAAGGTTATTAAAATTCATGTCTAAGCTTGATACGTGGTCATTACAACAAATGTGGAAGGAATCCAGCGAAGCAAGTGAATTAAAGGTCTTCTATCAGAATGAAAATTCTTGTTATTGTGAAAATTGAATGTGGTATGTGCATATTTTATTCTTCGGGGCAGTTTACTATCATTTATCTTGTTTCATTACTCAGTTCTTTAGTTGCACGATGATGGTAGTGTTGTAGCAGTACAAATTATAGGCTACAAAATCATAGGTTGCTAAAAGTCAAATTGTAATTTCCAAGCCACTAGCTGTTACAAATTTTTTAGCATTTTCTCCATTCTAGAGGATAGTACGATTGTTCAAAAGTATTACTATTTTTTGAAAATCTCATATCATCCTCATCAGTGCAAATCATCTTGGAGTTCATGCCCAGAAATCATAGAGCTCCTTTTCCAATACTTGAATGAGAACTTCCTTTCTCCAAAGGCTTGGAAAGGGAAATGTTTGAAAACATTTTCAAAAATGATTTCTCTCCTATGTTTAGGTCCTTTAAAACATTGACTGGAGATGATATCTTACACCCGTTAGCTCAAAGGTTAATATTTCCTTTAGATATAGTGTTAATATTTGTCTCTAATGTGTTGGATTTGAATCCAAACTATAAAGATATGGAAAAAATTGCAAATTTTTTCATTCAGGAGGTGTTCTTGCAGGATAATTCTCTTCTCAAGAGCATACATAAATGAAAATTTTGGAAAGATGAAGCATATGTGGGTGGGATATTTCTCAGACACTACTTACATCACAAGGCATGCTACAAAAATATTTATATTGCAATGAAACTATCTCTGGATTATGACACACCCAACCATCTCTATAGAGCTCTTGCTCGCCATCATTATGAAGTAGGGGATGACATGGAGAAAAACTTCAAATCCAAATATCATGCTCTATCATTTCTCCTTAAACATCAGTATCATCAAGCTGAAAGTGTCAACAAGCAAGCTACAAAACAAAAGGAGATGATCGAATCTGCAGAGTCACAAGCTGAAGAAAGAAACATTCAAATGCACTAGGTCAGGCTTCTTCCACATATACCTGATATTAACATCGCAACAAACTCTCATTCCACTCCACCAGCACAACAGGTCATGCAGAAAGAAGGAAAGGTGGAAAGCTCGTTAGTTGGTAATGCTTGAACAATATGCTCGACAGTAATAAATTTTTGCATATATGTAAATATATATAAACATATTGGATGTATATTGTTTGCAATCTCACACAATCAGATGTTTTTGTACAAAAAATTTGATATTTTGAATATTGTCAAGTTAGTTTTGGTTAGCTATTTCTTGCTAGTGGCAAGATACAAAATATTTGATCTTTTATCTTGAGCACTTCAGATTTCTGTACTGAATGTGCTGGACACATATTCAACCATGAACAAAGTTATTGTAATCTATTTTATTATATAAATATATAAAGTCAGATGCAAGCCTTTTATCCAAAAAAAAAGAAAACATATTTCCTATTGTATTCTTCTATTGTGCAAGTTGTTTCATTACAAGTGGTAACAAAGCATGAACTTGGCACTATGAAGGCAAGGCAATTTTTTAAAATTTTGGAGGTTATTTTGTGAACCATATAACTCTCTTATTTTGGCAAAAAAAATCCTAATTTTTGAATTGTTATTTAAGATCATATTGAATCTACTAGAGTAGAAACTTGAGGGAAATTGGAGAAAAATCAAAGCAGTTATTGTAGAATTAGAGTTTCCATAAATTTACCTCCCAAGGCTGAATTCAACAAATATTTTCCTAATTTTTGGAAGATTAACAAAGGGAGAACCATACATCTGCAATCCTGATTTGAAGGAATTTGGAAAAGATATAAGCAAGTTATGAAGAATTAGGGTTTCCACTAAATTATCTCTCAATGCTACAAATAAGTAAAGCCTTGGACTTTTTTTTGGAAGCACAATCTAAGACCTATTGAGCTATATTAAATTTCAAATTGATTGGATTTATTTTGTGTGAGTTATAAAAAAATTAGACTTTGCACCAATTCACCCCAAGGCTACAAATTAGTGAAAATCTTGGATTATTTGTGGGAAGTGATATTTTCACAACAAGACGTGGGAAGAAGAAGAAAAAGAAATAAAAATGTGATGAAGATAACTTGCAGAAGAACAAGAAGATGAGAAAGATGAATATTTTATGCAAAATCATCCATAATTGATTAGCCGTGAGGACAATTCTTTTGTAAAGAGCTGGTAAATGATATGCCCCTAATCTTATAGTGTGTATTAAGTATTGAGTATATATAAGAGGTGTGGTTTATTTATTATCATCTTATTGAAGATTGTTGAAGGTATAATCCCCCTTGAAATAAATTAGGAGTTTTCCCCCTCAAAGTGGCATATTATTATCAAGTATTTTCATCATATTTCATATTATATTCTTCTATTACAAGGATTTTTTTGGCACTTTGATCCCCAAGTCTAATTATCAACAAGAAAAAAAGTTTGATAAGAATAGCTATATTGACTTAACCCTAGAAGCACTAGATACATTGGCATTATTTAAGATTCTTTATTTATTCTATTCATCCCAGTTTATTCTACTTTTTATGGTCATTTAATCCTTCCACCATAGCTAACCTAAAATGTTGAAAGGGTTTTAGATAGAAAAAACAATTAGTGCATAACTTACATTATTATAATCCCTCATTGCAGGGTTCCTTAATTTTAGACTCAAATTTATTATCAATTGAGGTACTAATTTTATGGTGGTTCTTAAGGTAGTTTGCTAATGAATTGATTTTAAGTACACCCTTTATGTACCTTATATTTACAATTAGTCTAACCTACAAAGCTAATACATTGAACCCAATACACCTTATACATGAGGATACAAGAATTGTATGAGATAAAATTATGATAAGTTAGAAATTCATATGATATAAATATATGGGATTTTTACACTATCTATCATTCATTATCCATGTCCTATAGTGTAACATCCTCAATCAAACATTCTTAGGAAATAAACAATTTTTGAAACATGTACAAACCAAATTTATTATATAATAATTATCAATGAATTATATTTGATCAAAAATCATTTTTGTTATGAATGAGAGAGTTAGTATCAACACTAACACCAAATTTGATCTCCTTCAATATCCATTAATGTGTTGTACATATCCTTATTGTTCAAATCACAATCCAATTTATTCCTTTTATGGCCATTTAAGTCATTCCACCATAGCTAGTTCATGAAATCTTGAAAGGATTTTTTAGAATAAACAATTAGTGCATAATTTACACTAGTATAATCCCTCATTGTAGGGTTCCTTAATTCTAGACTCAAATTTATTTATCATTTGAGTTACTAATTTTGTGGTGGCCCTTAGGTAGTTTGTGAAGAGTTACCTAAGTGGCTAAGTGTTCCCTATGCTCAAGGGTGGGTTGTCTCACAACCTTATGGATGGGTGGAGAGCCCATTGGATTGTAGCTATTTTTTCTCTCATGTTGCTTTCAAGTTCTTGAACGAAGATTGAAGATGTTTTGAACAAGTATTTAAAATAAAATAAAATATTGTTTTGAAAATTCAAAGGAGGACATCAATGCAATTAGATTGTATTTTTTAGTAGAAAAATGTATATAAATCATTGTAAAGATGCTATGTTGTATTTGAAAAGTATATGTATAGAAAAATAAAACTATGTGCTCATTTGAAGAAAAGAAAATAGTACTTTGTTTGCAAGTTTAGTTATTAAGGAAACACATTTTTCTTTGTAGATTATCTTGTATTCGTTTCTTATTTACTTGTTTTGGAAAATGTTAGAGAAAGATAAAACAATTTAAAAGTGCATTCATTCTTGTATTTGTATGATTTAACATAGGAAATACGAGATGGAAAGTTGTAAACTAATGCATACAAGTGTTAAATAAAACCAAGGTATAGTTTTGTTATTTGATTCATAATGTGATGCAATACTCTTTTATGAAGAACATAGACTATATAAAAGTTTGTTCTATTGTTAAAATAAATTTTACTTTTGAAAAGAAAGGAAATCAAAGGGTTGGAATAGTGTTAAAAAAAAGTTTTGATTTCAATTTTTTTTTTATACTACATAGGTTCTAATAAAGACTTTTGTTCTCATCAACAAATAAACTTAATCACATTAAGCGATATAATTTAATAGTTATACATCAATTATAAGTTAAATTTTTATTCCACTATAAATACATTTACCTATGTTCACACTAAATATGAGAAAAGTAAATATTAAAATTTAAGGCTTAAAATGTTGTCGATAGTGATAAAAAGAAGACCAAGTGAATAAAATTAAAATTAAAACATTTATGCATGTTTCATTTATAAGAAAAGAATAAATAAATTCAAATACATAGATTTAAAATATTGACATTAATTGGAAAATGTATAAAAAAGATCTGAGAAAAAATAAATATAACCATAACCATTGATTTTAATAGTGTGCATTAACTGGAAAATTTGATAAGGTGGTTTGATGCAAAACTGTGAAAGTAGTCCTCTCTAGTGATACTGAAAAATCTGCCTAGAATTCTCACAAATACATTTGATTTAAAAACAAATTTCTGAAAACAAGAGTAGTTCAAAACTTACAATTGAATTTAATAATTCAAATAGAAATTGAATATAAAAAAAAAAATCTAATTATAAAATCAATTAATGGATTAAGAATGGGTTCATTCGTGAAACTTCTCAATAAGCTGTGAAATAAAGTATATATAAAACTAATAACAAAGAGATAATTAAAATGTAAAATTACAAGTTATCACTAATGAAGTATTCAATAATAAAGTTTAAAATTTAAAGAAAATGGTAAATTGAAGTTAGTTAAAGGTTTACAAATATAAGGAAAACTCTTTATCATGTTATGTTCAAAGATAAATAATATTAGTAACTATTTATTTATTTAAAAGGTGGAATATTGCAATGATTAAATTTTAATCAAAGAACTTACAAGTTGATGAGTTTTAAAGAGTGCCATTTAATTCCTTAGAGAAATTTGACAATAGGTCAATATGATAGAAATTACTTTCAACAAAAGGGAATGTTTGTACATTCAAAACTTATATGAGAAAACTTTAGGATAAATTACAATAGTCATTAAAATTATTTCCTTTCGAATTAAATGAGCATAAGAATAGGGTCATTAGAATATACTTTGTAAATTATTTAAATTAAATAATCAGTAAGTATAGAATAATTAAATAAAATAATTATAAGGGAACACCTACATTATGAATTAGTAATGACTTCATATAAACATAAACATAACACTTCTTCAAAATTGTATTGTAAAATTTTGGATTTCATTATGTATGCTTTTCAATATATTTTTTTCCTCTTCCTGATGATGGATCACTGAGTGTGATCTGAAACATCGATTGAAAAACATACACAATAGAATCCAAAAGATTGCAATACAATTTCATGGACTGTGGAAAACTCATACCAACTACTCCTTCAAAATGACAAGAAGTTTTCAATTAGGCAAAGTTCCTTTGATTTAAGATTTAGAGTTAAACTTGTATAAAACAATTAGAAATTGTTTGGTAACCGTTAGACATATGGATTAAAGGTGGAGAACTTTAATCTAATTTAGGAATTAAACCATATGAAGAGATTCACCTTTGAATCTAAATAAGAACTACTAAATAAACCAAATCAATAAAGGTTAACCATTAATTTGATCTCCAAGGTAAGATTAACCTATCAATTAGGATTTGATAACATCTAGTTAATCCTTATGATATTGGTGTTCATAGTGGATTTAATAATCTATTTGAATCATTTACTTATAATTTTGTTTCAAAACATGGTTATTTTGTGTAAAATTGTTTATTATAATATAATTCTTTAATTTCAAGTTATTTATAGTCAAGCCATTAGTGTGCATTAATATTTCTCTTATTAGCCAAAACTAGGGAAACAAATGTAGATAGGAAAGGGGAAATTGATATTTGTTAGTAGTTTGTCTACTCATAAAACTTAAAGGGGTGAACAATTGCTATACCTTAGGATAACTAGGAAAAGTTAGAAATCTTTAATTTGAACACTTAGAGTAAAATGCAATTAGAACCATTCCTAAGTTAGTTTAAACGATACGATGACATTGTAATCTTGATGTCATCGATTGTAGGTTAACTTTAAAACTTGAATTATACCTTAGTAGCATTAGCAAGTTGAATTTTTTTTTGGTGATTGTGTATGGTTTAGGTTGGTTAAATCTTAGGGCATGACATCATGGGGATGTTGGAAAATCCTGTAAAAGGAACACACAATGAGCTATAATCCCACATGTCAAACCTTTGTAAAAATAAATTAGCATAATTACTTTGGCCAAGCCATAGATTTTTGTTAACTCTATCTCTTCTGATTTCCATTCCAAGAATATGTTTAGTTGCACCAAGATATTTCATTTCAAATTTAGCTACAAGTGAGAATTTAGTTCTAAAATCATTCCTTTCCCTTTACTAATAAATAACATGAAATCAACATATAATGCAATAACCAAGAAAAAATCACCATTTATTTCATAATAAACTTGATGATATGATTTATAATGCTCAAATCCCAAACTCAACACATTTGTATCAAATTTTTGGTACCATATCCTAAGACTCTGTTTGAGGCCATACAAAGATTTCTTCAATTTGCAAACCAAATTACATTTACCTTTCACCACATACTTCTCTGGTCGTTTCATATAAATATCCTCCTCCAAATCACCATGGTGAAAAATCATTTTCACATTCATTTCTCAACCTCTAGATAATAAGAAACAACAATAGAATGCAAGAATCTAATTGATGTCATTTTTGCAACATAGAAAGCATCTCACCATAATCAACACCCTCAACCTGAGAGTAATATTTTTCAACCAACTATGCTTTGTACTTCTCAATACCTCCATCTGAACCAATCTTTTTCTTGAACACCCATTTACAACCAACAGGTTTTTATCCTTCAAGTAACAGTACTAGATCCCATGTATCACTATTTTTCAAAGCTACCATTTCTTTGTCCATGGAAATATTTTAGGATTCTACATCATTCATGCCTCATGCCTCTTCTACATATTTGTGTTCATGTTAGCATTGAAAGAAAAAGTACATCTCCAATCATTAGGTGGATACCTTTCAGGTGGTTGTCTATGCCTTGTAGACCTTCAGAAAAGTTGAGTTGGAGGTTATTCCTTCTCTTCTCAAGATTCAAGGCTAGATGATCTCTCCACAACTTCTTGTCTATCTAGAGGCCTCAATTCAAATTTCTCAAGCATACAAGTAAGTTGAATCATATATTTTTGTTAAGTTTGTTTTGGCTATAATGTAATAGAAGAAGGCTTAGTTTCTCTAAAAATTAAACTTCTACTATATATTACCTTATGTGTAATAGGATCTCAAAGCTTGTATCCTTTCATACCATAATTGTACTCAATGAAGATACATTTCACAATATTTTTCTCCAAGTGTGTTCACTTATTCTTTGGCATATGTGCATATGTCTTGAAACCAAAAACTCTAAGATATCTCGGTAAAGGCTTGTGACCCGACCACACCTCCATAGGTGTTTTATCAAAAAAATATGATGTAGGAGACCTATTAATTAGGTAGCAAGAAATTGCAACAACTTCAACCCAAAACCTTTGTTCTAGACCAACACCACTTAGTATACCCCTATCCTTATCTAACAATGTTCTATTCATTTTTTCTGCAACTCCATTCTATTATGGAGAATACAAAATTATCTTTTTTATGAATTCTACAATCATTACAGAATCTATCAAAATGATTATAGAAAAATTCACTGCCATTATCATTCCTCAAAAAAAATATTTTCTTTCTAGTCTACAATTCAACCATTTCTTTAAATTCTTTAAATCAACTCAAAAATTTAGATTTACTCTTTAGAAAATATACCCATGTCCTACTATAATCATTAATAAATAAAACATAATATGTGGGTTTTCCAATGGAAAGAACATCTACTGAACCAAACACATCAAAATGAATAAAATCCAATACACTGCAAGCTTTATGAAAACTCGAGTAAAACTAAACACAATTTTGTTTACCATAAATACAATGCTCAAAAAAATCAAAATCGAGATTAGAATCATTCAACCCTTCAACAAAGTTTTTTTTTAATTTTTCAAGGTCCTTAGACCCTTTTCTCCAATGTGGCCAAGTCTCTGGTGCCATAACATAGTATTCTCTATAGGTAATTTTGATTCAGAAGAAAGAGCACCCTTTACCCAAAAGCCATCCCCATATGCTAAAGATGAAATCCTCATCTTTTCCAATGAGGTAGCCACAAAATTAATTTTAATGAAAGTATTGTTGCATTCAACAGTGTATACATCAAGCTTATACAATGTGTCAAATCTAACACCTCTAGTGATCACCATAGCACCTCTAACCATTTTGCATCCTATATCAAAAAGGACTACCTGCACACCTACATCTATTAGTTTTCTCATATATAATAAATTTTGTGCTAATCTAGGGATATGCAAGACATTATTAATATTTTTTATTCTACCATCAAGAAACCTGATTCTAAATTTACCACAACCAACAATATTTAAATGAGAATCATCATCCAAGTACACCTTACCTCCATGAAATTATTCATATTCAAAAAACCAATCTCTATCAAAGGTCATATAGAAAAATGCACTTGATTCAATTAACCATGCATCATTACCTAAACAAGTGGCCAAAGTCGTGATGAACACATAACTATCTTCCTTCTTGGACTTAGAATCAAAATAAAATATCTTCTTTTTCTTCTTCTTTTCTTCTTTGCACTCCTTACGAAAGTGTCTAGGCTTACTGCAATTTAACCAAATAAATTTTGACTTTCTAGGAGATTTGGATCTCCCCATGAATTTGAATTTATCATGTTTCTCATTCTTCTTGCCTTTTTCTTTAGGTCTTCTATGAACATTTAGGTCCTCCTTGACACTAATGGATACCTTCCTCCTCATCTCTTCAAAAATCAAAGAACCCACAACATCTTCAACTTTCAAGACAAAAAAATTCTCATAACAAAGCAAGATTTGACATCTCTCTTCCTCATTTATTTTTATACCAATTGACACCAACCCTCTTCCACTCTCAAGGAATACAATTTATTTTGCAAGAAAATATTCTTGACTAAAGATTGTACTTAGTATCTCTCACTAAGTTTCTTCCATAATTTATTTGTAGAGGTCTTTTGATGGGCATTGATTAAAACAAAGTCTTCCAAGAACAATCTGATTAAACCTTTAGATTTATGGTCCATAACATCATATTGAGCAGCCAAAGTAGCATTTGTAAGCCTTGGAACATTATCATCAACACCATCCCACATATCTCAATCTATTAACATAACCTCCATCTTTAGCTTCCACATCTCAAAATTATTACCAAAAAATTTCTCTATCTCTATTCTCCCCGATGAACTTTCCATCTAAACAATTTTGCAAGAAGATTTCCTAGTATCTTCTTCACAAGCTTCCACTCAAAAATAAATTAGTTCAAAAAACTCAACAACCCACAACTAAAACTAAAGGTGATCAAACTTTGATATCAATTGTAAGAAGCTAAGGTAGTAGAACAACTTCATAAGGTTATGAAAAAAAAATCAGATCTTTCTAATAGTTACACAAACTTAAACAAAAATAAACATAAATATCATGCATACCACAACATAGTGATTTACGTGGGGAAAAAAATTTCACAAGAAAAACTCCACACTTCAAAATTTTCCCAATATATTATTCATAAATCAATGAGATTACAATATATTTGTAGAGTGATCTTCTCATATGAGTATCACCAACCAGAGATCCGAAGGTAACTCAACAACTATTAGACTCTCACACACTACAACAGTGTAATACACAATCATAATACAATTCCTTCATAAAATGGGGTTGATTTCTAGAACAAGAAAATTCAATATAATTTTGTTAGATATGTGACCTAATGATGAATGGTCCAGATTTATAATAATAAAATATACATAAAATATGGCTTTTGGGGGTGCTACCCCTAAACCCCCACTGGGGCAAGTGGCCCTCAGACCCCACAAGGGGGTACCCCCCTATGCTCAAATATATTAACATGTTATAATCGCAAGATTGAGACACTACTTTTCCTAACACTTCCCTTTGAAATGGTTTCCTTGGAGATCCAAAATTTGGTGCCTTCATTTGAACTTTGTTCTTGAGAATTAATGTTGCAAAATTTGTAGCCCTCTCGAGAGTTTCTTGTAGAGACCATGATTTTAAATATTTAACCAAAACCTTGAGTGGTTTTGTTAATCCCTCCATAAATAAAAATGTAAAGTCTCTTCTCTAACACATCACATACCATTATTGAAATTCTGAAGTTATATGACATATTTTTCCACTATCTTTGTTACATAAGGTATGCTAGTTCTTTGAAATGAACTTTTGGATCAATTTTATTAATCATCTCTTTTAGTATTTGGTTGAATTATTCTAATGTGTTGATGGAATTATGCCCTTTATTGTTCATGACATGGTGCCACCAATCATGAGCTAGACCTTCTAAGTGGGGATTAGAAAACATAATCACCACCTCTTTATACATAATATTTTAACAAAAAATGGACATCCAATTTTTACAACCAAGATCCTATAGAACATTTGTTGGAACCATCATAAGTAGGAATTGTGATCTTACCTAAATGGTGTTGTATATCTTTGTGTGGTAGCTCATGTTGATTTCTTCTTTCCTCGGATCATACTTCATCATAAGATCACAATATTCTTGAAAGGTTAAAGCATAATGAATTGCCTAGCTTAGTCCTTTGTATTCATCATGGTAAGTATCCACGCCATTGCTTGGTTGATTTGGAAACAAATCTTCATCAAATTGTTGTTCCTTTTCTCTTTATAGGAATTTTTATCAAAAAGCATGAGAAGGAGGATTGATTGGAACCCTATTATTAGTTGAAGAACTTTATTTTTTATTACTTGCCCTATTCAAATTTAGATTCTATAATGATTAAGCTATACTTTTCAACTATCTTTCCAATTTTTTTATGTTCTTGAATGATGATTTCTATCACCATGTATATTTCATCTCTCTTGTTTCTATCTCCCATGTTTAATTCCTCTATTTCCAATGTGTGGACCTTTCTTCTTTGATAATATCATATTTCACTTTCACTTGCTTGCATGGAATGAGTTCTACATTGAAATGTTAGTCCCTACAAGATCACAAGATCTAAGCTCTTATACCATTGTAATAATATATATATACACGCTGTATATATACACATACACACATATACATATATATACATATATATACACATATACACATATACACATATACACATATACACATATATACACATATACACATATATACACATATACACATATACACACATATACACATATACACACATATACATATATACACATATATGTATATATATACATATATACATATAACATATACACATATATACATATACACATATATAAATATATGTATATATTTATATATGTGTATATAAACATATATACATATATACACAAATATACATATATACATATATATGTATATATATATTATAAGTAGTAAAACAAACTAAATTTAAATAATGAATCTATGTTGATTGCAAAAGTTCAATAAGTAATTCAAATCTAGATTAGCTTCCCAAAATAATGATTTCCTTCAATCTAAGCCTAGTGGCTATATGCTAGGGAATATGAATGTCTTTCAAAAGTTAAAGCATGTGACAATAAAACAAATCAAACCTAGAATTTTGTCTCCCTAATTTTTCAAGCCTACTTACACCCCCGAATATTTGAAGGGCATAGTAACAATAAATGTTGGAGGTTTGGCACTACTAGTTCAGCCAAAACTCTAAGAATATGTAGTAGGAATAAGGGATAGACTACAAGAGTAATAGTAGCACTAAGGGAACCTTGAAGGAATAGTTAGTAGTGATTAAAAACAATAATATTTAGATTAGATCTACAACAAACAATAGTATGCCTTAGTAACAAAAAATGAATTGTTAACCTCATACTAAACATATCATTTAAAATAAATATTTTAACAATATAAAATGCACAAGTTGACACCAAATGAATACAAGGACATAAGAACATTAATGAAGGTAAATAAAATTAGATCACCTAGTTGTTAGCTCATAATATTAAATAATAACTTACAAAGAGAGAAAATTGCAACAATACAACATATATGATAATTTATAATCAAAGCTATAAGTTTTAACAAATAGTTGATAGTAGGGTGTTGGTTTAGAAAGCAACAATTTTTCCATAATTTTCATCTCAATAACATAGAGGAATTGAAGGTTTATGTCCTCAATACATTGAAAAATTGCTAAGGGTTTTCGTCCAACAAGGGTTTCATCCATGAGAGCTTGAATTTGAAAATTCATTCACAAATAATAACATAATGGATGTCAAAGAGGGTGTTGGATTTTGGGTAAAATCACAAAGTTGTTTCACACTTTCAATTGAAACTAAATAGTTTCGAGTGCAACATTTTTTCCTAAATTTTTTCAGACGAAACAATTTCACCCAGAACCATGTAGCCTATACATGGCACATATAGTTTTGGGCGATACTCTTTCACTCAAAACTATAGAACAAACAATTTCCCTTTAGAAATTTGAAATGCACTTCAATTTACATGTAAAGTTTTGGATAAAACGGTTTTGATCGAAACAGTTTTAGGCAAAACCCTTTCACCTAAAACTATCTATGTGTCAGCTTAGCCGCCTTTTGGGAAAAAAATTTAACTCTCAATTTCTCCAACTAGGGTTAATTTCATGAAAATATAAAAATACCTTTTTGTAGAGCTTAGAGTCTAGAATCCAAAAGTATTTTTTAATATATATTTTGGTTAGTTTATCATGTTTTTTTAGAAATTTACTATAAGTAGGTTTTTATAATCAGACATGAGGCTAATTAGAAATTAAAAATAAATAAATTATTTTTTGAAAAATATATGGTGCACTAGAAGACAAAATCCTTTTCAAAAGGGTATAATTATTTTATTTTAAATGATTAAAGAAATAAACAAAAGTTGATGTCCCATGAAAACTATGACGTTTTGGTGAAGACTCACCTTAAAACATTATTACAAAAAAACATACATCAATTTATTTTTTCATGCACTAGATATTGAAGTTACCTATGTGGGGGGAAAATTAGAGGAATACAAAATTGTTTGCTCCTTTTTTGTGATGTCCCATTAACTTCACTTTTTTTGAAATTTTCAACAATTCAAATTCTGGTCTTAAATTTACAAAAAAATATATCAAAACAATTTTAAATATTTTTCAAAAATTATAAGTATAAACTTCATCAAGAATTCTACATTTCATTATTTTAGGTATTTTTAAATTCAAAACATAATGACCACTTTTATGTGGTCGAATTTGATTTTTTATTTGTGTTGGTCATTTCCTTTATAAAGTGTGACATATGTTTGTGCTTTATCCTTTTTCCTTTATAGAGATTACAATTCAGGCCCTCAAGTTAGCTTTCCCTCCATAAATAAACAAAAAAACACTTTTTAATAATTAATACAAATACCAAAAAGGTCTAAAAAGGGATGACATAATAAAGTATCTCTAAGTGGCCCACATATAGCATTATTTAGGCTGTAAAAGTGATCAAGTCCATCAACCAATAGAAGGGAACATGACAACATGTTGAACATATTCAAATCTTTTCATAGGATTTAGGAATAAGCTATTTCTTTGATTGTTCACCTTCTCAGTACCATTTTGTAATATCACAATTTTCTCTCGAAATCGATTTAAATGATGCCCAATGGTGAGAGATGAAAACTTTGAAGGATCATTGAATGAAATTGTCCACAAATTTTATACCATACAACTAATGACTGCAAATGAGAATGAGATGTGATCTATGGTGATTAAATTTTGGTGGGTGCTAACTTAAGCAACAACACGTTCCTTGGCTCTACCTATATAGGGATTAACTCTTGATAACTTTATCCTTGACATGATATATTGAGAGAGTGTACTAGTGAGGAAGGGAATATATTGCTAGCAATATACACAATGATACTGAGCAAGAGATAAACATCAATTATAACCCAATACATCCAAAGTATTTAGATGAAGGAAAAATGTCAAATTATTGAAATTATAGTGAGGCCTTTTTAAGAGGGTGAACTCTAAATATGCTAAACAAGAAAATAATTTGTACAAATTATGATTCCAAATGAATTTATGTCATCTATTCAAATAATTATTTTTGAAGACACTCTAAAAAAACCAAGATAGGTTAACCAATAGAAAAGATAAATACTCTTAACTCTTAGAAGAGTACAAGCCACATGTCATCCACTCCCATAGATCTTAGTCAATAATCATAATACATCCAAATAGGTTCTTTCATGTGATGAGATATTTGTAACAATCTTTATGCAATTGATTCACTCATTTCTTAAGTACTTCTTTTGATTCCAAAATGGTCTTGCACATCTTGTTCCACCTATAGAGGAATCCACTTGTTGATAATCTTCTTGGGAAAGAAACATTGAAGGAAAGGCATACTTATGAGTAAAGGGATAGCCTCAATTTGAAAAAATGCTACCAATCCAACAAGTACCACATAGGCCCATAAAATTTGGATTTTTTTTTCAAGTGACAGTTGTTTGTACTTAGATAAAGCCAAAAGAAGACTCGATCTTCAATTTTTGAAGCATCTTGCTCCTATCTTTCTATATGTGTTACTAGTATATGTATTACTTCATTGTCTTAGATAACATGGCTTAGTTCATAGTGATTTGGAGACTATGTCAAATTTGAGTAGTACCTTTTATTTCATGAACATTCCAATTCCCATGTTGACATAGCTAATGTTGACACTTCAAAACTATCAATATTCCTATTAAAATAAACTTAACATTATACTTGCATAAATGTAAAATTGGATGCTTAACTTTTTATGCTAAAGGGTGATATGCCCCTAATCGTATAGAGTGTATTTAAGTTATGAATAGTCGGATTGTGGCTACGTTAACTCTTAAAACGTTTGAAAAATCATTATTATAATCATTAATAGGCATTTAGGTCATCCTAGGGGTTATAGTTAAGTATCTAAGTCAACATGGGTGGCAACCAAGGAATAATAAGTTATTTATGAGTTAGTGGCTAGTTAGTATCATCATCTTAGGTATTGTGTTATTATTGAAGACTATTGGAGGTATCCCCCTCGAAGTAGAATAGTACTATCAAGTATTTTCAACATGTTTCCTATTATATTATTCTATTATGCAGGTTGTTTCATTAAAAGTGGTATTAGAGCATGATCTTGACACTATGAAGGCAAGATAATTTTTCAAATTTGGATGTTATTTTGTGAACTGTATATGTCTCTTATTTTGGTAATTTTTTCTCTAATTTTGAAATGGTTATTTAAGATCATATTGAATCAACTACAATAGAAACTTGGAGGAAATTGAAGCAAAATTAAAGGAGTTATTGCATAATTAGGTTTCCATAAATTTAAGCTTCAATTCAACAAATATTTTCCTAATTTTTTGAAAATTAATGAAGGGATAATTTATACACCTACAATCTTGATTTGAAGGAATTTGGAGAAGATATAAGGAAGTTATTAAAGAATTAGGTTTCCGCTAAATTATCTCTCAAAGCTAAAAATTAATGAAAGTCATGGATATATTTTTTGGGAAGTGCAATCTAAGACCTACTAAGCTATAGTAAGTTTCAAATTGATTGGATTTATTTTGTGTGATTTATGGAAACATTATATTTTCCACCAAATTTACCCCCAAGGCTACAAATTAGTGAAATTCTTGGATTATTTCGAGTATTGAGATATTCACAACAAGACATGGGAAGAAGAAGAAAAATTAAAAAAATGATATGAAATGGAAGTAAAACAACAAGAAGATGATGAAGATGAATATTTTATGCAAAAAAATCCATTGTAATGCCTATTATCATGGAAATTAGCAACACTCATTCCACGGATAACCCCCTACGAAACTTGTCTGTTTCCTAGGTTCATGATGTTCAAGCACACAAAACAAGGCAATTTTTGATTCACCTCAAAATGCATTCCAAAGTCTTAGATAGCCAATTTGAGCATCCCCCTACGTCCGTCTATCAAATACCTTCGAAATGAGTACCTTCGCGAGGTCTAGATGTCAATACTTAGTCAAAATTGTGAAAACTGCAAAAGCTCCAGAAAAAAGCGCTCTAACATTTTCAAAAAAACTTCTAAGTGTTGAAAGTGCAAGGGTGGGGATTTTTAGTGCCACTGCACTTAAGTGAAATGTTAGCTTGGTGCAAGGGCGCCGATTTTTAGCGCCCTTACACCAAGTCTCCATACAAAAGTTTCTAAGTGTTGAAAGTGCAAGGGTGGGGTTTAGCGCCACTGCACTTAAGTGAAATGTTAGCTTAGTGCAAGGGCGTTGATTTTTAGTGCCCTTACACCAAGTCTCCATACAAAAGTTTCCAAGTGTTGAAAGTGCAAGGGCGGGGTTTTTTAGCGCCATTGCACTTAAGTGAAATGATGACTTGGTGCAAGGACACTGATTTTTAGCGCCCTTACACCAAGTTCCATACTTAGCCATTTTAAGTCCTGGGTGGTGATTTTTGACTCAAGTGCACTTTTTCCAAACTTAGTCAAAAATGACCAGGGCGGTGATTTTTGACTCAAGTGCACTTTTCCTAGTTTTTCACTAAGTGTTGAGCCCAAGTGCCAGGGTGCTGATTTTCAGCGCCCTGACATATTTTTTGCCAAACTTACACTCAAAGTGCAAGGGCGCTGATTTTCAGCGTCATTGCACCTGAGAACATTCTCCTAAGTGCAAGGGCACTGATTTTTAGCGCCCTGACACTTTTTACTGAAACTTGCATTTTGGGTGCAAGGGCGCTATAAATTAGTGCCATTACACCCAATCATCCCTCTAAGTGCAAGGGCACTGATTTTTAGCACCCTTACACTTTTGGCAGTTTTTGCTTGAAACTCTCCAAACTTGCTCGTTCTTCGCTCCGAACCTCGTTTCTTCGCTCCCGCATCATTTTTCATGCCTCATCACTCGTATCACGCTTTCTCTACATTGTTTTGTCGATTCACGCTTCCTAATGCTACTTTTTATGCTAGCATCTGTTGATTCACCATCCTTGCAGTTTCTCTCCAGATTTAATCAAGTGATCCTGAAGGTGACATTTTCCAATCCAGTGAACTATCCCAGATCTACAAAGAAGCCAACATGCAATAGGTGCAAGAAAGTCCATTCATCTGCTAGAAGGCTGATCCCAAGAATTCACACCATTGTGGATTACACCGTTGGTCCAGATAAAAAGTTCATGTAGGAGACCAAGAAGAAATATGAAGACTCCGCGCCCAAGCAAGGAACCATGAAGATTCTTGATCTCCCAGTGTTGAACATTTTGATGCTTCCTATTATGCATCTTGTAAATAGTTTTTGACATCTTAAATGCCATTTTGTAAAGTGTAATTACACCGATAATATGAGATGTAATTCCATGAAAATAATTTACACTTTGACTTAGTCACCTTTAGGGTTTCCTATTTTTACTCAACTGATTCCCTAAATTAGCTCTTCCCTCTTTTCTATAAATAAGAGGGATTTCTATTGTAATGGTTACCTTTTGATATTTTTCAACAAAGTGCTTCCCTTTTGAAACACACATTGAAACTTTGTGTTCAATTTTGTGAAATTGAATTTAATCAATAAAGAAGGAAGTTGCATGCGAGAGTTTGTGTTGGAATCGATTCTCTTTGGATTTGAGTAAGATTGGTGGTGATTAGTAAATGGTATTTGGAGGTCTTCAAGTAATTTATGTAAAATTTGTGTTGCATCTATTATTTGGATTTACTTTTATGTGTGGATATGTTGGTTGAAATATCTACAAGACTTTGTGCTTGTAATCATTCATGCAGTTTGAGGAATTGATGCATCTAAGAAGACTTTGTGCTTCTAATGTGATAAATAATTACTTTTGCAAATCTAGCATTGAAAAGGCTATGAAACAAATTTGTGCCTTCGTGAGCTTTCCCTTTTCTTTTACTTTGTTATTATAAATCACATCTGGTATCTCTACGCTTTGCTTTGACAAGATAGAGATATTGGCATTATTGCTTTTTGTTAAAGTTTCAAGTTATCTGACCTAGAACTTTCCAATTGTGAAGCATTGTAAACATCTTCTCTGAAAAAAGAGAGAAGTATGAATGTAACACACCCCCCCCATTTCGTAAGTGTAGTGTACATTTTGTAAGTATTTCATTAGTTTTACTATAGCATCTATTAGTAGTAAGAAGGGCGCCTCCCCTTTCTGAGAGGAGAGATTATATCTCACACAGTTGTGGTTGAAATATAGATAGCATAATCTATTGCAAAGTTGATTACATTATTTTCACCCAACAGTTTTTTGGCGACTCCGCTGGGGACACGATACGCATTCGAAAACCTCACGTTTTCATTTGAAGTATACCAGTGTCCATTGTAATTTATTCTCTTGTAAGTTTTTCAAGCTTTCACCAAGGACATGTAAATGGCTGCTGAAGGTCCTTGGGGAAATTATTTTGGTCCGTTGAGTCTGGCTCTACCCCTACATGCTCTTCCTGAAGGTTCACGGAAGAACTTTCCCATGTTTTTTGGTGATGGACAACGACATCCTGATGAGCACGTTGCAGCTTTCTACATCGCTTGTGGAGTTCATGGTGTTGGACAAGAAGATGTATCTATAAGGTTGTTTGTGGAGACTCTCCAAGGTGTCGCTACAGATTGGTTTTATCATCTAGCGCCATGTACCATCACAAACTAGGCAACTCTCATATCCAAGTTTGAAGAAAGGTTCAAACCTCCTGAAGACGCTCATGCTTTGTTGGCTCAGCTCACTTAGTTGAAGAAGGAATCTCTCATGCCTATGCGCGAGTTCATTGCTCACTTCAACAAGTTGACTCGAATAATTCCAACTGTTGCTCAACCTACAACTGAGAATTTGAAATGTTTCTTTGTAAATGCTCAAGTACCCGAGGCTGGTTTCCTATTGAGAAGAGCAGTCCCATCTACTCTTGCAGTTGTGCAGACCTTGGCTACAAAAATGAAAGATGATCTCATTCTTGCTGGGCAAATAAGAATTGAATCAAATGAATCTGAAGAAATCCCTTCTTTGGAGTTATTTTCTTCGATCACAAGGACATATCCTATGTGCAAAGGTTGGAAAATGAGCTACTTGTCCTCAAAAAGCAGCTAGCTCAAGGTATGTTTTCTATGCCTCACAAGGATGTACCAGGGAGTTCACTTTCAAATGCTGCTCATAATTTTGCTGTTGGGAATCAACACAAGTTATCTTCACCTCTGAAGAGGCTTGCTCTTGAGGCACCATTAGTAAAAGCAGTAGAAAAGCATCCTGACTCCAATCTAAGTGATCTCGCTATTCTCTTCCTAGAAAAGGAAGCAGACATAGCCGATGACTCCCAATTCTAGTTTATGCAGTCTCAGATAGCCATTGATGAAAAGCAAAAAGATGAAAGTCATTTTTTTGAAATTCAAGTGAATGAAGACAATATTGTCTTGAGATCTGAAAAGGTGGACATGCATGAAGGTATCAGTCAAGTTGAAAAGAATGCACCTGTGTTTCGAGGTCATGAAACTGAATACGTGTTGCATAAAAGAACTTCCCAAAGGTAGATGAGGACCTTCTTATTAATAATTCAGATTTTTCCAAGTTCGAAGATGGCAAACAACATACTGAAGTATATAGTGCAGTCATATCTTCATCTGAATTGTATGAAGTAGATCTTTCTGATCAACATGAGGTTGCCATGGTTGATGAATCAGTTGTTCAAGTAGCAACTAGTAAGGAGCATTCAATCTTTGACCGATCAAGGGGATGTACCATAAGACATCTTTCTTGGTTGGAGGCCAACGAGAAGAAAGAGGTTCCACTTGTACCTGAGCATGAAGATAAACTTGAGAATGCAACTAAAGATGTATTTGTAGATGCGTAGGAGCAATCTGAATTCAATGATTCATTCTAGAGCAGCAGTATCTGATATATTTTCAGAGGTAGCTAAACATGTTCATCTCTTTCAAGAAACAGTGCCTCAACTTCATCTACATGTAGCTGCTAATGATCATGTAAGGCATTGTGAGTTGTTGAGGAAAGGCAGCTATTTTGTTGAACCTGTGAACGGTTTCATTTGAGAAGATTTCATTGATGGCTAGTTTTAATTAGGTAGGTTTTTACCTTTTCAATAAGTGCATTTGCATAAGTTTGCGTCTTGTTTTTCGCAGATTTTCTTTGTGTCAGTCATGTTTGACTCTGTTGCCCAATGGATGGATGAAGGCACTTGAATTATGGATTTCTTCTCCCTTCATTCGTTTGAAATAACGATTGAAGAAATATCCCCAACAGGAGCCAGTTGTTATCACAGAAATTAGTAGCGCTAATTCCATAGATTACCCCCTACAAAATTTGTTTGTTTCCTAGGTTCATGATGTTCAAGCACGCAAAACGAGGTGATTTTTGATCCACCTTGAAATGCGTTCCAAAGTCTCAGATAGCCAATTTGAGCATCCCCCTACGTTCTTCTATCAAATACCTTTGAAATGAGTACCTTCGCGAGGTCTAGATGTCAATACTTAGTCAAAATTGTGAAAATTGCAAAAGCTCTAGAAAAAAGCACTCTAACATTTTCAAAAAAACTTCTAAGTGTTAAAAGTGCAAGGGCGGGGTTCTTTAGCGCCACTGCACTTAAGTGAAATGTTAGCTTGGTGCAAGGGCGCTGATTTTTAGCGCCCTTACACCAAGTCTCCATACAAAAGTTCCCAAGTGTTGAAAGTGCAAGGGCAGGGTTTTTTAGCGCCACTACACTTAAGTGAAATGTTAGCTTGGTGCAAGGGCGCTGATTTTTAGCGCCCTTACACCAAGTCTCCATTCAAAAGTTTCTAAGTGTTGAAAGTGCAAGGTCGGGGTTTTTTAGCGCCATTGCACTTAAGTGAAATGATGACTTGGTGCAAGGACGCCGATTTTTAGCGCCCTTACACCAAGTTCCATACTTAGCCATTTTAAGTCCTGGGCAGTGATTTTTGACTCAAGTGCACTTTTCCCAATTTTTCACTAAGTGTTGAGCCCAAGTGCTAGGGTGCTGATTTTCAGCGCCTTGACATATTTTTTGCCAAACTTACACTCAAAGTGCAAGGGCGTTGATTTTCAGCGCCATTGCACCTGAGAACATTCTCCTAAGTGCAAGGGCGCTAATTTTCAGCACCCTGACACTTTTTAATGAAACTTGCATTTTGGGTGCAAGGGCACTGAAAATCAGCACCATTACACCCAAAGTCATCCCTCCAAGTGCAAGGGTGCTGATTTTTAGCGCCCTTACACTTTTGGCAGTTTTTGCTTGAAACTCTCCAGACTTGCTCGTTCTTCACTCCGAACCTCGTTTCTTCGCTTCGAACCCTATTTCTTCGCTCTCGCATTGTTTTTCGTGCCTCATCACTCATATCACGCTTTCTCTTCATTGTTTTCTTGATTCACGCTTCCCAATGCTACTTTTTATGCTAGCGTTTGTTGTTTCACCATCCTTGCAGTTTCTCTCTAGATTTAATCAAGTGATATTGAAGGTGACATTTTCCAATCCAGTGAACTATCCCAGATCTACAAAGAAGCCAACATGCAACAGGTGCAAGAAAGTCCATTCATCCGCCAAAAGGCCAATCATAAGAATTCACACCATTGGTTCGGATGAAAAGTTCATGTAGGAGACCAGGAAGAAATATGAAGACTCTGTGCCCAAGCAAGGAACCATGAAGATTCTTGATCTCCCAGTGTTGAACATTTTGATGCTTCCCGTTATGCATCTTGTAAATAGTTTTTGACATCTTAAATGTCTTTTTGTAAAGTGTAATTACACTGATAATATGAGATGTAATTCCATGAAAATAATTTACACTTTGACTTAGTCACCTTTAGGGTTTCCTATTTTTACTCAACTGATTCCCTAAATTAGCTCTTCCCTCTTTTCTATAAATAAGAGGGATTTCTATTGTAATGGTTACCTTTTGATATTTTGCAACAAAGTGCTGCCCTTTTGAAACAAACATTGAAACTTTGTGTTCAATTTTGTGAAACTGAATTTAATCAATAAAGAAGGAAGTTGCATGCGAGAGTTTGTGTTGGAATCGAGTCTCTTTGGATTTGAGTAAGATTGGTGGTGATTAGTGAATGGTATTTGGAGGTCTTCAAGTAATTTATGTAAAATTTGTGTTGCATCTATTATTTGGATTTACTTTTATGTGTGGATATTTTGGTTGAAAGATCTACAAGACTTTGTGCTTGTAATCGTTCATGCGGTTTGAGGAATTTCTGTATCTAAGAAGACTTTGTGCTTCTAATGCGACAAACAATTACTTTTGCAAATCTAGCATTGAAAAGGCTATGAAACAACTTTGTGCCTTCGTGAGCTTTCCCTTTTCTTTTACTTTGTTATTATAAATCACATCTAGTATCTCTACGCTTTGCTTTGACAAGATAGAGATATTGGCATTATTGCTTTTTGTTAAAGTTTCAAGTTATCTGACCTAGAACTTTCCAATTGTGAAGCATTGTAAACATCTTCTCTGAAAAAAGAGAGAAGTATGAATGTAACACACCCCCCCCATTTCGTAAGTGTAGTGTACATTTTGTAAGTATTTCATTAGTTTTACTATAGCTTCTATTAGTAGTAAAAAGGGCGCCTCCCCTTTCTGAGAGGAGAGATTATATCTCACACAGTTGTGGTTGAAATCTAGATAGCGTAATCTATTGTAAAGTTGATTACATTATTTTCACCCAACAATGCCCCACCACGAAACCCTAGAGAAATTTGCTACACAACGCGGAAGCGTACAATTTTTTTTCTTAAAAAGTGCATTAATATCAAAGAAGATGCACAATACTTCGCAACAACCTCTAAGGAAACGTGACAAGATTACATATATTACCATAACATACACATTACTTGCACATAAAGAATTTCAATTAAAATATTAACCATACATTTAATTGCACATACATACAACGCATGAATAAAATATAATAAGCTTCAGATTAAATTACCATACAAATAAAATTACAATACTCATTCCTAGAATGAGGTAGATCATACCTAACTATTACAATTACAAGATACCTCCTCAAATACAATTGAGGAGTGAATTATTTACAAACACCAACTAAAATAAAATACAACAAGATAATAGAATAAAACCACTGGCATCTATGAGCTCTCCAACTAGAAAACCTTTCCATCATGATTTGAAAACAAGGGGGACCCAACGGTGTAGGGCGCACGTTCCTCCCAACCAAGTGGTACCCGAAGGCCCACCCCCCGTGCTAGGAGACAGTAACAAAGATGCATGGGCAATCCCTACAACCTCTAGACTCAGGCCGACTCCTACTGATTCGACTAAACACATGATTCTAACAAATAAAAGGTCACACTGCTTCCAGTTAACACAATCCATAACTTAAACAAAACCGACATATAGTTGACCTAGGAGAAGTGTCACACAAGATGCATGAGTTACCTGTCAGATCTTTCCAAATCCTGACCCCCATCTAGAACCACACTACTACAATCAACACACGAAACATACCCACTCCAATTTAAAGAGAAATCAATTAACTAACCGCTCCAACCAAAGGAGGGACAAAACATCCCCGTTCGTACAAACCGAGTAACACACTGAAGACGACAACCCTCACTACCATAGAGAATTATAAAAGACAAGACCATGAGATACAACTCCTAAAGTTAACATACCCCACTAGGAAGACTTACAAATCCTTATCTAATACCTCTATACAATTTACCCCAAAAAGCCAAGAAGAAAACTCGAGCACATCATAAAGGCACAACAGTTAATATTCACATAATTCTAAATTAACACAAACTTGCATACAGTCAATAAGTTAATTAATTACAAATCGCACCTTTTAATTATCCCAATTTAACTAATTAACTGAAAGACTCTTTCAAATAGAGATAAACATCACCACTATCTATTTCACCAATTTCACCAATTTTAGATAATAAAACATTTGTTCCTGCAAAAATATTATATCATCTAATTAAATATCTCATTCCGCAATTACATTTATTAAAACATCACTTTCCTCTATTTACTTAGAATACCTATTTCCCTAATAGACCATGACATGCAAATAAATTATTCTTCTTTTTATTATTCCTAATTGCATGCAACAATTTAAAAATAAAAATAAAATAAATTCTAATTAATATATATATTTTAATATATATACATAAAATATATCTACAATATATATATTTTAATTAATTTTCATTAACAACAACTATCTCTTCATTTAAAAACTAAATCAATAATATATTAATAAATATATATAAATATAATATATTATAAACACGATAAATATATCATAGAATATATTATATTAATTAAAATTTCCAATTTTCGAAATGAAAACCCGTATTAAACAGGGCTGGAGAAATTTCTGAATCAAAGGAAGCACAGGGGTTAATAATACATAGGCGCATAAGTATGAGGAGGGGCACTGTTGCTGCCGACCCTCCCCATGGAGGGAAGTGACGGTGGAGTTACCACCATCCGCCTCCCTTTGGGGGGAGCGACGGTGGGGACTCCCCACCAGCCCCTCAATAAAAAAAATAAAACCCTCAAAAAATAAATACACAGTCGTAAAATGAATTCATGTACGACGAATTTCGGTTTCACAAAAAACAATAAATAAATTTGATCTCATAATATTTCATATATAGATTCATTACAATATATATATATATATATATATATATATATATATATATATATATATATATATATATCAAAACTTTAATTTAATTGAGTAAAATATCTCATCATGAGATTCTACAGAAAGATTTCTTAGAGATTCAATCATTGGGGTTTTCTAAAATTTCAAAACAAGAAAATACCCAAATCAACCATAGAAGGTTCTTATTTTTAAAAGAAAATTTACATAGACTTCATAATTTTTCTTTCATACAAAGAGGAATTTATCAATCCTATAGAGAACAAAATTTAACAAAATTCTACAACTATTAATCAAAACAATTTCCTTCTCAAAATTTCCACAATTTTACACAAAAGCTTTTAAATTAAATTTTCCTCACGGCAATAACAAAAGCTTTAAATTTTTCTTTTTTTAACCAAAACAAACTTCCAATTACAGATCTAGCACAATAATTTTCTACAGTAATACAATTCCATTTAAAAACTTTAAACCAAGATTAGAACCTGTTTTAAGAAGCTTCTCAAGTGTTGAAGTTTTGATGCTGAGCCTCTTCCAAAGCTTTCACAACTTCTTCCCAGCAAACACAATTTTTCAGAACAAAGTATGCATGCAATTTCACAACAACTATTCCAAAATTATTCTTTTAAATTTCCTACAGCAAAAACCTCTACAATCTTCTGTGTTTTTCCATTTTCATTCCTCTCCAAAAATATCTTTCCCCAAAAATATCCTCACACTCCCGTGAAGAAACTTTCCTCTTCTTTCACCAAATACCCAAATTTTCTCTGTGAAACAATCTTTTTTGAAAATCCATCCTTTCTCTTTCAAAAATCCAATTCCCCAATTAAATACAATTCCCACATACAACTTTCAGATTGCATGCAATTTTAATCAACCAGTTTCAACTTTTTAGACATCAAGTTAAAAACAAGATATTTCACAACTTTAAATCACAACTCACTATTTTAGTTTTCGAAAATATCTAAATTGTACAATTAAATCAATTACAAATAATTAACTTTTTGCAAACAATATATTTCAATATTTCACTTTTATTTCCTCTTCAATCTAAAAATAAATTTAAAAATTAAAAAATTTCAATTATTCATTAATCAATATTACCATTATCTTAGATCATTAAATAATCTAAATCAACATTATGAAATCATGGTAAAATACAACATGACACGACAACAACGAACACACGAAAAATGAACAACAAAACATAAGGGTGACAATTGATACTCGTTCTTTCAGAACGATGGTTCAAGACAAAGGACAAGTCTATCTCCCTTCAACGAATTCCATTGGGCCATGACACGCTCAGACTTGACAAGCAGGTGGAGTCAATGCCTGTACCTAAAAGTTGCATCACACTGCACGGTCAACCAAAACAACATATATATAATAGAAAACACACCGTGAAGAAGAATCACAGCGTAGTAGGGCACGCACGGATGAGTACTACTAAACTGTCTCCTTCATTGAACTAACGTAATATATAACATCTAAAATCAATCACATCATAATACCATCATAATAATGTTATCTCATGAAAGTAAATAGAGCATCATAACGTAAAGTGTATCATCAACTGAGTTTCACAACTGAACATGTAATCCAAGACATAATGCATCCAAGTGACATAGTTTCAAGCAACTACCAACTAACAATAACTCAAAACAATTGAAATAATAATGACATCAGGAGGGTCACTACATCCATAATTGATTATCCATTAGGACAATACTTTTTCCCCTAATCCTATAGCGCGTATTAAGTTATGAGTATATATAGATGGTGTAGGTTAGTTATTATCATCGTATTAAAGACTATTGGAGGTATCCCCCTTGAAATGGATTAGGAGGTTTCCTCTTCAAAGTGGCATACTATATTCTTCTATTACAAGCGGTTTTTTTGGCACTTTGACCTCCAAATCTACTTATCAACAAGAAAAAGTTTGGTTTGATAAGAATAACTACATTAACTTAAGTTATATCGGCTAGATCCATTAGCATTATTTGGGATGCTCTTCTTATGCTATTCATCCCATTTTATTCCACTTTTTATGTTCATTTAAGTCATTCCACCATAGATAACTTGAAATGCTAAAAGGGTTTTCTAGAACAAAAAATTAGTGCATAATTTACTATTATAATCCCTCATTGTAGGGTTCCTTGATTCTAGACTCAAATTTATTATCAATTGAGTTACTAATTGTGTGGTGGCCCTTAGGTAGTTTTTTAAAGAATTCATGTTAAGTACACTCTTATGTACCTTGTATTTACAATTAGTTTAACCTACAAACCTAATACATTGAACTCAGTATGCCTTGTACATGAATCATAAGAGATAAAGTTACACTAAGAAATTCATATGATATAAATATATGGGATTTGTACCTTATATATCATTCATTATCTATGTCTTATAGTGTAATGTCCCCAATTAGGAATTCTTAGGAAATAGACAATTGTTGAAACATGTACAAGTCAATTTCTTATATAATTAATGAATTATATTCAATAAAAAACAATTTTTGTTATGAATGAGAGAGTTAGTATGAATCCTAACACCAAATCTAATCTCCTTCAATATCTATCAATCTGTTGTACATAACCTTATTACTCAAATCACAATCCAATTTATTCCCCTTTTATGGTCATTTGAGTCATTCCACCATAGCTAACCTGGAAACTTGAAAGGGTTTTCTAGAACAAGCCATTAGTACATAATTTACACTATTATAATCTCTCATTATAGGGTTCCTTAATTCTAGACTCAAATTTATTATCATTTGAGGTATTGATCTTGTGGTGGGCCTTAGTTTCTTAATGAACTGATGTTGAGTACACCTTTTGTGTACCTTGCATTTACAATTAATTTAACCTACAAAACTAATAAATTGAATCCAATACGCCTTGTACATGGAGATAAAGGAATCATGTGAGATAAAATTATACTTAGTTAGAAATTCATATAAATACATGGGATTTGTACCTTATCTATCATTCATTATCCATGTGCTATAGTGTAATATCCCCAATCATACATTCTTAGGAAATGGACAATTTTTGAAACACGTGTAGGCTGAATTTATTGTATAATCATCATTAATGAATCATTATCAATTTTTTTTATGAATGAGAGGATTTTATGAACCCTAACACCAAATTTGATCCCCTTCAGTACCCATCAACGTGTTGTAAATATCCTTATTACTCAAATCATAGTCCAATGTCAACACATGGGAATACAAAACTTTCAAATCCTAACTCCACAAATGAATAATGATGAATAACATTCTACTAGCACAAGACCACCCCAAGCCAACTAATATTGGACTAACAACAAGATGTACAGAAGGACTATTAACACTAAACCATGCTATTGTATGAATTGAAAAAATTATCATAATCCAAATGGCCACTATTACATTGAACAAATAATAATTGTAAGAGAATATAAAATACTAAAAATAATCACAGGAGTTTGTTGCTCACAATATTTGATTCATATGAGGATGGATGACCATTTTGAGGCCTTGCAATGATATGCCTCACTATACACTCGCTCAAGATTAATGGTATATTTTGTAAAACAATGTGAGAAATAATAACATGAAATGTGGTAGGTATATGATCGTTACAATGCTAGCAATAATAGAAATATGAACAATATTGTTTGAAGATCGTAATGCAATGATGAATACATAGAAAAACAGATGGAACAACAACACACTTAATTGATATTGCAAGTACAAAGATATGGTGTTTCCAAAATACAATTTTGATAGGAAATATTCCCCTCACACGTCGAAATTGTGATGGCTAGAAATACAATTGAGCAAATCCAAACCCTTATGAACAATAGGAGTAAACCTCTTCAAAATTAGCAAATAAACACATGTGGTACTATAGCTTTACTGACACTATATCAATTGAAAATGATTTCAAATCCTCAATCGATCTTCCACAAATCAACACTTGAGCAAAAAATATCCTCTAATGGATGAGATGGTTTTCACCCTCAAATCCAAATATGAAAACCACAAAGGTTTTCATCCTTTGAATCTCTACACCAAGGGTTTCATACTTGAATGCTTTAATCTCCAAATGGGAAGGAATGACAAAATGATAAAAAAATCATTTTCTTTGAGCAAACAATTTTCATTTATAGTTACCTTTTTGGTCCTCTATTTGAATTTATTTTTTCCCTCTAAGTATTTAAAATACTTTTTAAATTAAAACAATTATGATATTTAAGTTGTCCTTTTTGGGCCCAACTTAAAATATTATTCAATTATTTAGGAAAGGGGATAAGACATACATTGATAATAGGCACAATACTTGTACCATCATATATTGAATATCTTTACATATAGTGTATAGTTTTGTACTTTGTTAGTTTCAACAATTGATCCCTAAAATCATTGTCAAAATTCTACCTTATTTATCACCAAAAAAAATTAAATTAAAATTTTTGGATGAGAATGACCTTTAGAGTATTTCCTTGAACCCTACAATGACATATTATTTTAAAAAAAGTCAAATTAATGACAATGACGAGAGTTGGAGCCACCAGTAGTCATGGTGGAATAGGTGTAGTTGAGGAATGGGATGCAACAGGGGTGGAACCATTAGTGTGAACATGCTATAAAGGGGCAAATATGGAATAGAGGAGAGTGTTGGTGAAGTTATTCTCCAAGATGCTAGGCAAAGCCCTTATATGTATAGTTTGTGGGCTAGGTTGATTGGCCTACCCATGTGTATAAAGAGTTTCTTTTTTACAACTCACACTATATACTAGACATGGGTTTCTTAACATACAAGGATTGTTTTAAAAATAAGGGACACATCTCAAGGACATGTCTAATTTCAAGCTTAGGAGATACTAGCATATAAGAAAACTAGACTACATAACTTTACCTTTTGGGGTCACCCAGTATCTTAGCTACATCTTAAGACACCTACAATGACATAGTTTGACCTAACCTAAAGGAGAGGCCTACATGCCAAGTGTCAAGGTGGGTAAATATGTCCATCTTTTTTTTCCTCCCAGGTGTAGGCTAAAACATCTAGCATAACTATTCTCAGGCTACAAATGAATCTTCTATCCTAACATTTTCATTTCAATCATATTGGATAGTTTGTTTCTAAGGGATTAATCTTGTACTCTTTGGATTGGATCCTTTCTTCACAAGCTTAGAAATTTATCCTCAAGAATTTTAATCTATTTTATGTATATTTTGGTGAACCCTCCTTTTGAATTGTTTATATTCCTATTTCAAAGAATTCTTATCCTAGCTTACATCTTACATCTTATTCATATTCTTATCCTAACCTTACATCTTACATTCTTGTTCAGATTCGTATCATTTTTTACAAACTTGACATATCTTAACACTTATATTTAATATTTGAATTCCTACATCACATTACAACAATCAACCTAAAAGATGTGTCAAAATTCCCAAAAATGCAAATGTAACTGATTCACATTGGATAACCCAATAATCTAGATAGTAAGCCATTGAATTATGTTGAATGCACAATAAGAAACACACACTAAAGTGCTACATAAATAATCTAGATAATAAGCTATTGAATTATGATGCATGTGCAATAAGAAACACACACTAAAGTGTTACATAGATAATATAGATAGTAAACTATTTAATAATGTTAAATGTGCAATACGAAACACACACTAAAGTGTTACATAAATAATCTAGACAATAAGCTATTGAATTATATTGAATGTGCAATAAGAAACACACTAAAGTGTTACATAAATAATCTAGATAGTTAACTATTGAATTATATTGAATGAGCAATAAGAAACAAACACTAAACCATTACATATTTGAACAAACAAAGAGGTAGAAGAAGAAGAATGCTCTTTTGTTTAGTGAGAACAAATAGGTATACATACTATACAAGTGTGGTTAGGAAAATAAAAAAACTAAGAATGACAAATCTACTAATAAAAAAATTAGGGAAAAACTCTTCCTAGTTGATTATCCTAATTAGAAACTCACTTGATATCCATTTGTCTCCCCTCTTCTAGGAAGGTTAGATGCATATGCAAATAACACAATCACAAGGATGATATTAACATCAAAGCCAATAAAGAAACGATCTAGGTTTGCATTTGTTGAAGGTTAGATTTCATGTTTGATAGTTTGTCTCCCTAGTAGATGTTTTGTTGGTAGGTATGTTGATGTGGCAAAATCCATAAAAGTACAGTCTACCATGGCACAAAAATGCATGAAGGTTTGCCATTGTGCATGAACTATGCAAAATCCTTCAATGTTGTGTGCCATCTTGGGGTGATCCAATCAAGATAGATGTTGGATGATTTTTTTTTCTAAATAGCAATGATTTGTGGGTATGATAGTGTTGGGGAGAGGTATCTCTAAACGTCACATGACAATCATTGACATTGGTGTTGTGTAGAATGACATAGCTAGCATTGCTAAGATGAAGGTGTGACTTGGCTCAATCTATTTCTTGTTTCTTTTGAAGCAATGTTCCCCACTTCATCTTTAATGAGTGAAGAAAACTAACTCTAAGATGCTAAATATTGTACCACTTAGCCTCATCAATACCTTGGATCTTGCATTAACTACCCATAACAATTGATTGAACATGGTGAGTGCTCATTGTGGTTGTCTCTATTATTTGTCCCTTTGGCAATGGATGTAGATGTTCAAGATCTAACTCCAAGAAATGTTAAGTTGTTGTTGGCTCAAGGAATGGTGTAAATTATGGGTTAAGGTAGCCCATGTTGAATATCAAATGAATAACTATAAGTATGGTGGGAGATTAAGAATGAAGGTGTTGTCTCCAAAGTCATGTTGGATGGTGTAAAGAATGTAGTGTAGAGGCTTGGTATTCTAGTTGGGACCCTTGAATCACTCTTTTTGAAGATGTGATCAACCTTTTTCCACCTATGAATCATGAGGTGTGCATTGTGCATCATTGAGCTCTTTGTATTTCAATGATTGACACAAGTGTTTATATTGTACGTGCCAGTAGAAATGTTGGACATATTGCAAAAAAACCTATACCTTGTTAACTTCTCCTTTGGTGTGGAAATGTGCCAAATGACACATGCTAGGAAATTTTAAGAGGTATGACTGGCTAGAACCTAAGTCATGTTTGAAATAGACCGTGCCTTGTAGAATTGTGCAAAGTTATAATATTGGCATGGTACATGAATGACAAGTTGTCACCCAAGTGCATGGATGTGCATTTTTGTAGATTAACAACATACAAACAAGGGTACAATAGACCACTTCTATCTATCCATTTGTTTGAGGACTAAATCTTGTAGACCAATTCAATTGAATGTCTAATATAGCCCATCAAGTATGCCGAAATATGGCTAACAAGCCTTGGGTTGCTATCAAACAAAATGGATGAAGTCCAAACTCACACATGATTGATGAGGAGAAGAATTTGGAGCGGCAATGCTTTCCTTGCATGCAATCATGATAGCCATCTTAAAAAACCTATCCACCACAACAAACATAGTATTATTTTGGTGCTTTATCCTATGCATATCAAATAGAAAATTTGTTATAAGACTCCTATAGTCTATATATAATTGAGAATGGTTTGCACAACCCAAGCTTCTTGTTGGTGAGGTTGGTAACAACAAAAATGCATAACTTGATATAGTGCTCAATGTTGCTGGACACATATGAGACCAAAAGAAATATTGTTGAAGTGCATAGGTTTTGCTTACTTCAAATGTCTTGCTATTTTAGAATAGTGTGCCTTACAAATGAACCATTGACAAGATGCCCAAGCTTGTATATAAGTTAGTCAAATATTAGTGATTGATAACTTGTTCACCTTATGCAAGAAAGGTATACACTAGAACAAAATCATGATTAGCTAAGTAGGTGACCTTATTTGAAAATTTGTAACCTTTTGTATCAAGCATTATGAATAATGCCTAGAAAACATTTTGACTACACTAGCTTGTGGTCTTGTTGTCTTTTCTCTTATGTTTAATGACCAAATGAAACTATTGCAAGTATGTTAGCTTTGTATGCTACACATTCTCCAACTTGCATAGCTTGTTTAAGATGTAATGTATTGTTTAAAAACTTGCACAATAACATACAATTCTTCTAAATGGGAAGAGTAGCATTGAACCACTTTGCTAAATGTCTCTCAATGATACATGACCAAATGTTAGGAGATCACTACACCAAGCATTGGTTTCCATCTCAAAGAGTAGTGCAATGTTTGGTGTGGTGCGAAGGTGTCTTAAACTCCTCTAAGGTGTGTTCTTGGGCAATTGTCCACTAGAAAAAAACCTTGAGACACATGACTTGATTCAAGGACTATGCTATATACAAAAATCCAAGGATGAACTTATAGTAGAAGTTTGCAAAGTCCAAAAAAATACCTTTATCTCTATGAGGTTGCAGAGAGTTGGCCATTCTTGGAAGACTAATCTTGTTGAAATACTTGTACACCTACACATACAATGGCATAGCATATATCCTATCTATATGTGACACTTAATGTACATTTGCTTAAGTTGGCTTGCAATGTGTGCTAATGTAAGCTGCTTAGGTTATGTGCAAAGTGATGAACATTATCCTCCCAAATCTTCAGAAAATGAGTATTATCCAAATAGACATCGACAAAGGAGTTAAAAAAAGGCTTGAGGATATCATTGATCAAGAACATCAATGTAGCTAGCAAACTGATCAAGCTAAAAGTTATAACCAACCATTCATACAATCCCTCTTTTGTCTTCATAGTTGTTTGCCAAAAACCTTCAAGATTGATAGGACCTTGATGAAAACCATACTTTAGATCAATTGCGGTGAAGTATTGTGCACCTTGGAGTTGATCTAAAAGTTCATTAATATGCAATAATGGATACCAAGTCTTCATCATCACTTTGTTGACTATGCAATGCTCTCTACATAGGTGCTAATTTTTCAGGCATGATAACTATCAAAATGCCACAAGGAGAAAAGATTAGCTTGATATTTCTTTGATCAATGAGTTCTTGTACTCAGGATTGAATCTTGTCACCCTCCCAAATTGATCTATGGCACATCAAACTATTTGGAATAGGGATCCTCCTAGAACTAGGTCTATTGAATGCTTTACTACACAATGCATTGGAGCCATAGTTATCAAAGTAGGACTTGACATTGACTCAGTGGGTTGATTTTGGACATGGACTTGGCACCACATAGACTCAACAATTTGATAAAACATGATATATAGATATTTTTAAGGAACTACATGTTTTTCTATGCATTCTTCTCTAAACCAGGATTTAAAAAGTAAAACCAAACATTTAAAAGCTATTTTGATCACATACACAAGTATGCATTGAACAAATGAGTACAAAAGCAGATTTGAGCTGAAGGAAACAAGGTTTTTAAATATATAAACATTCTTGAGTGTTTTAAGTGTACAAGACTCATGGATTATGATATTCATAGCATAAAAAGAATCCCACATGAAGTCATTAACTATGATATCTAGAGGAAACTGTATCATTTGGCCCAACATCACTAGCTCTACAATGGGTCCTATGTGTCTCAATTAGGTCCTTGATATTGTTGCAGCCATACAAGCATTATTTGGGATCAGGATTGACTCAACAAACCAAATGTATAATTGTAACTCAATTACTTAGGATTTATTGGGGAAATTTTGCGAAGTTAAAAAATGCTAATAGATGCCCAATGCATAAATGATTGATGCAGCTTTCATCATCATGTTCACCCTTTTGTGTTGAAATTATAAATTCAAACAACAAAAAAAAGCCTTCATTCATACGAGTATCAGATTGAAAAGGCAGGGATCTAATGCTGCAATCTACTACTAGCACAATGGAAAAAGTGCCATACCAATATTTTACAATCATTGATAGAAACTTCCTATATAATTATTATAATGAATCCTAACTACTTTAAATTGAAACAAAATGCTAAAAGATGAATAGGACTCTAGACATGAATTTTGGTTCATTTCATATCAGATCTTGTGCTGCAAAATTCCTTGTAAAGAGCTCGAGAAGGAAAGATAAATTCTAACACATTAATGATAGCTTTCAAGAAACAAGATGGTATTAAAGAAATGCTATTTATGACACTTGTGTTATGAGTATATTTAAGCTCTGCATATCTCCAGGCACATTTTACTTAGAGAACACCTGTTGTTTCTGGATTACTCCTTATCCCCTTAGGTTCAGTCTAGACATCTGCCTTTCTATTTGGTAATTGCTGATAATTGTGCTCTCTTGTAATTTGTCATTAGCATTGTACACTTCTGTATTTGGTTGCCCTGAAATGGAGATAGGAATCTCAGTAGTAAATGCTCGTACATTATCAATGTGAGGTCCTTTATTTCCAACTTGTCCTTGGATATATACAGGGGATGAGGAGAAAATACCAACTACCACCTGCAAATAGCAATTAACTTAGAAATCCTGTTCAAGAAATAAACTATATGTGGTTCTGTACACTAAAGACTAGGGCCATCACCTGTATATGGCTTGCTGTCATAAGGAGTCCTCCAACTATACCCCGAAAAATCTTACCATCTGGATGAACTAATGTAACACGGAGGCCATTATTGTCCATTGTGTACGAATGTGGCAACGAAAGAATTTCAAACTCTCCCTGGAACCAATTGCATACAAAATTAGGACCAAAACTAAACAACTAGTAACCAAGAAATATAAGATAAAACACATTAGTGTGAAAAATGTAAATGGAATGGATTAACTCTGCACCATTTATATAAATAAATACAACAAAATCTGCTTCAAAGATATAACCTCAAAGCCAAAACCAACAAAGGTTATACAAGACAGGCTTGAAAGCAAACCAGTAGTTCATGGAACGTAAGAAGACTTCCACCTAATTGAAAACAAAATTCTAAGATAAATGAACATCATCATACCATCCCTGGAGACCAGTAATACCCAGAAATGTGACCATATCTAGACATTAAAGACAATCATGACAAGCAAGATGCAGAATCATGTTAAATTATAACATATAAAACTACAAGGAACAACAACTTCAGAGATTCAAAGAAATATAAAAAATTCACATTTTACAGCCAAACAGATTTAATTCAAAATTAGAACCAAACAATGTTTTGATAGAAAATAATTCTAATCAAACAAGTCACGTTTCACAAGAATTGTGGTCAAACATTTGAAAACGTTCTAGATAGTCATTATTTGAAACCTATGATGTCAAATTACTTTACTTTAAAATGTCAATCCATTGAAAAAGACCTAATCGTGGTCTTTGTAAAGAGTCAAAGACTCTTTCATTTCATTTATTTAGCTTCTCTCAAGCAAAGATTAAAGCTTTGCCTGGAAAAGAACACGTCACTGTGGGGAATCAATAATTGCAAATGTCAGAAAACAAGAAAGTATCACCTCCATCCTCAATGTCGAGATGTTTGTTTGATAATGAATTTCTATATAGAGTAGATCATTTAATGCAACATACTGTAAAATTACATTAACTTCCTACTAATGTACTTGCAGTCACTACTGGAAAAAGTAAAATGGTATCATATTTAGCAACATTGTACTGTAGCAAACTAATGCTGAGGCATTTGCATCCCAGTTCACATCAACGCTGTTATTAATATTAATAAACCTGGTTATCTTCTTCGCAAAGTAAATCTTGCTGCCATAATTTAGACATGGAAAAAGTAAAAACTTAACAATACACAGGTTATGCAAAATAAAATTGAAAAACTATATATGATTAGCATCACTGTATGGCATTATTCTATATTTAAACTTTCTCAAAAAAATGACACAATGTAATTTTCATTAATTGTGTAAATAAAGACAAAACAACACGCTGTTCTCTCCATTCTGAAAGTGTGTAATGTCTCCATTTTTTAGCTATTTTTATTTGCAAGCTTTTGTCATCTCCTGTTTTGACTGAAACAGCTCGGTGTTTGATGAGGGGAACTCCAAGGTTCCTAAAACATGCAGGTTGTGTTCTGCAAGGATGTTTGTTTTTGGCAGTGAGCTCAATTGGTCTTGAGGACTCTTATGACACTTTCTGAAATGATTTCCGGTTTCTAGTGTGTTCTCCAAGATTCTTGGAGAGAGCATCTATTTATTGAAAGTCACTCAGTCAACCCCGATTATCAATATTCATCATCAATATCATTCCAGTATAGTCAAATTTTGATTCCAACGGCGGTTTCCACAATTCCCGTGAATTATTGAGCTTTAATTTAATTATTTCACTAAGGTTACTTTATTTTATCACATATTAAAAAAAAAACTTAGTGTAATAGCTCGTTGGAAAGAGAATTAAAAGTTTTAAATCATTGACACTTGAAAAAGGGACCTTGCATATCAAATACAATTATTATTTCACAAAATGATCTTTTGGAGCACAAAAAAGGTTATTTTATTATAAAAGTGAATTTAAAAACATATCTTTTTTGAAAGTTTGACAATAAATAAATATATTAGAGATTTAGAGAGCTCATTTGGATATGTAAATTATTTTATTTCCTCTTGTGAAACCCTTGTTTTGTGGGATTGAACCTAGTTCATCTCAGTCTTCTTGAGAACGAAAACCCTCTTGGAGAAGATTAGCCACGTTGGTGAAAGATCCTACTTGGTTAATACTGTGTGATTCATTCAAAGTCATAGTTTGTGCAGGAAAGGTTTATTGGTAGATTTATTTCAGAATCTACGCTTGTGTTGAATGCTGAAGGTTTGGAGTAATTTATTACAGAGATTGCTTGTGTGTTGAATGTTGCCGATTAGAGGGTTTGATGGTAAATTATCTTCAAAGCTGAAAAAAAATAATGAGATTTGTGTCAAATATTATATTTGCTAGTGCAAATTGGTAGAAGATTAATAAGGGTGTTTAAATTGTTGATTTGTGCTTGTTTGGAAATGAGCGCCATAAGGTAAATGATAAACTTACGTTTGTTTGAATGCTGAAGCAAATCACACTCCTTAGTGGAGTTGTGTTTTTACTAAAGGAAGATTGATTGCTTGTTTGAATGCTTTGTTGTTGAAAGGTATCAAGTTGGTGGTATAAGAGACTCACGTGGGGGCCAAGAGTTGATTGGGATTGTAATGTTGAGATTGTTGAGGTTAAAAAGGGTGGAACACAGCTGGAAGGGTGTTTTTTTGGGTGGAATGCAACACTATAGATGCCAAGCTCTTAATGTTGGAAAAGAGTTGAAGTAACAACAGTAAGTTTTGCTGTTAGGGGCAGTTTTTAAACAGCTTGGAGTGGACCTCAGGCACATTTCTGAGTATAATCAGCTATAGGGTAAATTTTGGCATGCTACATGTAAATGTTAATCAAATCTTTGATAAATCTAATCCTAAGAAGGACCTATGGAAATTCTAAGATAAAATTATGTGTGAGAATCCTAAGTCAGATTTTATTTTCTGTATTTTGAATGTGCTGATTGCAGAACATTTATTAATTTCGATGTTTTGCATATCAATGAATGAAGCATTTTATATATGATGGAGTCATGCCTCTACAAGAGACGCGTCTCATGAGAGGATGTGTCCCTTGGGTGCGCGGGCTCCTAAACAAAACCGAAATCATTCGGTTAACACACATAAAATAATATGCGTGGCAACAATATATATATGATGAATTCCGATTTTATTCAATGCAGAGTTTGAACATCATTTATTATTTCGAATTTTATACATGCTCATAAATTCAAATTCCTTATTTTTTCCAGAAATATTTATTTAAAGAATAATTTCGATCACATATAAATGATGATGATGCAATCAGCAATCATCATTTATATCTGACCGAAGCTACCTTTCATCAACACTCACTCTTAGCTAGGGAAGATATTTCAAATCAAATAAGAGGAGATATCACCTTCACACGTGATATCGAAGATATGATATGTTTTCTCAATATTGTCAAGTCACATGACATTCTTCATAACACATCTTCATTATGGTATGTGCACTGACATCAAATCACATGATGTCTACCATAATTCATGGCATATCCACAGATATATAATTATCCACCATGATTATCTCTTAAGGATCACAATGATCTTCAAATGACATCAAGTCCCATGATATCCATCAAAGTGTCCAAGAGATACTATCATGACATGTCCACAGATATCAAGTCACATGATATCTATCATGATAGTTCAACTCATCATTGTAGAGTCGTCACTTACAATGTCATATACAAGTGTTCATTATTAGAAAGATCGTCACCTTTCAATAATGTACATAGGGGGAGCAGGCCCATAAGGTCATGGAGTCACACACATGACAAAAGAGTTTACACATTAAACATCTTTAAATATATTAGTACAACTTCTAAACAAATTTGAATTTCAAACATAATATCAAATTACATTTCAACCATACCAAGCTTCTTCCTGAAGTGTTCTACCTTGATTCTGGAGAGAGGTTTGGTGAGAATGTCTGCTGTTTGATCATTTGTACTAATATACTCCAACTGAATCACATTCCTTTCTACCATGTCTCTTACATAATGGTAGGGGATCTCAATGTGCTTAGATCTATCATGGAATACTGGGTTTATAGAGAGTTTGATGCAACTCTGATTATCACAATGAATGATAGTAGGATTCAAGGGCTCACCAAAGAGTTCCACAAGCAATTTTCGGAGCCATACTACTTCTCTTGCCCCCATAGAGGCTGCAATCTATTCAGCTTCTGTCAAGCTTTGAGCTACAGAAGACTGTTTTCTGCATATCCAAGAGATCATAGCCGATCGCAAACTGAAGCAACATCCTGATGTGCTTTTCTGATCGGTTACACACCCAACCCAATCTGAATCAGAGTATCCATGTAGATCTAGTTGATTATTTTTGTAAAGAAGACCATACCCAATAGTGTCTTGAAGATATCTCAATATATGCTTCACAACCATAAGGTGAATTTCCTTTGGCTCACACATGAACTGGCTAAGAGCATTCACTGCATAGCAAATATCAGGTCTGGTGTTAACTAGGTACATCAAGGATCCAATCATTTGTCTATATAGGGTCGAATCTGCACACTTGGATTATGTTGCTGCTTCTTTCAGTTTGTGAAGGTTGGTTTCCATAGGTGTAGACATGGGTCTACAATCCAACATTCCAAATCTCTTCAGAATATCAATAGTATACTTCCCTTGGTTTAGTAAGATGCCATCTGAATTCTGCCATACTTCCAAACTTAGGAAGTAGTGTAAGATGCCCAAGTCTTTCATATCAAACTTTGAAGTTAGATCCTTCTTTCCTTGAGCAATGAGGTGATCTTCTCTTGTTATCAGCAAGTCATCAACATATAAAATAATTATTAACATATCACCTTTGATTACCTTAAAGTAAAGATTTGGGTCTGCATCATTTTTGGAAAATCCTAGTCCCAAGAGGTAGCTGTCAATTCTTTCATACCAGGCCCTGGGAGCCTGTTTAAGTCCATAGAGAGCTTTCTTTAGTCTGCACTCTGCATACATGTGAGTCAAGTTTATGTATCATAAAAACTTCAGGCTGTTCTAGATAGACTTCCTCTTCAATGGTTCCATTTAGGAAGGCAGTTTTCACATCCATTTGGTGGATCTTCCAGCCTTTAGCTGCTGCAATGGCTAACATTGCTCTCACAGATGTGTAATGGGCAACAGGTGCAAATGTTTCTTCATAATCAATGCCTTCCTTCTGTGAAAAACCTCTTGCCACAAAACGTGCCTTATGTTTTTCTATATTGCCATTAGCAGCATGTTTGATTTTGAAGAGCCATTTAGAAGAGACAACAGATTTCTCTTTTGGTCTAGGCACTATATCCCATACATCATTCTTTAGAATGGATTGATATTCTTCCGTCATTGCGTCCTTCCATACTTGATGTCTGAAGGCTTCTGTAACATTGTCAAGTTCTGACTTTATGATGTTATTCATTAGAGCAACATAGCTTGAGAACCGTTTGGGTATTTTACTTTCCCTAAACGTTCCTTTGGGTGCTGCATGATTCTCGGCTTCTTTGATCATCTTTCTAGCCCAAAGTGGCCTCTTTCTACCGTTGTCATTTGGATTCTCATCTGAAGCAGATTGAAGTTCATTTGGCATATCCTCAGGCTACTCCCTCTGAATCTCAGGAGCAGGTTTCACTTCTAATACTCTAGGGGAATAAGTTTCTATCTCACTAGAACTTCTTGCCCTTTTGAATGCAATGTCTTCTTCAAAGATGACATCTCTGCTCAATTCAATTTGTTTCTGCCCGGGAATGAATATTTTGTAGGCCTTGGAGGTTTCACTATATCCCACAAATACCCCTTTCTTTCCGGAAGGTTCTAGTTTGAATCTCTTCTCTTTGGGCACATGAATATAGACAGGGCAACCAAAAATCCTAAAATGACTAATATAAGGTTTTATGCTGGTAAAAGCTCCTCCAGGAGTTTTGTTATCTAGATGAGAATGAGGACATCTATTTTGAATGTAGACAGCAGATCTAGAGGCTTCTGCCCAGAATGAAGTTTCAATGTTCTGGTCAAGCAACATTGCTTTAGCAGCTTCTACAATGGTTCTGTTTTTCCTTTCAGCAACCCCATTTTGTTGAGGGTTGTAGGCTACTGTAAACTCCCTCTTAATCCTAGCACTCATGCAAAATTCCTTAAAAATTTCAGAGGTGTATTCTTTCCCATTGTGTGTCCTTACAATTTTTATTTTCTTCCCAGAGAAGTTTTCAGTAAGGGCTTTGAACTCCTTGAACCTTTTAAGGATTTCTATTGACTTTTTACACTTAAGGAAATAAATCCAGGTTTTCCTAGAGAAGTCATCTATAAATATGACATAGTATAGAAAGCTTGCCTTGGAAGGTATAGACATGGGTCCACATAAATCAGAGTGAACCAGTTCTAGTAGATTTTGGGTTTTACTCAAGCTATTGTGAAAGGATCCCTTTGTATTCTTTCCTAGGGCACAACCTTTACAAGATCCTTCATGAGATGGTTTTAACTTAGGTAATCCTGTTACAAGTTTTTCCACAAAAGGTAGTGCACAGAAATGAAGGTGTCCTAATCTTCTATGCCAAATTTCATTTGAATTAGAAGTATCAAGGGTAAGGGCTTGCTTAACCTCAGTGCATAGTTTGTAAAGATACCCTTGTCTTATACCTATGGTTTGGGCTTTCTTGATAGTTGAGTTCTTAGGCCATGCTAGAACTTTCCCATCCATAAAGGTAACTCTATATCCATTGTCTTCAAGGGTAGAGATGGATATTAGATTCCTCTTTATTCCAGGTACAAATAAGATTCCAGTGAGATGAAGGGAGAGACCAAATTTCAATTTGATGGAGCAAATTCCAACCCTTTTTATAGGGTGTGTAGAATCATCCCCAATGGTTACTTCTTCATCAGTCTTTTCAGTCATAGTGTCTAAGTGTTCTCTGAACCCTGTGATATGTCTAGAGGAACCACTATCAATTACCCAGTTGTGGGTGTTGTTAGATACTTGACTAGATAAGGCTGAATAGAACACAAAGTTCTCAGATTCATGGTCTGAATTTGACTTTCCTACTTTAGCAAAGGATGCTTGTTGTTTTGATCTGTCAGGGCACTTCATTGCATAGTGGTTGTATTGATCACATCTAAAGCATTGTACTTGAGAGATGTCTTTCTTCTTGGAAGATCCTTTTCCATATGAATTTCTCTTTCTTTTAAATGATCCTTTCCTGTAGGAGTTTTTCTTACTCCTTTTATTAGATGTTGTGTTGAGCACATGAATGTCTTCATCTATGTTCTTTTGTTTATTTTCTTTTGTTGAGAGTCTTGTTTCCTCTTGAAGGCAGTCTGTTCTTAGCCTATCAAACTTGGGGAGTTTAGATCTTGCACTTATTCCTTGGACAAATGACTCCCATGAGTTTGGTAGGCCTCCTAGTGCAATTATAGTTAATTCTTTGCTATCAATCTGATATCCAATTGTGGATAATTGATCCCTTAGTTCAATGATCCTCATGAAGTATGCATTAATAGTTTCTCCTTTGTTTATTTGGACATTGTTGATTTGCCTCTTTAATGCAAGAGTCCTACTGGTGTTGTTTATCTCATAGGTGCTCTCAAGGGATTTGAACATTAGGTATGCAGTTTCATGTTTTGCTAGAATGGGCACTATATGATCCCTAACTGCATCTACTAAGATTTTCATGGCCTTTTCATTGTTCTCAATCCATTGAGTTTTCTCAGGATCAGCCTTTGGTTCCCTTCTGTTTTCTTTCACAAATGAGTCTAACTTATTCTCTTTAAGAATCATCATGATTCTAAATTTCCATGATGTGAAGTTGTTTGCTCCTACAAGGCGATCTTCAAATCTGATCACACTTGACATTATGAAGAATGTGATGTGAATTCGATTTAAAAATATGAATTTTCCTAAGCAATCTGATATCTAGATTTGATTTGGATTCACTCAACTTGGCTCTGATACCATGTAAATGTTAATCAAATCTTTGATAAATCTAATCCTAAGAAGGACCTATGGAAATTCGAAGATAAAATTCTGTGTGAGAATCCTAAGTCAGATTTTATTTTCTGTATTTTGAATGTGCTGATTGCAGAACATTTATTAATTTCGATGTTTTGCATATCAATGAATGAAGCACCTTATATATGATGGAGACACGCCTCTACAAGAAACGTGTCTCATGAGAGGACGTGTCCCTTGGGCGCGCAGGCTCCTAAACAAAACCGAAATCATTTGGTTAACACACATAAATTGATATGCGTGGCAACAATATATATATATGATGAATTCCGATTTTATTCAATGTAGAGTTTGAACATCATTTATTATTTTGAATTTTATACATGCTCATAAATTCGAATTCCTTATTTTTTCCAGAAATATTTATTTAAAGAATAATTTCGATCACATATAAATGATGATGATGCAATCAGCAATCATCATTTATATCTGACCGAAGCTACCTTTCATCAACACTACGGCTGAATGTTTTGTATGATAGCAGTCACCATTATAGAAGTTACGCCATTTTGAAGTATATTTTGATACACAACTGTAATCTCTCTATAATACATCCAATGAAGACTTTTAAGTTAGATTGATATGCTTTCTATATTGTAACTTCATTCTTATGAAATATCCCAAATAGGACAAAACTGAATTTTCTGATTTTAGGATTAATCCTTATGTCTCATTTCTGATTTTTCTGCTGAAACCCTAATTTTCTGAATTCTGTTTTTTTCAAATCAGATTTATGCAAACACTTATATCAACCCAATAAACATGCCAAAACATCATAAAAGCATTGCCAATAACATAGTTGAATTACACAATGAAAACCACTCCAATTGCAACCACAATGGACTGAAATATAAATCAGATGTCTGCTGCTATAATTCAAAATTTATGAAGTCTTCAATACATAGAAAAACTATGGGAAAATAAACCAAACATGCCCAGCTATAAACTCTAGGGTTTATACATACCAAAACAACACAAATGACCTCCAACAAGATACAAAAACACTCCAAGATGTGGCGCCAAAGTTAGGGCACGAAAGCCTAATGTTAATGAGTCTTCAAATCACACCAAGTAGCTGCTCCAATGTTGCACTCGGGTCTGCAATAAGCCGGTTAGGGTCTGCTGCTTCAAAAATGACAACAAAGAGGCACAACAACCCTCCAAACACCTCCAAATGTTGGCACTCCACATGTAGGGTAAAACCCTTATCAAATGATGTCTTCAAGCACCAAATGCACTCCTCAAACAAGGGTGAATCAGGTCTGATCTGCTACTGCTACAAATCTGAAAGTGAATCAAACCCTAACACCAAAATTCACCCTCCACTTGCAATCTCTACTCCTCTAGAAGGTGGCGCTCCAATTCTAGGGTAATTCCCTAGCCAATATGCAACAAATCTCGCCTCATGATGTCTTCTTTGAATCTGATCTGCAAATCTGATTTGGAATTCTGCTCTTCTCCTTCACCAGATAGCAGTGAAGAACAAGTAGACCTCTGTTATGAAGTCTTCCCAAGATGAGATTGGGTTTTTGTCCAACTCACCCTCTTATTCACGAGGGTTTTCATCCTTGGAATAAATTGCAAATAAATTGCAGACTAAAAATGAATAAGTTCCCCAAGCTGATTGATCCCTTGAAAAGCCAAAACGATCTTATATTTATACATGCTTTCTTTTCCTCCCATAAGCTGGCCGACCTAGGCAACTTAGCACTTTTTATTTTATTATTTTTCCTTCTAACTTGGCTGACCCAATTTGGGCACCCAAATTCACCTTTTAGTGAATTCCTTTATTTTTTACCTTCCAATTGGGGCGCCCCAAGTTATGAATTTAAAATATTATTATTTTATCATTTTTTCCCTCTTTTTTATTTCTCAAAAGGAGTCGCCCACCTCCATAGAAAAATCATAAAAATAATTTGGCTCCACAAAAAATAATAATCAATTATGAAAAATCAATTCCCAAGTCTGCCAAGCCAAATAAGAATAGTTGAGCCATAAAGAATTATTTTTTCTAATTATGCAAGGCTCAAACCAAATATTCGGGGACATTACAGTCCTCCCTTCCCGAGATTGCTTGTCCTCAAGCAATGATGAGCCTACCACCAATTGGATCCCAATTCCTTATATCATCACACCAGACAAATATGAATAGAGAGAAGCGTCTCATAGTGCTAATGACACCAAACAATTCTCCAAATCCTGTAGATCCCCGATGAATGTGTAGAACAATCCTCACATATGCAAGACGATATACAATCACTCCTCCTAGGTTGTTGATATGGAATAGAACAACAACCTCATGACTGAAAATCAAACCTATGTGGGAGCAAATAGTATCTCCAATGATGTAGGATGATAGAGTATCATCCCTATGCCACTCTCCAAGGAGGAGAAGATAATCCAACTCTCCTCCAAACTCCCAAACAGCTGCTGTCCTCCAAGAACTTTGTAGGAAATCCATGCACCATGAAGTAGAACAGCCATCTCCTAGCAAAGTATGGAGTAGATCCTCATGAACTAGGGCAGGAATGCAAAGATTTTCATGCTTTCTTCCAATCCCTATGACATAGCCCAACTGGAACACAAGCATTAGTAACTCAAAACCAAACATTATACCAATACCTCCATACCTTGGGTCATAGTTCAGCTTCACCTCCAAAGTATGCCCAACAAATGCAAGTGTCTCCATGGTGTGCATCACAAATCTCTGAAATAGAGCAAATACATATTCTACCAAAGAGTCATCAACATGATGAGACTCATCACAAGAAAACTCTTCAAGTGCTTCATGAATTATCAAAGACCAACCCAAATTTGTATCACCTATATCTCTATCTACATATGAAGGCATAATACTAGTGGCTGATCAACTAAGGGTGTGCTCCATCATGACAAACAAGTGTATGTTGTGAGCCTTCAAATGACTCTCCAATAGAGGTGACACCAAATTCTCATAAAGCAAGTTGTGTGAACAAACAAAGAATTCTGAATCATACCTCAAACCTGATTGCTCCACTTGCTTGGCCACCATACAAGGCTCATTTCTCATATGCCACATGCTTTAAATCTTCTTTGCCTCTGCCATGACATGTCGTACTAACTTGGTCCTCTTGTGTGTTGGACACACAAATAAGACCTCATGTTTCTCTCCCAAATGAGTGCCAACAATAGAAGGAGACTTCTTACTATCATCCTCATGAGTAGGAGCTGCCAACTCAAGATTATACAAAACCCAAAGACTATTGTTCCAAATCAGAAAATCAGAACAACTATCATAATTTTCCATAGTGTCTTCATTTGAATCTGCATCCCCTTCTTGCTTTCTCTCCTCAAGGGACTTCTCCTTTGCTTGCCCCACCATCATGCATTCTTCCCGTGGAAGAAATAGAGATTTAAGGTGTGACTCCCTTTGCCTCTTTGCTTGATCTAGCTAGTTACAACGTTCCTTGACCTCTTGCAAGTGCTGTTTTGCTTGGGCAGCCAACATCTTAGCATCCTTTGCTCTTTGTATCCAACCATCACACAAGACTTGAGTTCTCTTGACATACTCTAAGGTAGGGTGAACAAAATCAGACTTCTTGTAGGTTGAATCTTCCATATCTTTCCTTAGGCTCCATATGCAAATCACAAGTGCCAATCTTGGAAGATTCTTCACCCTTATTCTCTTTATGTGAAGTGCCTGTTATGAATGAAGGAATAGGACTGCTGTCATGAATTGGAAAGTTAGACCTGCTATCAAATCTTATCATGCCATCCTCTATCTCTTCAATTGCCTCCTCTTCCTTGTCTTCATGTTCTCCTACAAGTGCCATTCCAAAAAGTGGTTCTAAATGAAAATCACTTGCCTCCAATCTGAATCGGACATCTATCTCTTTGGCTGCTATGTCATGATATTGTGAAGGTAGGGGACTATTGTTACACATCATAAAATCAGTCCTTACCTCTTCTCCCATGAATGGGTGCTCATTCATTAGTGCAGATCCAAGGGATGTCTCCAACGGAAAATCAAGTGTGTCATGTGTTATAACTTTTGTCCCATGGCTGCAAACTGAATCTTCATGTATATACATCTCTTCTAACTTCATGTCTTCGTCATAGGACCCTTCAAGTCCTTCCTCTCTGACTCCATTCAGTGTCATCTTCCAACAAAGCTTATCCTCATGTTCTTTCGATTCTTGAAGTGCCCTCTGAGTGCTCCTCAAAGAATCCATTGCATCATCAAGCTCAAGCGTGAGCTTGTCCACCTCAACTTCTTTTCTTCTCAAAGCATCCGAGTATATCTCACCAAGTGTGAGGAAACGATCTCTATTGACAAGTGTAGGTAGTTTGACTTCACTACCACCAAAGCCTCCTTGAGTTCATGCAATTCATCAAGAGATATACCTCCTTCAAAATATGCATGATTCCCTAGAGCCTTCCAACACAAGCTTGCCGTCATCTTATGAACATGATCAAAATGAGTTAGGGCTGCCACAATCTTACCTTCATTTGCCTTGAATTGTCCTTCCAGGTGATGTGACTTATGAGACCCAACACCTCCATTCAAACTTTATGTTTGGTTTCATAAATGTGCACCTCCAAATCATCTTCCTTCATGACCTCTTCTTCATTATATCCATGTGTGGAAACTAGGTCATCATCATGCTCAATCAAAGGGTCACCATCAAAGTAGTGAGTAGAGTCTTCTACATCATGATCTTCCTCAATGGCCGATCTAGAAAGAGTATGCACAACTATAACCTCCTTAACCACCAAGGGATCCTTCAAATCTTGCAATGTCAAATCAATCTTATCCAATTCATTTTGTTCACTACATACTGAAATTTCTAAATTGCTCACATATGTATGGGCGGCATCCAACTTAAGGACACCCAAACCACAATTTGATTCCTTGCCAAAATGATGTAAAGGTGATGAAGCAATGCTAGGCTCAATTAATGAAACATCACAAGAACCCATACCTTCATGTAGCTGATCTAACATTGTTGGTTTGACAATCTCCATGGCGGTATCTTCTTCAATCTTCATATTCTCTTCATTTGTAGCTTCAATAAGTGAATCTCCTTTGTCCTTGTCCTCATAGGGATGAAGTGAACTTTCAAACATGTCTTCTTTAGGGCTGCATGCTGACTGATTTTTGTCCTCCTCGTAATTACTTGTAGGTTGCATGTCACAAACAAGTACTTCCTTCTCCAGCCTTTATTCAATGATAGCTTCTGATTTTTCTGTCTCTTTCCTCAATTTTCTGATATCTTCATGTATTCTCATGTTATTCTTGTTTTGTGATATTTGACCAATGGATGTAAGCAACTGTTGTTGTGACTACATAAAACTTTGTATCATTTGATTCAAGATGTTTTCAACACTTGGCTACTCATGCTTCTTTGGTTTCCTCTCTTGCTTGTTTTTCTTCTTATCCTTCCACTGACTCATAAATTGATTCAAGGTGATTGCATTCCTAACCTTTGCTGGAAGTGTATTGTACTCATTATAGGCCAACCATTACATCATCAATCGCATGTGTTGCCTTTATTCCAAAACTTTCTGAATCACATACCCAACAGGCCGGTAAGGTACATGGCTCTAATACCACTGAAATATCCCAAATAGGACAAAACTGAATTTTCTGATTTTAGGATCAATCCTTATGTCTCATTTCTGATTTTTCTGCTGAAACCCTAATTTTCTGAATTCTGATTTTTCAAATCAGACTTATGCAAGCACTTATATCAACCCAATAACACTTATTGCCAACATGATTGCCAGTAACATAGTTGAATTACACAATGTAAACCACTCCAATTGCAACCACAATGGACTGAAATATAAATCAGATGTCTGCTGCTATAATTCAGAATTTATGAAGTCTTCAATACATAGAAAAATTGTGGGCAAATAAACCAAACATGCCCAGTTTAGACATACCAAAACAATGCAAATCACCAACAAAATGGAAACACACTCCAAGATGTGGCGCCAAAGTTAGGGCACAAAACCCTAATGTTAATGAGTCTTTGAATCACACCAAGTAGCTACTCCAATGTTGCATGCAAGTCTGCAATAAGTCGGTTAGGGTTTGCTGCTCCAAAAATGACAACAAAAAGGCACAACAACCCTCCAAACACCTCCAAATGTTGGTGCTCCACATGTAGGGTAAAACCCTTATCAAATGATGTGTTCAAACACCAAATGCACTCCTCAAACAAGGGTGAACCAGGTCTGATCTGCTGCTGCTACAAATCTGAAAGTGAATCAAACCCTAACACCAAAATTCGCTCTTGATTTGCAATCTTTACTCCTCTAGAAAGTAGTGCTCCAATTCTAGGGTGATTCCCTAGCCAATATGTATCAAATCTCACCAAATAATGTCTTCTTCGAATCTGATTTGGAATTCTGCTCCTCCTTTGCCAAATAGCCATGAAGCACAAGTAGACCTCCATTATGAAGTCTTCCCAAGATGAGATTGGGTTTTTGTCCAAATCACCCTCTTATTCGCAAGTGTTTTCGTCCTTGGAATAAATTGTAGACTAAAAATGAATAAATTCCTCAAGCTGATTGATCCCTTGAAAAGTCAAAATATCTTATATTTATACATGCTTTCTTTTCCTCCCACAAGCTGGCTGACCTAAGCAACTTAGCAGTTTTTATTTTATTATTTTTTCCTTCCAACTTGGTTGACCCAATTTGGGCGCCAAATTCACTTTATAAATTTGAATTCCTTTCTTTTTTATCTTCCAATTGGGGCGCCCCAAGTCATGAATTTAAAATATTATTATTTTATCATTTTTTCCCTCTTTTTATTCCTCAAAAAGGGCTGCCCACCTCCATAGAAAAATAATAAAAATAATTTGGCTCTACAAAAAATAATAATAAATTATGGAAAATTAATTCCCAAGTCTGCCAAGCCAAATACAAATAGTTGAGCCATAGAGATTTTTTTTTCTAATTATGCAAGGCTCAAACCAAATATTCAGGGACATTACATCTTATGACAGTTGAATGTATTGTTGCTGAATATTTATGCATGCAAAGTGTTTTTTGAAATGTCTATGATATTTCTATGCATTGTGGATTTACTTGTTGAACCAATATTGTCACAAATTGCACTTTGAATGATCCCATTCCAAAACACAATGAAAATACATTGAACTTCAATTAAATACAAAGTGTTTGACAAAATGTTTGCATGATAGGAGGTAGAAAATTTTGTGGGTTTTGGGAAAAAAATGGTTTCAATTTGAGGTGTGTTGTCCCTGATTTTTGACATACAAAAATCAGAGATAACCCATCAATTTTTTTTGACTTTTTTAAGCCTCAAGGCACGTATTACGAGGTACAGAGGTTGGGCATTTTAAGTTTTGGGTCCATAGTCCTTTTGGCCAACATTTTTCATTCACTCTCGTCCATTTTCGTGGAATTCTGAGTCATTTTTGGTGTGTTTTTGGTCAATTTCGGGTTTTGAAGACCTCATTGCAAGTGTGGGGGTTTCAAGTTCTAAAATGCAAATGATACTTCACTTGCAATCAAGTCCACAAGACCCGATTTCACTTTATGAGCTTTTTAAGTCACTTTTGTGTTTTTAAAAATTGATAACTTGCAATGGGGGTCCTAAGACCCGATTTGCAAGTAAGAGGTTTAGAATTGGTTTGTCACTTGTAATGGGGGCCTTGAGACCCGATTTGCAAGTGAAAGTGCTTTTAGTCACTTTATAAATTTCATGTCACTTGTAATGGGGGTCTTAAAGCCCGATTTACAAGTTGAGGCTTTTTAAAAAAGTTACTTTTTTATTTGTCACTTGTAATGGGGGCCTTGAGACCCGAATTGCAAGTTGAAAGGTAAAAGTCAAGTTTCATATAACTTGCAATGGGGGTCCCAAGACCCGAATTGCAAGTGAGGGCCTTTTAAGTCTTTTTAAATATTGATAACTTGCAATGGGGGTCCTAAGACCCGATTTGCAAGTGAATGGTCATAAGTTCAAGTTTAAATCACTTGTAATCACCCATCCAACACCCGAATTACAAATTGTAAAGGAAAAAGACAAGTTCACGTGAGAAAGCTCTTTCGAAAAATGACTTGCATGTGGTCTTTCAAGACTCGACCCACCTGAGTTTGGGAGTTTATCACTTGTAAAGTCATTTAAAAAGCTCGACTTCAAGCTTGAAAGTTCGAAGTTTTTGCTGAAGTATGTGTTTTTGCTCTTCCAAAACCCCATTTTCCTCATTGTCTTGTGTCTTGACTTGCTTATACTTGTAGTGCCTCTCCCAAAGTCCGATTGCAAGTCATTCCATTGTAATATCATTCTCAAAACCTGACTGCAAGTAACATGATTTCTTGTATGTTTTGAAATCATTTGTAATGTTGGTTTCCAAATCTGAAATTGCTTTTATCAGCAACTTGTAATTTGTTTTATCAACTTATAACTTGTGAGCATAAGGCAGAGAATGATGATAAGAGAAAAGGCATAGGATGGTAGATTCAAGTGAAGATATGGAATAGACAATATAATGAAGGTCAAAGTTATGTTGTATTACTACATATGATACAAAGAAAAAACAACAAGAAGCTGAAGCACAGTCATGCCAAGGGAAAGTGATGATATTTCTAAGAAAACTTCAAAATGGATGTTTTTCACCAAAATATCTTCTTACCTACTGAAATTAGTAACATGAAAAGGCAGTCCTATACAGGTCTATTGAGATAGGACAGTGAATCAAGACATCTTAGAATTATGAAAAGGAAAAGACAGATGATTAAAAAGCAGTTTGTAATGAGCATGAGGACTTCATTGATAGAGGATGACAGCAAAGTATGATGTTCTATGTCAAGGGGCAGTTATATCAAGTTGCAGTATAGATTTATGAAGATGAAGATGGTCCTAGTGATGTCTAGAGAGCTAGGAAAGTGACAAAGCCATACAAGAAAGTGAATAAGTGACAGGAATGTTTGATGAGCATAGAATGCTTTCAAGACAGAGATGGAAGAATGTTTTCCAAACAGCAGCATGAAGACCCAATCGAGGATGATGTAGTTCAAGTCGTGTCTTCATACACTTAGAATAGTTTCAGTTATGTATTTGTAATTTTAGTTTTGACAAATTACATGTAAAATGGAAAAATGTAATTGCAAGTAATCATATCACTTGCAAAGTTGTAACTTGTAATTACATTACAAGTCAAATTACAATAGGACTTGTAATGTTGAATAAGTCAACTGCAGTTAGTTAGTGGTTGAGAGAATTTCTCAAGTTAGTTGGGATCCTCCCACCTTTTTCTCAAGGCTTCTCTCCTATACATACTTGAGGGGGTCTATTGTAATCTTTATCTTTTGACAATGCAACAAAACTCTGCCAGTTTGTATGTGCACTCTAAGACTTTGAGCTTAGATGTAAATCAGATTACAGTCAATTAAAAGAGGCAAATTGCTTTCAAACTTTGTGTTGATTCAAGGTGTTATGTGACGACATTTTCTGCATATTGATTGTGAGTTTTGTGGTGTTATACAAGAGGGATTCAAGCTGAATTTTGCAGACTTTGAGTAGCTTATTGCGTTTGGAGTTTTAAATTGGTTTCAGATTTGATACTGCAGACTTTGAGCTATTTGTCACGTTTGAAGCTATCGTAAAACGCTCAAGCAAAGGGGGTAATTTGTAGACTTTGTGCTGCTTTTATTTTATATGTTTGTGCATAAAAAGTGCATCATGTGATTAGACTTTGAACTACTACATACTGTACTTGGTTATCGAAAAATCATCTAAAAAGGTTGATAGGAGAGTAAGTTGTCAAAGACTTTGTGCTTTCAATTTGTTTTACCGTCTCGGAGGAGCAACAGAGGACTTTGTGCCTTTATGGAAACTTTGCTTCTTTATTTGTTTACTTCATTAATCATTTATGCTTTCAACTACGATTCTTTTCTGAAATAAGAGAAAATAATAAGTGTCCTTTCTTGAAAAAGAGAATAGGATAGAGTTTCACCCAAATTTAAAATAGATTTATAGTTAGAGTTTATTCCTGAATTGTTAAAATAGAAAGCAAAGGGGGAGCCTTCCCTTTGAAAATAGGAGAGTTTATCTCACGTACTATGGCTGAAACCAACTATGGCTGAAACCACAATTTTGTACACTTTCCCAAGTATACAAAATTTTCGACCAACAGGGTGGTCATTATAGTGGTATTAGATCTAGTTTTCCTACCAGCTTGTTGGGAGACTAACTCATTGTTACAAATTTATAGTTGCATAACCAATTTTCAACAATTGTTTATCAATATTGAGTGACAAAATCATCGGAGATAGAGATACAATTGTTTACTCACGGAATGAACTCCAACGTATGCAATGAGTAAACGAGAATAATTGACAGAACATAACAACGTACTAGAATATAAAGCATAAAACCATCATTGTTGTTTTTATTTATTAAACATATTCCAGTACAAGTATTTCATGATAATCATAGCAACAACAGTAACATGTCTATTAACTACATGACTCTGATACATATAGCATGCGGAGCTAGTTGAGTACCAACCGTTGTGTCGTTTCATTAAATTAATTATTCTCTCGGGAACTAATTCCCGAACTACCTGTTGTCAATCAGATTGCACCCGAACGCTTGAATGGTGAAATTTAGAAATCTGTTGAAACACGGGAACTATCTTCAGGCTGTGGGTATTCCTATGGCGAAGATAGACCTCCAGATTCTAGGCTGGTTCCTATATGATTCTAGGATTATAACTTGAACTTGTTTGGAAAAGGGAGAAAGACTTAGTCTCTATGCAAAACTGGAAAACTTAACTATGGTGATACACCGAAAGAATCTAATGTGCAGACTTAACTCACAAATGATTATCCACTACTTTTATTTGCACAACTTGATCTAATAGATTAATCACCTAAATGCTTTAAACAAAGCCTTTGATTAAAAACAATCTTCGAAGGAAAACATGGTTTTCACAACTAAACTGTTTAATCATTAACATGCACAGTGTTTAACCAGTGAACTTAAACTAAGATGCATACAAAACTCTATGAAGGAGACATAAATATTAAAGGTCTCAAAACTGATAACATAGTAATTCTTCAATCAAATCCTACATAGCGATGATGCTTGAAATCTTGAAGGCAAACTCTTAAATGCTGGAAATTAAAAGAGTCTTCTGCAAATCATACACTAATTAACCTGTAAAACTGTTGCATAATATTATTAAAATCAGAAAGCTGAGTTACATGATAATTCACTTTACAGAATGCAAAGGATGAAAAACAAGAACTAGGAAAAACAATTAAGTTTTTCCAATATATACAAAAGGCATGCACAAAGTAGCCAACAATAAAACTGAAAAGAGAACTTAAGTGAAACTGAAACTCCAAAGTGAAATCCGAGCAGAAGAGGAAACCCTGATAAAAATAGCTCCAAAATGAAGCAAACTGCACTCTTCGCCTAGAAAATTCCACCTTTCCATGCGCATGACCAAAATATTTGTGAACTGAAGTGAAATTGAAGGAAGAGCCTCATTATCTGCATGAACTGAACTGAACTTTCGAGTCCCACTTGTGCATGAGCAACATTTTTTTTTTGTATTTTCAATATTTGCACTCTCCATGCACAGTCTGAAAATAGCACATTACATCAACCTTGACTTGCAGCTTCAGTCAAACTCTATCTTCACTCAAAGTTTGTAAGCCATGCATGCTGGGGCAACTTAACGTTTTAATATCTGCTTCTAAAAATAGTTAGATTAATTAAATGATTTATAATCTATCATCTAATTAATCAACTTTACATGTATAAGCAAATATAACATTAAGAAGTAAAACAAAAATAGAATTTGACTCTAATTTTTGGTCTTTAGCAAATATTTACAAATATGCCTTCACTATTCATAGGATATTGGTCGAGTATTCCACACTCACCATTTATTTGCAAGTATACATCAATAATCATCATCGAGCATCCCATTATTGAGCATTATTGAAAGGGCCGACCAAAGCATATTATTAGGTTTGTTGACCTAAAATCAATGTCAAGGTAAAGAATCAGATGAAATGATTTATGATAACATCAAAGTAAAAAATATCATTCATTCGAATTAGGGCAAAAGTAAAGAGCTTGAACCCTAGCATTATCTCATCATTTTGCATTTTGACCTTCCCGGAGAAGCTTCACGAAGAAGCTGGCCGCCATGAGAATACTGGAAGGAAGCTTGAACAAGGGATTTCCATCATATTTCTGCCTTATTCTGGTTGATATCTTTGCATAGACCTAGTGAGTATATTGTGACTGGATTTCCTTTGTGTTTAGAGAGAAAAATAATAGCCAAAAGGCCGCAGCTAGCTCTATTTCTGATTTTTTTAAACTTCTTTTGTGCTTTGTCTCTGCTCATTTGGCCGCGTCATGTATGAGTATATCCTCTGATTTTCTTTGTTCATTTTTCTCTGTATTGCTTTATCTCCTCTTCTGGCTGCCATGGTGTAAGCTCGAACTCTGATTTGGAAGCTCTTCCTAGCCGCCATTGTAAGTTCTGATTCGAGCCTTGAATAGCTGAAAATGGCCATCAATTGGAAAAATGCCTTGACTCCTCCAGATCGTGAAGTAAGAACCTTTGAGCTTCTGGGTGTTAAGATTACCTAAAGGTCGCCATGAAGCTTGCCTCTGTTTACTGAATCTTCTATATATATATTGGAGTTCTGAAACCCTTCACAATCTCTTGGCTGCAGACTTATTGTGCTTCTGGGTTTGTTTAAAAGTTGTATAGCATGCGGACTTATCTCCCATTTTTACTGTCTGAAGCTTGAAAATGGATTTTATGCTTGTGAGAACCTCAGCTTTTCCTTACATGGTATATTCATCCTTTCTATATGTCTTGTATGAAAGGACGACACCATGAAATTCTAGGTATTACATACACTCTGTATTTTCTGGCAAAACTTCATATGGGTATCTTGCAAAAAGAAGAAACTTTGCATTATATTTATTGCTTGCTCTACCTTTACTCATTTTGATAACAAACTTCAATGATATTTGACTTTGATGAGCGTTCGTGAATAAAAATCCTTCCTCTAGGCCGCGACCATGAATTTCTAATTGTATTTTCATTTTGTTGTACCCAAACCAAAATTTTTGCTTCATTAAGGCATTTTGCTTAAAATGGTCTAAACCTTGTAAAAGTGGGGTCAAAACTCAGTTTTTGGGCAAATAAAGTATGGGCTTTTAGTCAGTGTGATGCCAGGAAGATACTGGCAAAATTTGAAAATTTTGAAAATTAGGGTTTCTGAAATCTATTTTTAGCCCGAAACCCTAAAAAATAGGAACTTGTCAGAATTGGCTGAAATTAATTTTGATTGGCTTATTTCACATCACAATCACAATGGTGAAGTCAGTTTCAGTTAAAAGTCAGTTTAAGGCTGGTGGGTAGTTTTCACTTTTTCAGGAGAAAAGTTAGGATCTTCGGGGTCATCAATGGCAGTTGGCCAGTACCAGGTATCAATATCTAAGCCTGAAACTCAAAGAGGAACGCTCTACGATAAAAGATGTTGGAAATAATGCTTTTTGATGGAGGGGATTTTCAAATTGGCAAAAAGTGCTAAAATATTCTAAGTCTGGGAACTTTTCACTATGTAACGTAGTAGACACTTGCGCAATCAACGTGCAAATCAACTTTATAGTGTCCGTACATGTGAAAATGATGAAGTATAGTCATCCACACACCTCAGCAGTCACAACGCTTCGACATGGTCAACCGCAGTGATGGATACAGCGTTTGCAAAGCATAAAATGGTGAAAATCAATGAATTCAAAACAAATCCGCTCCCCTGTAGCCCAGGGGCGCCCTTCCATTTGAAGGTCAAGATTTGAGTGTTTTGGATGAAGGATACATTCATTATTTTCAGTTTTCAGTCAGCTTTCCGATTAGCCATGAAGCAAGATTATCCGAGTTACAGAACTCCGGCAAACGAAGATAGAAGCAGAGGTTGCGAAGAGTGTTTTCATCAAGGAGGCAGTCTAGAGATGCAAATCCGCTCCCTTCTAGCCCAAGGGCGATTTTCTTTTTGAAGGCCCAGATCTAGATGCATGTGTGTTTTGATGGTTTCAGTCTTTGCAGAATTAGTTTGGCTTTTCAACGAGCTATCAAGCGGAAGCGTATCCAGTACAGAAATCCGGTTATCAGCGGTAGAAGTGGAAATTGCAAGCAAGATACATGTCAGATGAGGTTTCTAGAAATGCAAATCCGCTCCCCTGTAGCCCAGGGGCGATCCTGAATATGATTGGTTTGATGGATGAATTTGCAATTGAGGTCTTCCTAAGATCTCTTCCAGCTCAGTTCAGTTTTGCAGTGTATCCGTTCACAAGACGATCCGATGTTCTGAGTAACTGTGGCAGAGGTCCTACCAAGCACGTAAAACAGAGGATGGTGAAGCGTAGCTACACAAAGCTGTACAGCTGTAGGCTAGGGGTGATTCTCCTTTAGGCCTGCCAGACGGGGTTATTTGCAATTATAGTCTTCACAAGACTTGTGTGCAATTACTCAAGCTATCCAACGAGTCTAGCCGACAGCCTCCGGGATTTGGCGAATGCTCGTACGTGCGAGGTCAAGATGATAATGCTGTAAAGAAGAGCTGATTGAAGGCAATTCAAAAAATGACTAAGTGTAAGAATATAATTTTCTTTGAAAAAGGCGATTTTCTTTTAGAGGCCTTAAAAGCAATTTTATGGCTTCATCGTCTCCAAGAACATCTCTTGCAAGTTGACCAAACTGTACAGCAAGACAGACGGCACACGTATCGGAACATTCCAGTTCCCGGTATCAAGGGTCAAAGTATGGTGTTCAAATGAAAATCACACTTTTGTCAAAATGGTGTTTGAGCTATCACAGAATAGGGGCGCTCATTCTTTTGGGGTTCTTAATACAATTTTCAAATCCCTCATATACAGTCATTGGATGCAGAATACTTCTAGTCATGCAATGAATCCATTATTCAGTCAGTGGAGTTCATCATTCACCGTCAACGGCAGTTTGAAGCATCAGAAGGCAGAACGAAGAAATGACTAAGTCTGGAGTCAAAACATCAATTTAATCAGAGGCGCCTAATTTTCTAAGGTATCAGATGATGATTTTAGCAGTTGTTGTTCCCAGCAGACATTTCATCCTTGTCATGCAGGCTTCGCAGTGGATATCTCAGCACAGTCGCAGGCTCAGTCAGTCAGCCAGAAATCAGAGCTAAACATGGTCGGTTGTAACTTTGCAGTCAGCTACAAAATAGGAGATTCTCAAAAATCTCATAACTCTTGCAAATGGAAGCCTAAAAGATCAAAATTTGACTTTTTAGAATCAGGGAAGTGTGTTGAGCACAACAAGATGCTATTTTTGGCAAAATGATAAAAATAATATTTTTGCATGCAAGGCATTAAAAAGTGACGAATTTCTTCAAAGATAAATATTGGTGCCACTTTTAGTTCTTTGCATGCTTTGAAATTAAAATATTATTTTTAGTCTAAAGACTCAGAGACAGCAGCAGTTCAACTGGTAAAGGGCCAATCGGATTCCTTCTTCACAGTTAGGGTTTGAGCTTGCAGTCTTGCTTTTGTAGTACGATTTTGCTCTAGTTATGCAAGCATGGCATTCATCATTTCATTCATCCAGCTTGAGCAGAGGTGAATTCTTTCCAGAGTTGGGCAAATTTCTTCAGCGGTCAGTTGTGAAGGCATAAAAAATATTCTTTTGCAGGTACAAGTCAAGATTCATCAGCAGAATTCAAGGCAGAGTGGCGATTTTGACAGAAGAAGATAATAAATAAATAAAAATTAAAAAAAATCTTTCTTCTTCTCTAGATTTCTTCCATCTTCTCGTCTTAAAATTTTCTCACATGTTTGAAGAATTGGCGTTTTTGGCAAAACAAATCATCTGGGTTGATTCAGAATTGCTTTCTCAGCAAAACCCATGTGCTAGAATTTTCAAGAAAAATTTGTTCCAGAGCATCAGTTCTTGAGGCTTTGATTTTCTGAAGTGAAATTCCTTTGCATGGTGGAGTAGAAGTCGATATTTTTCGAATCTAACGTTGTGGGTTGTCTTAGAAATATCTTCTGGACAAAACCCATATCTCAGATTTTCTCGAGAAAAAATGTCCTCACAGCCCCTCAGATCTCAACTGAAAACCTTTTGCATGCGGGCCTAAATCACATTTTTTCACAATTCTGACATTGTGGGTCATCTTAGAATTTGATTCTACATAAAACCCACATCTCAAAATTTTCTGTGAAAATTGCCCTCCGACAAGCTATTTTTAGCCTCATTAGGAGAGATTTTTGGTTTTTTGGAGAAGTTGTCAGAATATAGCCATGTTCACAGTCAACAGGCGAGTTTTTCAGGATGTAGTTCACGCAGAACGAATTCAAGACCAAGTCAGTCTTAATTCATGATTTCATCAGAAAAGCTGACATTGATTTGTATCAAGCGCATCGGAAAGGTTGACAAGAGTAGTCACTCAAGTTCACATGGTTTCATGTCTCGTATAGCTGATTGTCTTCCAAGGCCAGTTTAGAGGGTTGATACCGTTGGGTTTCTGTGTATGCAGCATGTTCATTTGTATTTCTCACAACCAAAGAGTTCGCAGTTTCATCATGCAACACTCTTCCATAAAGAAAAGCATGAAAAACGTGAGAAGTATCAAGCTGCAGAGGAAACAGTGGCCATCACTTCAGTTACAAAGCCGCCATAGTTACCAGCCAGTGAAGGGCTAGTTTAAGTATACAGAGATTTTTAGTTTTGCTTGAGTTGCTAAGAAGCAGTGAATTGACAGTTGAGACATGTGACGACCTTTAGATGGTGATGCAGTCACTAACCTCGTAGATGGGTTAATTTCTCAAGATCAGGGCCAGTAGACTTCAGTTAAAGGCGTCCCACCTTTTCCAAGATAGACATTAGACACAGGAGTTAAACTCGAGGCTTCTTTCCGAGTTAACTGGTTGTTACACATTGCATGCCATGTCTTTCTTGGAAATATCTACAAACACTTGGAGTTTAGATTAGATCTTTCAGTTAACTGATGATAGCATTCCAGTTGACTTGCTTTCAATAAGGACGTGCGTGTTGCACTTTGTCCATTTAGATTAGATGTTTCAGTTAACTGATGGTAGTTTCCCAGTTAACTGTGTAGGTTCATTCAATTAGGTTTAGAGAATAAGATCTTGCATGTCTTGCAAGACTGTAGTTGACTCAAGGTGATTTTAGGGTTGCCTACACCTTGATGTCTATAAATAAGAGCTTTCAGCTCATTTGTAATTAGCTTTTCCTGGTGATAGAGAATTGCTGCGTTGTCGGCAACATGCCTATTCTCAAGATTGGTTCACCCTTGTAAATTAGAACTTTTGCTTGATAGCATACATGCTGCGCCTACCTTGCCTGTAGTATTGCTATTATTGTATCTGTTCAAAGAGTAATTGCTGTTATAATAAATTGTTGCGCCTACCTTGCCTTCATGTTATTGTTATGGTGTTTATTCGATCTTAGTTAAATGGGGTTGCTGGTTTGATCGTTATTGCATGCGTGTTGCGTCTATACAATCTACTGTCCCAGTTGCTTACCTTTTGTTTTGTTGATTATAAGCCTATTCAGAAGAGCAAATAGTTGCGCCTACCTTGCCTTCATGTTGCGAAACTGTACTCAAAGCTTATCGTATGATGTGTGTTATAGTAGATTCATTCAGCCAAGCAAATAGTTGCGCCTACCTTGCCTTCATGTTGTGAAGCTGTACCAGGTTTACCGTCCATTTGTTTGTTTTAATAAACTTCTTCCCGGATTAGCAAATAGTTGCGCCTACCTTGCCTTCATGTTGTGAGCCCGCACCTGGAGTTTATCGTACAATACATTCCTGCTCCATTTCCTCATGCTCTGTTTCTTGAGGAAATTGGATAGATATTAAAGAAGTTAGCTTAGTTGTAGTTACATGATCTGCGAAACCAGAAAATACTTAGCTGCAACGTTCTAGGTTTTCTTAACCTTGTGCCTCTACCAGCTGAGAACAAAAAGATAGGACATTAGTTTAGTTTTCTATTTCATGCATTCCAGCACAACGAGGGAGCTTCCCCTCCTAATTTGAAGAGCACTCATTACGTAGTGTGCATAGCTGTCCGTACAAACTCACACTCCAGAGGTGTTAGTTCTTACGCCAACACATTTTTTGAAAAAAAAACACATGGGTATCTATAAAACAATGAGAAATCTTATTTGAATAAAAACCCCATTGGTGAGTCCTTCATTCTGGCCACTATGAGGGCATCATCTCATGCATTTCCTGTGTTTGAAGCTCTGCTGCATCAGGTTTATGATTTGCTTGAAAACTCAAATGGGTCTTTAATTTTTGTGGGCTAAAAGCTCCCTCCACCAGCTGCGGGCTTTGTAATTTGTAACTTGTATTATCCTGGCATAGGTTTGCCATTTTTCCCTTTGCTTATGTATCTCTATGATTCTTCCAGAATAGCTGTATGAGAAAGAGTAACAATAACTTGATCTGCCACAACCTCTACAATATCTAATGCTTGAGAGCTCCACTGCGTGTCATCTTCTCATGGCAAGACCAACACCAGTATTGCATATGATGCTTCTAAAAAATTTGGCATTCCACCCTTAGAATTTGATGCCTTTAACAAAGGCACCCTTACTGCTGCCATAGGCTCAACCAATGATCAGTGCTGAAAACTGATTGAAAGGAAATACATTTGAGCAACTTAAAAGAGAACAAAAGCTCATGGGAAATCATTGCAACAATTCCAGCTTTCAAGCATTACTCTTTATTTAGTTGATTGTTATTCAGTTAATTGTGTTTTGATCTCTACGAAGGCTGGAATTGTCATGTGAAGTGGCCATTTGAACATGTTTGGCACCTTCTTTTCAGTTCTCATTCAGAAAACACCATTAGAAAACAATGTAATTTAGCTTTATTCTAAAAACAGAATGTAGCATTTTTGATAGTTCATTCAACATGTAAAAATTATACTTGGCGGACAGCTGATTGTAATGCAACTCCAAAATGTTTAAATGCTTTCCTCATGCACTTGTAGCATATCATGTTTATCATACCTTCTTTAAAGTAGCACTTTTCTCACCTGTTAATGTGATGTTGTTTAGTTTCAAATCGTTGTTCTTCTTGATTCACTGCTACTTGGGAAATCTCATTGTATTCTTTATGCAACTAAAAACCTTGTATAATCAATTCCAAAACTCCATGAAATAGCTTGATGCTTGATATTCTGTTTATGTTTCCCTTTAGTATAAAGAGGCTCTATACTTCATTTAAATGTAATGTGAAAAATGTAAAGCAGAGCTGAAAGAGAATATTAATGAAATTGATGAGTTCTTTACATGTTCTGATCATTCCTTAGTCATAATGAGCAATATTATGCTTGCTCAAATTGTTTTCTAAATCTCTTTGAAATAAGACTGCTCTTTAATTATCTTCTTAGCTTCAACAACTCTCTTAATGACTATTCTGACATTGTTAAAGACTCTCATATGTAACTTGAGAGTGTGTCCTCTTTGATATGTCGGGCTCAACCCTTGTGGGAGCCCGTTTTACTCCACATATCTGACAAAAATGATCACGAACATAATAAACCTATTCTTGCACAATGAACAAAAGTGTTAGCAAAATAAAATAAGCTGAAAACTTCCTCGAGTTTTATGCCTTTGAACAATGAAATTATCTGATGGATGCCTGATCAAGTGTATGCTATATTTCTGTTGATAACATAGGCATATGGTAGGATTTGATTCTCATTTCTCTAACCCTACTTCTATCATACTTGCAGGTGCATTCGGAGCTTGGAGCTGGATCAATAGTGTCCCAACTGAAGGCTTCAACTTGTCAACGATTCGTCATTCCAGGCAATGACGAATCATTTTCTACCCTATACCTTCTTTATTTTCAGTTGTATAGTTTACTTTCCTTCGTCCACCCATTATTTGATTATGAAAATCAAATGAAATTACTCCCACGGCTTGTGTGGGACTTTGGTTTGTATATTATGAATAAAGTAGCAAACATTATGCAATCTTATGATATTACTTTGAAATGTTTTTGCATAATATCACTGAAATCCACTTTGTAATGAAACATTGCACATTAATGAGTACTTAGCAAAAATAATTGAACATCTTGTGTACCTTTTGGCTTGAAATTGCAATTAAGCTCTACCTGTTTGAGCTGGTAGTGAAAAATAGGTAACAAATTGGCGACCTCTACAAAGTGTTTGCCTGCTAAACACCATAGACCAGTTATGTAGCTTATCCATTGGGCATGGAGTCCATTTTTGCTTTGTAACTTTTGAAAACTTCTGTAACTCAGCTTCAAAACAAACAAACTGAAAGAAACTACTGCAACTCTGTTTATGACAGAATCTGAAACCTCGTGCAGTGAGTGCACCTTATTGAAAGCAAAACAATACTGAATGAAAACTAATGTGCAATGAGCACTTATTGAAAGTATAACTGAAACTGAAAACTAAACTACTATGTACAGTAGCAACTAAATGCTTAATAGCACTGCTTGAGATGAATCCCGTTGACGAGGATTGACAACATTTCTCCATCCAGCCTTGAGAGTTGGAAAGCGTTATGTTCCTTCTTTGCTGTGATAATGTATGGGCCATTCCACATGGCATCAAACTTGGTATGTTTGCCAGGTTCGCTCTTTAACTCATCCCATTTAAAAACTAAATCACCCTCATTGAAGACTCTTGCTATTGTTTTCCTGTCAAATGTTTTCTTCATCTGAGAATGATGAATCTAAAGCTTCCTGAAAGGTTCTTTCCTGGTTTCTTCCAACTCTGTTAATTTAGCAAGCCTATCTTGCATTGGCTGCTCATCAAGTAACTCCAATTCTCTTATGTAGCTCAAAGTTGGTAACTCAATTGAAATAGGCAACTTGGCCTCTTTGCCATAAACCAAAACATATGGTGAAAAACCTGTTGATCATTTTGGTGTAACTCTATCAGCCCAAAGGGCTAATTTAAGTTTATCATGCCATGACCTCTGATTATCTTCAATTGTCTTTTTAATGATCTTAATCAAATTCTTATTTGTCGATTCTGCCTGTCCATTACCCTTGGGGTAATAATTGGACGAAGCATTCAGATAAATGTAATTCTTTATTGACCAATCTAAAACTTTTAAGCCAATAAAGGCTAAAGCATTATCTGAAATGATAGATTCAGGTGTACCAAACCTGGAAACTATGTCCTGATAAAAGTTTAAAATTGATGTTTCATTTGCATCTCTTAGAGCAACTGCTTCTGTCCATTTCGTGAAGTAATCTGTCGCTGTTAAGATCCACTTGTGCCTTGCACTTGATGGTGGGTTAATCGAACCGATGAAGTCAAGTCCCCACTTTCCAAATGGCTGCTCAACCTGAATTGGATTCAGGGGCAGGGCTGCTAACTTTTGTTTTCCTGCAAACAGGGAACATTTAACACATTTTTTGACATAAGTATAAGCATCTTTGAAAAGATTTGGCCAATAGTATCCTGCTTTAATGATTTTTAGGGTTGTAGTACGTGGTGCAAAGTGACCTCCAACAGGTCCATCATGGAATTCCTTCAGAATCCTTTCAATCTGATCAGGGTTAATACATCGGAGTATTTCAGGGTTAATACATCTGAGGAATACTCCACTGAAATCATTTTTATATAAAATACCATCTATTACTGCATATGGAATTGCTTGTAATCTGTAATACCTTCGTTTAGACTTATCCATACCTTCTGGGCAATCTCCAGTATGCAAGTAATGAATTATTTGATGAATCCAATCAGCTGGAACAGCTGGAACAACAGGTTCTTCTTCATTATTCAAAACTGTAGTGACTTCTTCATTGCTGTTCTGTTCTTTTTCTGCAAGCTGTTCGCATAGACCCTTACCTCAAACAAGCTTGGTAGCCTTTATGCTAATGTTGTATTCCATGACTTTGGTTATCCAACCTTCTCGCTTGTCATTAATGTCCTTATTTAACAAAAACTCCTTAATTGTTGGGTGAGCTACCAGTAGATGTATTTTATTATAAGGCAACATATGTCTAAACTTTTTAAGATTCCTTACTACAACAAGCACATGTTTCTCAACAAATGAATATCTTGTTTCATAATCATGCAAAATTTGACTAAAAAATGCAATGGGCTGTTCAAGTCCTTGATCATTCTGCTGACATAACATGGCAGAAATTGTATCAACACTACCAAACGCATACAGTATAAAATCTTTATCAAAGTTTGGATTTATTAGTGTCGGGGCTACTGCAAGTGTCTCCTTAGTCTACTCAAAACTGTTCTTACCCTCCTTCATCCAGCTGAACTGCATATTCTTCTTCAGCATGGCTATGAGAGGTTGTAGCAACGTTGCAATGTTAGGAATAAATCTCCTAACGAAGTTTATTCTTCCTAAAAAGCTCTGCAAACCCTTTTTGTGAGCAGGAAGTGGCAATGCCAGAATGACTGCAATGCGTTCTGGGTCAGTAGAAATACCATCTTCTGAAACAATGTAACCCAGAAGCTTACCTTCTTGAACAACAAAAATACTTTTCTTTGGATTCAAATAAATTCCATATTCTCTACATCTCTCAAAAATCTGTCTTAGATGACCAAAATGTTCATTCGCATTATGTGAGAAAATAGTGATATCATCTAAGTATACAAGAACAAACTTGTTTATTAAACCTTGGAGAGCCATATCCATTGCTCTCTGAAAGGTTGCTCCTGCATTTGACAATCCAAACGGCATCTTTCTGTAAGCCATAGTACCCCACTTGGTTGTAAAGGTTGTCTTGTACTGGTCTTCTTTCTTAACTAATATCTGGTTATAACCTAAATATCCGTCCAACAATGAGAACCTTTTTGATCTTGAAACAACCTGCAGTATTTGCTCCATTGAAGGCAGCGGATAGTGATCTTTAAGTGAAGCTCTGTTTAGATCACGGAAATCAATGCACAATCTTATCTCTTCGTTCTTCTTTCTGACGAGCACCAGATTTGATACCCAAGAAGTGTGCTTGATTGGAAAGATGATACTACCCTCAATCAACTTGTTCAATTATGTTTTCATCAAATGTTCTAGTTTTGGATTTAGGGGCCTTTGCTTCTGTCTAACTGGTTTTGCATTGGGTTCCAACTCAATGGTATGTTGAGCTAACTCAGGGTTAAAACCCTTCAAATCACCATATTCCCAAGCGAATATGTCGCTGAATTCTTGACAAAGCAAGACAAAGGCTTGATGTTCCTCCTTTGTATAGACTTTACCAAGCTTGAGGAGCTTGTGTTTGAATATTTCAATTGGTTCATAATGTTTCTGCTTCACTGTGATGCTGGATTTATCTCTTCTAACCTTATCATCAGTGTTGAAGATGGATTCAAGAGTCACCAAACCTTTTGGCAGTTTGTTAGACTTTAATTGCATGATCTGATCACCATATTGCTGATCAAACTTGTGCTGATTTCCAACAGAAAATTTTGCTTCTTCCATCAGAAAGTGAATTATTTGTTCATCACTGTCAAAAATCTACCAACTTACATTATTATAAGGTACCGAAGGTCTAACAACTACCTTCACATATTGCTGCACTTGCACATTATGAATTTTAGTTGGGATGTCAAACTGTGATCCCATGGCAGCAAATTTATTAGCTTGCTTATTCTAATTTTTGGGTACTGATTGTAGATTAAATGCATCAAATTCTTCAATTAAGTCCCAAACAAGGTGCTTATACAATTTCAGCAAATCATTTTTTGTTAAATTCAGATTTCTAACCTGATTTGCTATCAACTTAGAGTCACCAAACACTTGTAAATATTTGATTTTCCTTTTTCTGACCCACTCTAAACCATGTATCAATGCTTCGTACTCAACAACATTATTAGAACAACTAAAAGCAAATCTAAAAGTTGAGTAATACTTGTCTCCTTCAGGTGATATAAGCACAGCTCCTCCACCAGCACCTATTTTACTCCTAGATCCATCAAAGTAGAGCTTCCAAAGCTAATCAATGGACTTTAATTTTAGGTTTCAACGAACCTGGAATAGGATTCCAATAACAGTAAGACCTACTCCTGATCATGCTTTTTTGTATTACCTTAGATCTTTAAATAGTGATATTGCTTCGATGATTCAATCAATGGGAGGATTAACGTTACCGACAACCTATGTCATCGCTATTAGAGCGGAAAACAACCTTATACAGGCTGGTAAAATTGCACCAAGGCCACCTATGCCCATATTTCCAGATATCCATCCCTTGATGCCTATTAATTCACCTCCTATTGCCTCAATTCCAGCCGAACCAGCCTTAGGCTATCCACCAGTTGTTCAAAACGGTGCTTTTCCAGCACAATCAGAGTTTCAAGAACTTAAGGGTAATCAGTAAGAGATGGCGAAATTATTGCAGACAGTCAACAATGATTTGGTCAGTCTTAAGAGGAAACAAAACTAGAATTTCAGGCCTTACCAAGCACCTTTTCAGCCTAACAGACCACCCTATTAGGCAGATAATTAAGGACAACAAAGGAATTTCAATCCTAGGCCACCATACAATCAGAATCAAAATGCTGCCAGCTCTTCTAAGGAACTCGTACCTATTCATGACAACTTGGCATAGGATTACGTATGGTGTTACCCATGTAATTAGGCTACATGCATGAACGAAGTAATTAATCAGGCTCTGATGGTACATAGTGTTGTGACCTTTTCACACATCACCCCCATTCAAATGGGGACCCCCTAAATTTTGCTCCTTTTTGGTCTTTTGGCTTTGGTTTTTGAGTTGTTTTGTGTCTCTCTCTCTTTGATCTTTCTGTCCTTCCGGGGATGTCCCATCATTTGACCTAATTGGAAATTCTGGCTAAGTCTGTGAAATTAGGGTTTTTATTTTTCAGGCTTGTTTGAAGTTAAATTGAGTTGGCTAATTGGCATCTGAGCTTAACATTGCAATCAGAGAGCTCGTGGCAGGATCCCACTGAATTTTCATCATGTTCTGACAACTTACTATTTTTAGTAAGTGTTCAATCTGAGGTCTTTTCCTCATAATTCTGGAATTCTGACTGTTCCATCACATTCAGGATACTTCCAGGTGCTTGCACGCGAATTGGACAACTTGCTATTTTTAGCAGTTTTGGCTTCATGAGCCATTTTCAAGGTTTGCGCGTGTGCTTTTCAAATGCATGTCTGGAGAATGTATCTGGGTTTTTGAAGACCTTCGTGATGACGTAACATGCAAGTCAAGACAGTGACTTCCAACAGTTCAACCTTCAAAGGCTATTTTTAAGGTTTGCATGCAAAGTTTTTCAATGCATGTCAGGATTTTCCTCATGGGTTTTTCGAGGGTTTCGCAGTGATATGACATGCAAACAAGATAGATCATTTTTCAGGGACTTACTATTTTTAGCCAGTGCCCGCATGTTGACTAGTTTACTGGGTTTTTTGAGATCCTTTGGGCACTGTGACATGCAAACTCATCCGGCAGCTGATTAGTCACTTTTCAGATGTTTACTATTTTTAGCAAGCACGCTTCGACAGCCACCCGACACTTCAGTATCACAAGTAGAACAACATGCAGCAGGAATCAAGTCAAACTAAAGTCGTTTGAGACACATGCAAGTCAGATTAGGGTTTCCAGCTTCAATGCCTAAAAAGAGGGGTAAAAAACCAGAATTTTGAAAAACGGAGGTATCCCATTGTGATCAACATCCTTCAAGCAGTCCACTGATAAAATTTGGGCACAATCCAAGCACCTACTATTTATAGTAATTTGTCTTTAGAGCATGGCTATAAATAGCAGGTCAGCAAGAAGGGGAGGTGTGGACGGATTCACCAAGCGATGAGGACCGCGTGGTGAAAAATTCAAGTCAAACGGAGTTGCAGAAGTCAAGCAATTTGAGGGTTTGCTAAAAATAGCAAGAGGGCTAAAAATAGAAAATGAGCTTGGGCAACAAGTATAACCAAGGTAGCAAGGTCACAGGAGGCCTCATCACGCCAACTCCAATTCAGAACAAGTGAAAATGTATGGAAAGGCACACTTTTCCAAATTTACTAAAAATAGAGTGGCAAGAGATAGCTGCAAGGTGTTGAAAATTTCCAAGTTGAAGTTGGTAGGAGGAAGGGTGAAATGTGCCCAAGAGTGGAGGATGCTTGATAAAAAAGTTCTAAGTGTTAAAATCCTCCTCATCCCTCCAAATGCGCCCAAGGCATGAAATTTCCTCCACCACATGTAAATGCGCCCAAGCAAGCATGTGAAGGCTTGAAAATGTTTCTAAGTACAAAACATTCCTCCACCCTACCTCAAATGCACCCTCAAGAAGAAGAGGCTTGAGAAAATATTCTAAGTGTTTAAAAAATTCCTCCTCACACCCCAAAATGCGCCCATCATGTAAGGGGGTGTTTGAAAAAGTTTCTAAGGCATCAAATGGAGGCTCAAGGATGAAAATGCGCCCTTGAGGTGAGGGTGTTGGCAGAAATTTTCTAAGGAAAAGAAAAATGAAAGCTCATGGGCTGAAATGCGCCCAAGGAAGAAAAATGCCTAAGGAAGAAAAACGCCTAAGTATGAAAGATGAAAACACATAGGGTAAAATGCGCCCAAGGTAAGTTGAGGTGTTTGAAGGAGAAAATTGCTAAGTGTAAGACAAGGTTGCTAAGGCGTGGAAGTGCCTGGGAGATGAAAATGAAGGCGTGAGTTATGAAGTGCGCCCAAGGTGGGTTGATTAAATTTAAAATGTCTAAGGCATTACAAGGTGAAGTTGGAAATTACGCCTAAGGAGGAGGTAATGATGAGGTTTCCAAACGCAAGGTGATATGCGCCCATGAACAAGAAGGAAATTCTTCAGGAAAACAAGAAAATGCCAGGATTTGGAAAGTAAAGGCTACAGGTGTGAAGTGCGCCCATAATTAAAATGGAATAAACCTTAGCAATTTTTATTATTTTTCAAAATAATAAAAATTAAACTTACCCCTTCGTCTGGATACACATGAAAATGTCGAGTTCTGAGGGGAAATTTCTTCTGGGTATTGGACATTTTCCACTGGGAGATGATTTTAAAATTTTCCACACCTTGCTCAAGATTTTTCGATAGAGATTTTAGCCTGGCACCTGTTGATGAATTTCCTAGGCGAAAATAAATTTTCTAAGGCAAATAAAGATATGTTTTTACAAAAAAACGCCTCGGCTGGTGATGTCAAAATGAGCGCCTAGATTACAGTGGATGAAATTTATAAAGCAGACAAAATTGTCTAAGGAAAGGGAAAATAAAGCAACAAGGGGTCAAATACACTCACAAGGATGAGATGAAATTTGTCTAAGGCATGAAGAATTTGAAGATGAAATGAAGCTCGAACATCAAGCGTTCAGATGCGTCCTCAAGGTGAAATATTTTCTAAGGCACAAACTCCAGGCACAAGGTGGTGGATACGCCCTTGAAGAAGACCTCATGAAATGAACACAATGCACCCATGATGAAAGTTTGCTAAAAAAGTGATAAATTTTATCAGATCTAGAGGTCAAGCAGACCTTGGAAATCAGAACATGGGCCAGAGCATGAGGACTTGAGGAAGAAGATGTTGAAAGAAATGACTAAGTGTTGGAACAATGTAGAGATGAAGGAATTAGGTGAAAGTTCCCAAGGAAAAGGGAAATGGCAGTGAAGATTTGTCTAAGGCATTAAGAACGTGATGCAAAAGAGGCTACATGTGCCCAATGCAGTGGGCTAGAGAAATATGAAAGTTACGCGGAAGAAGTATGTCTAGGAACTAAAGCAACAGGAGGACTTAGCGAAGAAAAAACTTTTTGCAAGGAGGGTTTGAACTGAGTGTTGTTGTGTGTTTGCTTCCTCCTAGTGCAATAGAATGGGTAGGCAGAACGGTGGGAACATGTTTCTGGATGAGAATCTTCTCGAGGATAGTGGGCATTAATTGCTCATAGTGGTTCCTGCAGAGAAGTGGAGAATCTTCTGTGCATTCATTGCCCCACTCCTCTCCGTGGCGGTTTTTAGGGAAAAAACCCTAATTAGGGCATATGTGGTTTGATCTGAGCCCTTCTTAACTCAGCATACCATTGAGCTGGAACCCAATGCAAAACTAGTCAGACAAAAGCAAAGGCCCCTGAATCCAAAACTAGAACATTTGATGAAAACATAATTGAACAAGCTGATTGAGGGTAGTACCATTTTTCCAATCAAGCACACTTCTTGGGTATCAAATCCGGTGCTCGTCAGAAAGAAGAACGAAGAGATAAGATTGTGCATTGATTTCCGTGATCTAAACAGAGCTTCATTTAAAGATCACTATCCGCTACCTTCAATGGAGCAAATACTGCAGGTTGTTTCAGGATCAAAAAGGTTCTCATTGCTGGACGGATATTTAGATTATAACCAGATATTAGTTAAGAAAGAAGACCAATACAAGACAACCTTTACAACCAAGTGGGGTACTATGGCTTACAGAAAGATGTCGTTTGGATTGTCAAATGCAGGAGCAACCTTTCAGAGAGCAATGGATATGGCTCTTCAATGTTTAATAAACAAGTTTGTTCTTGTATACTTAGATGATATCACTGTTTTCTCACATAATGCGAATGAACATTTTGGTCATCTAAAACAGATTTTTGAGAGATGTAGAGAATATGGAATTTATTTGAATCCAAAGAAAAGTATTTTTGTTGTTCAGGAAGGTAAGCTTCTGGGTTACATTGTTTCAAAAGATGGTATTTCTATTGACCTAGAACGCATTGCAGCCATTTTGGCATTGCCACTTCCTGCTCACAAAAAGGGGTTTGCAGAGCTTTTTAGGAAGAATAAACTTCGTTAGGAGATTTATTCCTAACATTGCAAGATTGCTGCAACCTCTCACAGCCATGCTGAAGAAGAATATGCAATTCAGCTGGATGAAGGAGGGTAAGAACAGTTTTGAGCAGATTAAGGAGGCACTTGCAGTAGCCCCGACACTAATAAATCCAAACTTTGATAAAGATTTTATACTGTATGCGTTTGGTAGTGTTGATACAATTTCTGCCATGTTACGTTAGCAAAATGATCAAGGACTTGAACAACCCATAGTGTTCTTTAGTCAAGTCTTGCATGTTTATGAAACAAGATATTCGTTTGTTGAAAAACATGTGCTTGCTGTAGTAAGGAGTCTTAAAAAGTTTAGACACATGCTGTCTAATAACAAAATACATCTGCTAGTAGCTCACCAAACAGTCAAGGAATTTCTGCTGAATAAAAACATTAATGACAAGCGAGTAGGCTGGATAGCCAAAGTCATGGAATACGACATCAATATAAAGGTTACCAAGCTTGTTCGAGGTAAGGGTCTGTGTGAACAGCTTGCATAAAATGAACAAAACAACAATGAAGAAGTCACTACAATTCTGAATAATGAAGAAGAACCTGCTGTTTCAGTTATTCCGGCTGATTGGGTTCATCAAATGATTCATTACTTGCATACTGGAGATTGCCCGGATAAATCTAAATGAAGGTATTACAGATTACAAACAATTCCATATGCAGTAATAAACAGTGTTTTGTATAAAAAGGATTTCAATGGAGTTTTCCTCAGATGTATTAATCCAAATCAGACTGAAAGGATTATGGAGGAATTCCATGATGGACCTGCTAGAGGTCACTTTGCACCATGTACTACAGCTCTGAAATTCATGAAAGCAGGGTACTATTGGCCAGATCTTTTCAAAGATGCTTATGCATATGTCAAAAAATGTGCTAAATGTTCCTTGTTTGCAGGAAAACAAAAGTTAGCAGCCTTGCCCCTGAATCCGATTCAGGTTGAGCAGCCATTTGGAAAGTGGGGACTTGACTTCATCGGTCCAATCAACCCACCGTCAAGTGCAGGGCACATGTGGATCTTGACAGCAACATATTACTTCACGAAATGGACAGAAGCAATTGCTTTGAGAAATGCAAATGAAACATCAGTTTTAAATTTTTATCAAGACATAGTTCCAGGTTTGGTACACCTGAATCTATCATTTCAGATAACGCTTTAGCCTTTATTGGCTTAAAAGTTTCAAATTGGTCAGTGAAGAATAACATTTATCTGAATATTTCGTCCAATTATAACCCCTAGGGTAATGGACAGGCAGAATCGACAAACAAGAATCTGATTAAGATCATTAAAAAGACAATTGAAGATAATCAGAGGTCATGGCATGATAAACTTAAATTAGCCCTTTGGGCTAATAGAGTTACACCAAAATGATCAACAGGTTATTCACCGTATGTTTTGGTTTATGGTAAAGAGGCCAAGCTGCCTATTTCAATAGAATTACCAACTTTGAGTTACATAAAGGAACTGGAGTTACTTGAGGAGCAGCCAATGCAAGTTAAGCTTGATGAATTAACAGAGTTAGAAGAAACCAGAAAAGAAGCTTTCAGGAAGCTTCAAATTCATCATTCTCAGATGAAGAAGACATTTGACAGGAAAGCAATAGCAAGAGTCTTCAATGAGGGTGACTTAGTTTTCAAATGGGATGAGTTAAAGAGAAGACCTGACAAACATTCCAAGTTTGATACCATGTGGGATGGCCCATACATAATAACACCAAAGAAAGAACATAACGCTTTTCAGCTCTCAAAGTTGGATGGTGAGGTGTTGCCAATTCCCGTTAACGGGATCCATCTCAAGCAGTGCTATTAAGCATTTAGTTGCTGCTGTACATAATAGAATAGTTTTCAGTTTCAGTATGTTTTCAATAAGTGCTCATTGCACATTAGTTTTCATTCAGTATTGTTTCGTTTTTAATAAAGTGCAATCACTGCACAAGAGTTTCAGACTCTGTCATAAACAGAGTTGCAGTAGTTTCTTTCAGTTTGTTTGTTTTGAAGCTGGGTTACAGAGGTTTTCGGAGGTTAAGAAGAGGAATGGACTCCATGCCCAATGGATAAGCTACATAACTAGTCTATGGTGTTTAGCAGGCAAACACTCCGCAGAGGTCGCCAATTTGTTACCTATTTTTCACTACCAGCTCAAACAGGTAGAGTTGAATTGCAAATTCAAAGACAAGGTACACAAGATGTTCAAAAAATTTCCTGCTAAGTACTCATTATTGTGCAATGTTTCATTACACTGGGAATTTTAGTGATATTATGCAAAAACGTTTCAAAATGATATCTTAAGATTGCATAATTTTTGCTGTTTTATTCATAATGTACAAACCAAAGTCCCACACAAGCCGTGCGAGTAACTTCATTTGATTTTTATAATCAAATAAGGGGTGCATGAAGTAAAGTAAACTATACAACTGAAAATAAAGAAGGTATAGGGTAGAAAGTGATTCGTCATTGCTTGGAATGACGAATCGTTGACAAGTTGAAGCCTTCAGTTGCGACTCTGAATTGATCCAGCTCCAAGCTCCAATGCACCTGCAAGTATGATAGAAGTGTTGTTAGAGCAATGCGAATCAAATCCTACTGTATGCCTATGTTATCAACAGAAATATAGCGTACAATTGATTAGGCATCCATCAGATGATTTCATTGTTCAAAGGCATAAAACTCAAGAGGAAGCTTTCAGCTTCTTTTATTTTGCTAACACATTTGTTCACTGTGCAGGAACAGGTTTATTATGTTCGTGATCATTTATCATCAGATATGTGGAGTAAAATGGGCTCCCACAAGGGTTGAGCCTGACATATCAAGGACACTCTCAAGTTACATATGAGTTTCTTTAACAATGTCAGAACAGTCATTAAGATAGCTGTTTAAACTAAGAATATAATCATACAAGCAGCCTTATTTCAAAGAGATTCAGAAAAACAGTTTTGAGCAAGCATAACATTGCTCTTCATGCTAAAAAATGATCAAAGCATGTAGAGAATTCATTAGTTTCATTAATATCCTGTTTCAGCTTTGCTTTACATTCTTCACATTACATTTAAATGAAGTTTCGAACCTCTCTACACTGAAGAGAAACAAAGAATTCAAGCATTACAATGTTTTTATAAGCTTCAAAAAGCATATACGCAGTCTATGATATAGATAGATCCACTGATCATGTGATAAGGAATAGAGACAGACATGGTGAAAACAAGAACCAAGACAAATACACCTGTTCCTTCTATCAGACGCAGGAGGACAAGATGAATTATGAATGCAACATGTTGCTGATTTATGTTTGAAAAATAAAAGGGAAATATCCACTGTATATTGCAGAAAATACAGAGACACTACAATCTAAATGGTGACAGCCTATTGGATAGTCATAGGACTTTTAAATATACAAAAGTTTATCATAAGTATAACACATTGTCTTAGTTGCTCTCAAGTAGATCACAAACAGTGGTTATTGCTTTTCAAGGAATGATCATACATCAGGAAAAACATTCTAAAGCACGAGAAGTACATCTTTCATGTATTCAAGTTGCAGTTATCATCTACAAAATTCTGTCAAAATGTTAAATTTGAACAGATGTAAAGGAGAAGTTGCCATCAACAAGAATAAAATATGCAGCTTAGGACACCAGCAATGTATCATGTGTTGTATTGCAAAGGTTTACAGGAAGTGTTGAAGATCTTTACACACAAAAGTATGTGGACAATGCTTTTCTTTCTGAAGTTAAAAGGTGAAGAGGCCACATACAGTTGCAGCCATGTAATATACAGAGGTTAAATTGAGGTATGAAAGCACCCAAAACTAATTTGCAATCACAGTCATGGAATATACAGGGGGTTTTCTTTTTTCTTTTCTTCTACAGTACAAAACAGAGATAGGTGATCTTGAAAGCCCAAGATTTGCAGCTGTGGGAGATAATAGTCAATTTGCTCAGAAATGTAACACTATTTTGCTACAGAGCTCGAATCAAAGATGGTGATACCCAAAACTGGAGAAAGCTTATGACCTACAAAAGTAAAGAGAATAACCCAGAATTTACAAGGGTATCGTGATACAATACATAAACCCCCTTTCATTTCTGCAAAAATAGAATGCCCAATATGAGGAAGCCGCGTCATGAAGACCTAGAAACACATGCCAGAATAAATTATACAAAGAACTTCCATGATTCTTTCACAAGATGCAGGAGAGGAGCATATACACTCGCCATTATGTTTGTTTTTATGCTTCCATCAAAAAGAAACATAGTGAAAATACATCAAAGAAAGGATAAATAGCGGCCAGGTATTTTACTTAAACAGGAAAACCTATATCTCTTTCAGAGTTTCTGCAGAAAGCAGCATTTTCTAAGTACATACTCACGGCTAAGGACTTCAAACATGGCGGCTTCAAAACTCGAAAACAAAGTCTACAGAGAAAGAACATACCCGCGGCCTTTCATAATGGAAAAAGCAAAAATAAAATACATTATGCTGCAGCTTGTATATCCTTACAACATAGAGAGAACGTTCTAATCATGAAATATCCACAAAGTCATGGCGCAGCCAGCAAAGAAATGAGAAAACCCAAACTCACAAAGGGTCTGCATAATATGACATCAATTGAGGAAAAATCTAGAGGGCGCGACTGAAGCCAAGATTTGCTTAAAAAGTTGAAGGGAATGATTAAGAATGAGAAGCTTGGAGCTTACCTGAAGTGTTCAGTTGATAAATAGATCAAAATCCGCAGGTATGTTTCCCAAAAACTCAAGATGGAAGTGTCGATGGCAGCTTCAAAAGCAAGAAGAGATTCAATAGGAAGGTCCCATTAAAATTCCTTAGAACAACTCTCACAAAGTTCTCATAAAGTCATAGCTCGAACTCATATTCATGACGGCCAACAGAGTGTAAAAAGAGAAGAGATAAATGGAAAAGAGAGTTCAATCAAATAAACTCATGCTAGCCGCGGCTTTGAAGCTGATTATGCTTCCAAAAATGGAGAAGTAATAATGCCATCATGACAGAATAGAACTTACCTTGTCTTCCTGTAGGTGTGTAGTCGAAAATCTCTCACAAACAGCAGGAGTATTTGCAGATTCCAGCATCAAACCCTACCAAGCATGGCGGCATGACAAAGAACAAGTGTATCGCAAGAAGGAAAAATGATGAAATGATTAGGGTTTGGGCTTTTCATTCTTGCCCTATTTTGGTCGATGGTTTTTGACTATCTTTTGTCAAAAATCAAACAAAAAAAAATAAAATCATTTTTAGGTATTACTGCCGTGGTCTATGACTTTAAAGTCAAAAGGCCTAATGATGGAGGCCGATGTTTTTAAAATATATGCTAAGTGTGGTGAAGTGATTTGCTAAGTATGGAGACCAAGACTATAGTCACAGTTTGAGTTCTAATTTAATATTAGTAACTCAGTGTTTATATTTTGCGTTATACATTGTAAAGTCTAATTGATTAAATGATAAACTTATATATCATTTAATTAATTAAACTCTTTCGAATGCAAATATATACACTAAAGTCAATCCTTAATCTTGCATGTCTTCAAGTCAATGTTGCAAGTGCTAATTATAGACTGTGCATGGAGAGAAATATCGAAAAATACTAAAAAATATTTCGTTCATGCACAAGTGGAGTTCAGATTATGCAGATGATACTTTTCTTTCGGTTTCACTTCAGTTCACAGATATGTTGGTCATGCGCATGGAGAGGTGGAGTTTTCTGGGCAGAGAGTGCAGTTTGCTCCATTTTTGAGCTATTTTTATCAAGGTTTCCTCTTCTGCTCGGATTTCAGCTTTGGAGTTATCATTTTTACTTCAGTTCTATTATTGGCTGTTTTGTGCATGCCTTTTGTATATATTGAGGAAACTTAGTCATTTTTCCTCTATTTCTTATTTTTCATCCTTTGCATTCTACAAAGTGAATTATCATGTAACTCAGCTTCCTGACTTTAATATTATGCAATAGTTTTACAGGTTAATTAGTTTATGATTTGCAGAAGACTCCTTCAATCTCCAGTATTTTAGAGTTTGCCTTCAAGATTTCAAGCATCATTGCTATATAGTATTTGATCGAAGAATTACTGTGTTATCATTTTTGAGACCTTTAATATTTTTGTCTCCTTCATAGATTTCCGTATGCATCTTAGTTTAAATTCACTGGTTAAACACTGTGCATGTTAATGATTAAACAGTCTAGCTGTGAAAACCATGTTTTCCTTCAAGATTGTTTTTTATCAAAGCCTCTGTTTAAAGCATTTAGGTGATTAAGCTATTAGATCAAGTTGTGCAAATAAAAGTAGTGGATAATCATTTGTTAGTTAAGTCTGCACATTAGATTCTTTCGGTGCATCACCATAGTTTAAGTTTTTTTCCAGTTTTGCATTTAGACTGTCTTTCTCCCTTTTCCCAACAAGTTCAAGTTATTAATCATCGGAATCATATAGGAACCAGCCTAGAATCTGGAGGTCTATCTTCGCCATAGGAATACCCATAGCCTGAAGATAGTCCTATGTTTCAACAGATTGTTGAATTTCATCATTCAAGCGTTCGGGTGCAATCTGTTTGACAATAGGCACATAGGGCTCGATATGGTCTTTAGCCTATGGCTCTAACTTAATTGTGACTCTAGTACTATATCTCGTTCTCAAAAACATGTGTGACCAGTCTAATGACAGATAACCGCCTAATTTTGCAGTGAAATCTCTAGACAGGCAAACGGTAAAATAAGGTGGGAGATCAATAACATAAATGTCCTGTGGAATTTGAAAGTTTGGACAGGCATGCAATGTAAGGGGCAGTTTTTTGATAACTCCTACAAACTTAATGATTGTGCCATCCAATTGAACTACCCCTTTTGATAATGGTTCATTCTCAAGTCCTAACTTGTTTACCAATTGTTTAGGCATAATTGAGTTGCTTGCTCCTGAATCTGTTGTGACCTTTTTACACATCACCCTATCCAAAATGGGGACCCCCCTAATTTTTGCTCCATTCTGGTCTTTTGGCTTTGGTTCTCTCTCTCTTTGGTCTTTTGTCCTTTCAGGGATGTCTCCGTGTTTGACCTAAGTTGGAAATTTTGGCCAAGTCTACGAAATTAGGGTCTTTATTCTTCAGGCTTGTTTGAGGTCAAATTGAGTTGTCAGATTGAAATCCAAGAAGGGTACTACGATCAGAAAGCTTCAGGCAAGATCCCATCAAATTTTCATTGAATTCAAACAACTTACTATTTTTGGTAAGTGCTCAACTGGGGTCTTTTCATTAGGATTTTGGAATTTTGACTGCTCCACCACGTCCAGGGTACTTCAAGGTACTTGTACACAAAATTTGAATAGGTTTGGACAACTTGCTATTTTTAGCAATTCAGGCTTCAAGAGCCATTTTTAGGGTTTGCATGCAAGAATTTCTCAATGCATGTCAGGATATTCCTTATGGGTTTTTCGAGAGCTTCGCAACAACATGACATGCAAGTTGAGTTGGTCATTTTTCAGGAACTTACTATTTTTATCCAATGCCCACATGCTAACCAGTTTTCTAGGTTTTTCTGGGTTTTTTGAGATCTCTCGGGCATTGTGACATGCAAACTCATCCGACAGTCGGTTGATCACTTTTTAGGCACTTACTATTTTTAGCAGGAACACTCTAAGCAGCTCCCTGGTGCTCCAGTTTCACAACTAGAACAACATGCAACAGGAATCAAGTCAAACAAAGGTCATTTGAGGCACATGCAAATCAAATTAGGGTTTCCTATTTTTATGCCTAAAATAGGGGGTGAAATTCGAGAAGCTATCAAATTGAAGTACCCCATCATGATCAGCATCCTTCAGGTAGTCTACTGGCAAAATTTGAACGCAATCCGAGTACTTAATATTTTCAGTAAGTCATTTCATGGCTAAAAATAGCAGGGTTGTGCCAGAGGTAAGTGTGAATAGGTCAGTTAAGTTGTGAAGATCACGTGGAGCAAATTTCAGATAAAAAATGCAACAGGAATCAAGTCAAACAAAGGGTCCCATATGCGCCCAAGTCATGGAGGAGGTAAAACAAGTTTTTAAGGCGTGAGAAATTCCTCCTCACCCCCCTAAATGCGCCCTTAAGTGGAAGTGGATGCATGTGAATGCGCCCATGTTTGTGAGGGCGTGGAAATGAGAGTGAAGGCACGTGGGGTCAAATGAGCCCAAGGTAAAGGGGCTTGACTAGAAAATTTCTAAGTATTAAGATTTCCTTGACCCCACCCCAAATGCACCCTTCATAAGCAAAGCACAATTAAATTTTTCTCAGGCATTGCAAGGTAAAAGTATGAAATATGCCCCAGTGATGGTGATGTTAAAATATTTCTAAGTGAAAGGTGGTAAATGCGCCCATGAACATGAAGAGAAGTCCTTCAAAAGAAAAAACGCCTAAGCATTAAGAGTAAAAATGCAAGTATGAAATACGCCCAAACTTGAAGGTTGAATAAACCTTAGAATTTTATTACTTTCAAAAAAATTAAAAAAATTAAACGTACCCCTTCAATGGATACACATGAATATTATGTTTTCTGAAGGGAAATTTTTTCTGGGTCTTGGACATCTCCCATTGGGAGATGATTTTGAAATTTTCCACACCTTGCTCGAGATTTTAAGATGGAAATTTTAGCCAGGCGCCTGTTTGATGAATTTCCTAGGCAAAATTAAATTTTCTAAGGCAGTAAAGGAAATATTTTACAAAAAAAATGTCCCGGTTTATAAATTGAAGCTGGATGTCTAGAATAATTTTGTCGGAGTAAACATGGAATCAAACGCCTTAGCCAGTTGAGATGAATACTTTTTTCACGAGGAATATTTGATTTAATATTTTAAATCTCAGAGATACAAACATGATGAAGCATGCCTATGCAGGAAAGATGAAATTTTGAAAATTTCTAGAAGCCAAATATTCCGAGCTTCAAGTGACAAGTGTTGTGATTGCCAGAGGAGGGAAAATGGAAATTTGAATGAAATGGCTAAAATTAGCCTCTTCTAGAATTCAACTTGGCTATAAGAACTGGAGTTCTTTTCACTTTCTTCATCAATTGTTGAAGGCAAACTTGAGTTTGCAGGTGAAGAAGTTCAAACATGAGAAGAGGAAAGTTGGTGAAGTAAGTTGCCTTGAGCGAAATTCTTCTAAGTGTTGAAGGTTGTTTTGCTGCAAGCAAAATTTCTAAGTATTGAGAAGTGAGACTTTGCTAAAAGAGGCGTCGAGGTTTGAAGTTAGAATTTCAAGTGTTGAAGCCTCTTATTTTCAAAACTCAGCTGGCACTCTTGAAATGATTATTTTTCTAAGTCTTATTTTCTAATGGCTGTTTTTCATTTCTGCAGGATGGCTGAAGCAAGTAAAAGAGTAGCTGGTAGGGAAAATCATGTTGAATCCAGCAAAGCAAGTGCATCAAGACAAGCTGTAATCAAAAAGCTAAGCAAGTCTTTCCTACCAGAGTCAAAGTTTTCTTCAAGGCTGGGAAAATTAAGTGATACGAATCTTGGCTTTTTCAATTTGGAGACTTTCAGAAGGCGAATACTGGGGATTGGAGGTCATCATCCATCAATCACTTCGCACAATATTGTCAGAAGTGGACTTTATGCAGCTACTGGTTTTCCACCAGCAATTTGGTGCCCGAAGCTAATTATGGAGTGTGCTAACTGCTACAACTCGGAGCAAAGAACTATCATTTCACCAGATGGCAAGCTGCTAGCCAACCTCACGCCAGAAGCTATTGGGGAAGCCTTGGGAATTCTAGCCTACGAGAAAATGATCTACAAAACACGAGAGGGTTGAAAGAATGTATGCTTCCACATTGCATAGATTTGCTGATATGATAAACTCTCCTTGGATGAACAAGCCTAAGCCAACTCGCACAAAGATGCCAAAGCAAATAATTTCAGAGGACTTGAAGAAGGAATTTTGTGACTTAATCATGATGCTCAGCAGAGTTGGAGGGTGCTACCAATCGTTCATCTTTGAACCTTGGATGTTTTACTACATCAACCTTGTGTTGGAAGGCAAAGAGCACATTGACTGGGCGCTGATGATCAGTGACAATTTGCATGAGCAACTTAGAAGTTTAAGAAGAACGAAGACATTTTATATGAGCTCATACATCATCTACATGCTAGCCCAAATGACGAAGTATAGAGGGATATCATACAAGGGGCTGATTGGATGTGGCTCTCAGCAATTCAAGATTCGTGAGGCTTGTCCACATTTGCATTTGACGAGCACCTCACATTACAAGAGAGTCAATGATGCCTTCACAATGCATGTAATGAAAACGTTTCAGCAAAGAACTCATCACAGAATATCGAAGGAGGCTCATGAGTTGATTGAAAAATACAAATGTTGGTTTATCCAATTTCCAAAATTTACTTACATCAGGCTACAAGGGTTTTCTTCTTACCCATACAGATTGCCTCGATATCCCACAAACATAATTGTAATGCTAGAAATATCTAGGCAGCTCATTGCCTACGATAAAATTTAGAAGAAAAAGAAGGGTGGACTTGACTTCCCTATCGTGATGGGGAATTCAGATGAAGTTTGTCCAACACTGCGGGTAGCTAAGGAAGCGGAAAATGAGCTTCAATTCTTCCACCTCTCCTATCATTCTAGCAAGCAACATTATGATCCTCAGAAAAATATCAGATGGATACTGTCTGAGGAATTCAGGCATAAAGCACACATTGAAGATTTCTGGGCAAGTGCAGTGGACGAGGCCGAGGTCAGAAGAAGGATGTTTTCAAGGATACCGTTGGACATGATCAGGGAATGTGAGATTGCTCCGGTGCCAAACCAGGTAGATGAAGATATAAATGTTATACAGGCTGATTATGAGACAGTAAGGAATACGCCACTCCCACTTCCAGATTGGTCAGAGCCAGAGATTACAGATTTGGATATGCTTTGCATACCAGTCTTGACATTCACAAGGAGTTGGATGGAGAGGCGCGTGAACCGGCTTAAGGGCAGGTCAATTCCCCTTACTTATAACTTGATGGGAGATCATAGATCACCAACTGCTAGGAAGAAGAAACAGGCTGCTCAAGCTTCAGAGCCACGAGGAAAAGAACTAGTCCATCCCGAGCCTCAAAGAATTGAGGAGGCATCACATACGCCATCAAGGGCACATTCTCCAAGCATGCAGGAGGTTTCACTCTTTGTTGATCAGGGGGCAAAGTTGAACGAGGAACAAGAATTACAAGAAACAAATCAGCCACCTTGTAGGGAGTCATTTGGCCAGAGCATCAATGTGCCTAGGGAAGAAAATCAACAGGAGATAGAAGAAGAAACGGCCACAAATACTCACATCCAGCGTGAGATTGAGGCGGCTCTTGAGGATGACACTACTACAGGGTAGGAGGCCCAAAGCTCAGGAGATACTCAGCCTATAGAGATTGATGAGCCTCGTTGGGATAAAGGCAGAGAAGAAGTTCGTGAGGAAGAAGCAAGGAATGAACAGCCATTCATTATTTCCGATTTGCAGCAGGAGGTGCCAGAATGGCTAAGGGACAGGATGAGACGTGATCCTGATGAAGAAACTGATCCAACAATTGAGATGGAAGAATTTTTTAGTAGGATCAGCGCACCTCCAACAAAGAAGAAGGCTAGAAAGTTTTCAAAGATTTCAATGGATGATGATGGCTCTCGTACACTTCACGTGGCTGTACCTAGGGTGGAGTGCGATCGAGATGAGGTTGTTCCAGAAAACTATGTGATCACTACCATAGAGCTAGGCTGCCCTACTGGAACACAGGTAATTGAGGAGTGCGATAACTCCTATCAAGCACTCAAGGACAAATTGCTCCATACTGAAGGCAAGTATAAAAGATTGAAAAAAGAGCACAAAACATTGATTGGTTATGTACAACACTTGTCCCGTCCTTGTGGGCAAGAGAATCCTGCAATTGAGCTCCCAGTCGAGTTTCCTAGAGAGTCAGTCAGCGGTTTGGAGGATTTGAGGAGGATGGTGCAGGAGGCAGATAAATGGGTTGCCAATATTTGCACTGAGATGGAGAAGTCTATGGAGGATCTTGCTCATGCCTATCGGCAGGCCTCCGACATTATGGCACGAACGGATGCAGTTAATCAGGCTTGGGGTGAGGCTTGCATCTATTAGACCAGGGTTGTTCTTCACCTAGAGGCTTTGATGCACACGCCCTTACAGACTTTGGTTGGGGGAGGCGTGATACAGGAGGGTGATAGATATGACTTCGTCGACTGGTATTCTTCAGTGGTCATGGGCCAAGGATTCTTTGATGCGGCACAGGTAGATTCGGTTAGAGTTGGAAAGGCTATGACGAATATTTTTGATGAAGTTCTCAATACGTTAGAGGCTATCTTTGCTAGGAGGCTGACTTCTGAGGAGATAACTCCAGATGATTTGAAGAGTAGGCTGGTACCTTTCTTTTCGGAGGTGAAGACTTTTGTTTAGGATGATTTTGAAAACACCTCCACCTTCTCCAGCATTGTTCAGAATACTCAGGATGCTTTAGTTGCCTGGAGAAAGTCTTGTGCTCGGCATGGGCAAACAGTTACAGTGCTAGAGTTTCAGCTTGATCACATCCCGCCTATTTCCGATCAGGAGGTTGAGGCCGTGCTAACCAGATTCATTGACTTTGCAGCCAAGGAAAAGGAGAAAGGAAACGCCCTTCTAGATGATGATCTTTTGGAAGAAGATGTTGGGCATTAATTACTCATAGTGGTTCCTGCGAAGGAGTGGAGAATCTTTTGTGCATTTATTGCCCCACTCCTCTCTGTGGCGGTTTTTAGGGCAGAGCCTTGATTAGGGCATATGTGGCTCAATCTAAACCCTTCATTGTAATCAAATCTGAGCCATCCACTGGACTGAGCTGGATATAAAAAGGGCATCCCCCCTCATTTGTAATAGTAAGAATTAGAATTAGATCAGAAGTAGAGTTGGGCTAGAGAGAGCATATAGTGAATAGCTTAGAAGTTAGCATAGCTTAGATTGAGGAAAGAAAGCTTTCCCTTTGAAGGCTTTGTAAAAGTTGTTGTGAACACTCTCATGATATAAAGAGTTTTCGTTGATTGGTGATCTCTTCTTTTGTTGTGAGCAGCTAGCAAGGCTTTTTGTCTTTCCAATTCGCGTAGATTAAAGTAAAGTAGATTTCATTTCATGCAAGTAGTTGGTAGTTGTGGAATGCATTGTTTGGTTTAAGCAAGCCTTATTTATCCATACCACTAGTGGACTCACTGATGGTGAGTTCGCTTTGCGTGGTCAATTGGAGTACTTTTGCGCTTAACTTCAATAATGATTCATGTGTTAGTATGCATCGTTGTGGTGGTATTTGCATATCGGGTCGTAGTTTGAACATCTTTCATTATCCTTTGAAGATTGCACCAGCTCTGTAGAGGCTGTCCGAAGGGAGGCAAAGCAAAACCTGGTCCGAAGCTTGCAAAAATTGATCTTCGTATCCCACATTTAGGAGTAGACAGTAGAATCCCTATCCCTGTCCTTTTACTTTCAGTATTCTCTCGGTTAGTTTAGGAACCTGAGCATCATTGACAAATGATTCGTGTATTGCAACTTCTTCTCTTCTAATCGAACAATTGTCTAAGTCCCCTTGAAATAACCAACAAATCACATCAAGCCAATTGAGACTATTCGCTGCATAAGGAACCTTGGAGTTGAATGCATGATCTTTTTGGCAATCTTAGCATGCAAAATACTTTGTTCAAGAGAGGATAGAGTATCCGTTGGGAAACTTTATTCTGTGTTAGTGCGGTCATAAAACACCTGTCAACAAAATCTATCATGCAGTTATGCACTATGCTATTACCAATTATCAGACTAACATAATAGGGTGGTGGTTTTACCTCTTGAGTTGGCTGCCCCTTTTTGTTGTCTAGACTGTTCGCAAGAACTCTTGGCTTCTCTTTAGTTGTTTCGTCAGAAATAGATATCTTAGCCAGAGCCTCCTGCAGACCTTGTTTTTGCCCAGATATGTGTAATGCATCCAACATGGTGATGCTAATAGTTGCCTTTTTCATATGATCTACAATGTTAAAAGCTGGAGAACTAACCTTATGCTGGGTTTTAGGAACAACAGTCTCCTTCTGCACTGGAACTAGTTGAGTTCTTGGTTGTTCTTTAACTAGTTCAGCTGGTTTCTGCTGTTCTTTAGCAGTCTTAGGTTGTTTTCTTGGTAAAATCTGGACATTTTGTGAAGAAGAGGGTTGTGGTTGCTCCTTATTAGTTGCTGAAAGTTGATTTTTTTGCTGAACAGCTTGCTGGTTAACTTTATCAGCCTGTTGTTTGTCACTTTCTGGCTGCTGTTTGTCAGAAACAACTTGCTGTCTTAAGTCTGTTGCTCTTTTCTTGGATCTTGTATTTGCTGCAATAGAAATGGCTGATTGATTTTGACCTTGTATCTGATTTACCCCGTAGAATTCGTTGCCTTGCCAGTTCATCATGGCAACATCCATATCAGTCTGCTGTGTTTGATCATTTTGATCATTGCTATCTTTTGCTATACTTTCCGCATCTGCATAATTGCTCTGTACCATTAGGGCCTAATTGATCATTCCATTCATGCACGTGGCCTGATTATGAGGCTGATTGCATGGGTAACACCATACGTAATCTTGTGCCAAGTTGTTCTGAACAGGTACGAGCTCTTAGAGGAGTTGACAACATTCTGATTCTGATTGTATGGTGGCCTAGGATTAAAATTCCTTCGTTGTCCTTCATTATCTGCCTAATAGGGCTATCTATTAGGCTGAAAAGGTGCTTGGTAAGGCCTGAAATTCTGGTTTTGTTGCCTCTTAAGACTGACTAAATCATTGCTAACTATTTGCAATAATTTTGCCATCTCTTGCTAATTGCCCTTTAGCTCTTGGAAATTTGATTGTGTTGGAAATGCACCATTTTGAACAATTGGCTGATAGCCTAAGGCCAGTTCTACTAGAATTGAGGCAATAGGTGGTAAATTAATTGGCATCATGGGATGAATATCTGGAAATATTGGCATAGGTGGCCTTGGTGCAATTTTACTAGCCTATATAAGGTTGTTTTCCGCTCTAATAGCGATGCCATAGGCTGTTGGTAACGTTAATCCATCCATTGATTGTATCATTAAAGCAATATCACTATTCAATGATCTAAGATAATACAGAAAAGCGTGATCAGGAGTAGGTCTTATCGTTATTGGAATCCTATTCCAGGTCCTTTGAAACCTGAAGTTAAAGTCCATCATCTGTTCTTGTGGTGCTCTCTTTATAGTTATCTGCTCGACTAGAGATAGATGATCAGACTCGTCAGAAAATTGTTTGCTTAGCTTATCTCCTAAATCATCCCATGTCGCGACAGTATTAACTGGTAAGCTGTGAAACCACTAAAGTGCTTTACCCTTGAAAGACGCTGCTAACAGCCTCAACGCCACATTTTCTTGAGTCACATGATGAACTCCACACAGTGAAGCCATATCTCTGATATGCTCTATTGGCTTAGTTTGCTCTTCACCAGTGAAAAATGGTAGACTCTTAAGTGCTGCAATTGGTATATCATCGTGTTGAGCCAGATTCAATGGACTGCCCCCATTGAATGGTACAAACGCATGCGTTCTGGCCATTGGAGCTGCTGGTATTCTAAAATTCGCAATTTGTAAAATTGGTACAAGTGAAACCGATGCTCTGTAACTTGGTGAAGCTGAATGTGAACTTGGCTACCTTGTTGACGATCTGCCTCTCCTTCTTGATGTGTATACTAATGGTTCTGTTCTAAAGATTTGAGAAACTGATAGGTTTCTTGAATGCCTTCCAGGTGTTCTTTTGGCTGTCCTTCCTCTTCTTTTTGGTGAAGACAGTTGTAGATATTCAAATGGAGAAGAACTTCTTCTCATCTGAATATTTTTCATAAGCTATTTGCTATTGATCTACTTTGAAACTTAAGAACAGAGTCGCTAGGTATATGAAACTTATCCTCTGAAAGGTTGAAATACTGCTGTATATACCAAGACAGCAGCTTGAAACTGTTAAATTCTTTCTCTGAATGGTGATTCAGGGTCCCACTGGGCGTGCCAAAATTGTTGTCAATCAGATTGCACCTGAATGCTTGAATGGTGAAATTCAACAATCTATTGAAACATAAGAACTATCTTCGGGCTATGGGTATTCCTATGGCGAAGATAGACCTCCAGATTCTAGGCTGGTTCATATATGATTTTTTGATTAATAACTTGAACTTGTTTGGAAAAGGGAGAAAGACTTAGTCTCTATGCAAAACTAGAAAACTTAACTATGGTGATACACCGAAAGAATCTAATGTACAGACTTAATTCACAAATGATTATCCACTACTTTTATTTGCACAACCTGATCTAATAGCTTAATCACCTAAATGCTTTAAACAGAGGCTTTGATTAAAAACAATCTTTGAAGGAAAACATGGTTTTCACATTTAAATTGTTTAATCATTAACATGCATAGTGTTTAACCAGTGAATTTAAACTAAGATGCATACAAAACACTATGAAGGAGACATAAATATTAAAGGTCTCAAAATTGATAACACAGTAATTCTTCGATCAAATCCTACATAGCGATGATGCTTGAAATCTTGAAGGAAAACTCTTAAATGCTGCAAATTAAAGGAGACTTGCAAATCATACACTAATTAACCTGTAAAACTGTTGCATAATATTATTACAATCAGAAAGTTGAGTTACATGATAATTCACTTTGTAGAATGCAAAGGATGAAAAACAAGAACTACGAAAAACAATTAAGTTTTTCCAATATATACAAAAGACATGCACAAAGCAGCGAACAATAGAACTGAAGTGAAAGCCTGATAAAAGTAGCTCCAAAATGAAGCAAACTGCACTCTCCGCCCAGAAAACTCCACCTCTCCATGTGCATGACCAAAATATCTGTGAACTGAAGTGAAAATGAACGAAGAGCCTCATTATCTGCATGAATTGAACAACTGAACTTTCGAGTCCCACTCGTGCATGAGCGAAATTTTTTTTTAGTATTTTCAATATTTGCACTCTCCATGCACAATCTGAAAATAGCACATTACATCAACCTTGACTTGAAGCTTCAGCCAAACTCTATCTTCACTCAAAGTTTGTAAGCCATGCATGTTGGGGCAACTTAACGTTTTAATAATAGTTACGAGACTCGCTCAGAAGCGCCCAAACTCGGCGAGTCCCAAGCCGAGCACACCTGGCCGGGTCCTGGGAGCCTGGACGCAGACGCGACTGAGTCCTGCTGAGTCCTGGCCGGACTCGTCGGACTCGCTGGATGCGCCGGACTCGCCGCTTCCCGGAGAGTCCCGAGCCCTGGACGCGGCCGGTGACAGCAAGAGCAAAAATGAACAAAAAAACATAAAATTTGATGTTTTAAGTTTGTTTTTTTTTTGTGTTATATTATCTCCCCAACCCTAAAAGCAACCTCATTTCATTCATTTGGCAAAATAGGAGGAGAAGAGAGAGTTGTGAGGAAAAATAGGAGGAGAAGAGAGGGCAACCAGCAAGCTGTTGAAGACAAATACAGGGCCACATACCATTTGGGAAGCTTCATAACAGCAAGGAGGTGCATTGAGAGCTCATTACCAGTGATTGGGAGGAGTTTGCATTGCATTCCAAGCCAAATATAAGAGGTAAGTTTGATTTTTATTGGTTTTTTTTGTGTTTTTTTAACAAATAATTCATTGTAATTTGAAAAATCATTGTTTTTTTTAGTTTGCATTTTTTTTTTACAAACCCTACTTGCAATATAAATAATTTTATAAACCCTACTTGTTATTGTAGCCACATTCATTTGCAAATCAAAACATATTATTATTTTCACAATGTCTCAAACCCCAGGCAGAAAAGACCCTGCTTGGAAACATGCTGAAATCTTTCCCGGAATGAAAAAAGGGGAAGCAAAATGTAAATACTGCAAAACAATATATCATGGAGGCATAAATCGATTAAAATACCATATTGCACGCATACCCATCCATGATGCAGCGGGATGCCCTATAGCACCTCCTGAGGCTGTCTGTGAAGTGCAGGTGCAATTAGAAACTTTTGAATTGCAAAAAGAGATGAAAAAAAAACAAAAGCATGAATTGGTGAGTTTGGGAGTTGGACATGGACTTGGTGCTATTGGAGATGCTTCTTCCATGCCTCCATACCGTCCTAGTGCTAGTGCTTGTGCTAGTGGTACTGCTTCTACACCAGCTATCCCTATGCATACTCCTACTGCTGGTGGCGCTAGTACTGTTAGTGGTAGTGGTAGTGGTAGTGGTAGTATTATTGGCCCTAGAGTTCGTAAATCTAGGGTGGACTCATATTTTGTACTACGCACTACTCCTGGTTCCCAACCGTCGCTTGAGAGCATGGGTTGAAACAAGGATGTACATGATGCAGCAAAAAAGACAATTGCAGACTTTTGATACTACTGCACCATTCCCTTCCATGTAGCCAGGTAATTCTTTTTTGTTTAATTGTTTTAAAATTTATTATTTTAGAATCTAGATGTATCTCATTATCGAATTCAAATTTAGTGCAGTTAAAATCTTAAAACTTTTCATTTTACAATACTTATGTAAGTAACTTATTAATTTATTTATGACATGTTTTAGGTCACCTTTTTGGCAAAACATGGTTGATGCCATAACCATATGTGGGCCGGGGTTCAAAGCCCCTTCTGAAGATGAATTAAAGGGCCCACTTTTGAGTCAAAAAGTGGCAGATGTGAAAGCACAATTAGAGGAGCAGCGTGAGCAGTGGAGGAGGATTGGTTGCACCATCATGACTGATGGTTGGACCGATAGGAGAAATAGGACGCTGCTTAATTTTCTAGTGTCCTCCGGAGGTAATTGTACTTCCCTCAATGCATTGAAATTTGAATTTGATTTAGTGATTAATAATTTAATATGGCTGATTTTTGTTTTTTAATTTATTGAATAACTGGTTTTGCTTATTCTTTCAGGTGACACCGTTTTCATTAAGTCCATTGATGCTTCTGCCCAATTCAAAAATGCCACATATCTATGTGAGGCTATAGAGGAGGTGATAGCTGATGTGGGGGAAGAGAATGTAGTGCAAGTGGTGACAGATAATGCAGCAAACTATGTTGCTGCTGGTAGATTATTGATGGAGAGGCACCCTACTATATTCTGGACTCCATGTGCCGCCCATTGCATTGACCTCATGATGGAGGATCTTGGCAAGCTCCCATGGATCAAAACATGTGTGGATGCAGGTAGAAACATTTGCAAATTTATATACAATCACACATGGGTGCTTAACCTTATGAGGCAATACACGGGGTTGAGGGAGTTGTCTCGTCCTGGCATCACTAGGTTTGCAACTAATTTTATCACGTTGCAATCCTTGATTCGGTCAAAGGCAGCCTTAAGGCGCATGTTTGTTGGTGAGGAGTGGTCTTCCTCATCGTTTTCTACAAGCACTACAGGGATTGGTGTGGCCAATTGCATTTTTGATGAGCAAGGGTTTTGGACACCAGTGGAGGAGATTGTGAAGGTAAAATTTAATTCTTTATTATGTTTTAATTTTTAATCATATCTTTTATTTGTTTATTTTCATTCACACTTATTTGTGAAACATGTTTGCACTTTGCAGTTTATTGAGCCCTTGCTAGTTCTCCTACGAGTTGCAGATGGGGAGAAGCCCGCACTGGGATACATATATGAGGGCATGGATAGGGCCAAAGAGGCCATTAGATCAGTCTATGGTGGAGTTCAGGATAAGTATCGTCCCATTTGGGAGATCATTGATAGGAGATGGCAAAACCAACTTCATAGGCCCATCCATGCAGCCGCATGTTTCCTAAATCCGGCCTTCCAATTCCGCCGTGATATCCGTGGAGATAGAGAAATTCTTAGTGGGCTCTACTCGACGATAGAGCGGATGTTGCCCGCTGTTACTACACAGATAGTGCAGGAGATAGATGCCTTCAGTAAGGCACGAGGAGACTTCTTTGCACGTCAAATGACCATAGACAGTAGGACAACATTACTACCAGGTAAAAATATATTTAAGGGCATAATTGTCATCTTTTTATATTGTATTTTATTATTAAATGTTGAACTTGTAACTTGAAATGAGATTGATTTTGTTTCTTTTTCTCATCTCAGATAGCTGGTGGAGGTTGTTTGGTTCTGATGCACAAAACTTGTAGAATATTGCCATTCGTCTATTGAGCCAGCCATGCAGTTCATCTGGTTGTGAGTGCAATTGGAGTATGTTTGAGCACATACACTCCAAGAAGCGCAATAGATTGACAGTGGAGAGGATGAATGACTTGGTCTATGTTCATTACAACCTTCGGCTCAGATACAGGAAGCTTTTTGACCACGACAACACCCCGATCAATCTAGATGAGGTTGATCCACAGTCTGAGTGGACCACTGAGGCTACAGATGCAGTCTTTAGTGACGAGGACCTTGATTGGGTGGACCAGGCAGAGAGAGAGGCTGAGGTTGTAGCCATGGCTGAGGAGGAGGCTAGAGCACGAGGAGACATAGCTGCTGTTGGTGAGAGTGGCATGGAGACTCAGACAGAGGCAGAGACTATGGCTGCAGCTGCAACATCATCTAGGAGCATTAGACGCCTTCGTAGGAAGGATGTTGGCTCCACTATGCCATAGAGTCATAGCTATTGTTTTGATATTTCATATTTGTATGGAACATTTGATGTTATGGATTTCATATTCCATGACTTTTCTATACATTTGACTAGTTTTATAATCTATATATCTAAGTATGCTATTTCCTTCAGCAGCGCAACTACAATTTGTGTACTTTATACTTATGTGATCGTTGTATACTTGAGTATGTGATCAAATTTGCTTTTTTTTGTGTTGTATTCAATAAAAGGTGCTTGAAACAAGTTTTAAATCCTTAAAAATCTCTAAATTTCTAGGTTTTTTTCAACTTTTTTTCATTTTGCCGAGTCTGTGCCGAGTCCGAGTCCCGAGTCCCCGAGTCCCCAGTCGAGTCGCCCGAGCCGAGTCCGAGCCGAGTCCAAGTCTCGTTACTATGGTTTTAATATTTGCTTCTAAAAATAGTTAGATTAATTAAATGATTTATAATCTATCATTTAATTAATCAACTTTACATGTATAAGCAAATATAACATTAAGTAATACAAAAATAGAATTTGACTCTAATTTTCGATCTTTAGCAAATATTTACAAATATGCCTTCACTATTCATAGGATATTGGTCGAGTATTCCACACTCACCATTTATTTGCAAGTATACATCAATAATCATCACCGAGCATCCCATTATTGAGCATTATTGAAAGGGCCGACCAAAGCATATTATTAGGTTTGTTGACCTAAAATCAATGTCAAGGTAAAGATTCAAATGAAATGATTTATGATAAGATCAAAATCAAAAATATCATTCATTCGAATTAGGGAAAAAGTAAAGAGCTTGAACCCTAGCATTATCTCATCATTTTGCACTTTGACCTTCTCGGAGAAGCTTCACAAAGAAGCTGGCCGCCATGAGAATACTGGAAGGAAGCTTGAACAAGGGATTTCCATCATATTTCTGCCTTATTCTGGTCGATATCTTTGCACAGACCTAGTGAGTATCTTGTGACTGGCTTTCCTTTGTGTTTAGAGAGCAAAATAATAGCCAGAAGGCCGCGGCTAGCTCCTCTATTTCTGATTTTTTTTAACTTCTTATGTGCTTTGTCTCTACTCATTTGGCCGCAGCATGTATGAGTATATCCTCTGATTTTCTTTGTTTAATTTTCTCTGTATTGCTTTATCTCCTCTTTTGGCCGCCATGGTGTAAGCTCAAACTCTAATTTGGAAGCTCTTCCTGGCCGCCATTGTAAGTTCTGATTCGAGCCTTGAATAGCTGAAAATGGTCATCAATTGGAAAAACGCCTTGACTCCTCTAGACCGTGAGGTAAGAACCTTTGAGCTTCTGGGTGTTAAGAATCAAGATTACCTGAAGGTTGCCATGAAGCTTGCCTCTATTTACTGAATCTTCTATATATATATTGGAGTTCTGAAACCCTTCACAATCTCTTGGCTGTAGACTTATTGTGCTTCTGGGTTTGTTTAAAATTTGTATAGCATGTGGACTTATCTCCCATTTTTATTGTCTGAAGCTTGAAAATGGATTTTATGCTTGTGAGATCCTCAACTTTTCCTTATGTGGTATATTCATCCTTTCTATATGTCTTGTATGAAAGGCCGAAACCATGAACTTCTGGGTATTACAGACTCTATATTTTCTGGCAAAACTTCACATGGGTATCTTGCAAAAAGAAGAAACTTTGCATTATATTTATTGCTTGCTCTACCTTTATTCGTTTTGATAACAAACTTTAATGATATTTGACTTTGACGAGCGTTGTGAGTAAAAATCCTTCCTCTAGGCCGTGACCATGAATTTTTAACTGTATTTTCATTTTTTGAAAAAAAAAACACATGGGTATCTGGAAAACAATGAGAAATCTTATTTGAATAAAAACCCCATTGGTGAGTCCTTCATTCTGGCCGCTATAAGGGCATCATCTCATGCATTTCCTGTGTTTGAAGCTTTGCTGCATCAAGTTTATGATTTGCTTGAAAACTCAAATGGGTCTTTAATTTTTGTGGGCTAAAAGCTCCCTCCACCAGCCGCGGGCTTTGTAATTTGTAACTTGTATTTTCCTGGCACAGGTTTGCCATTTTTCCCTTTGCTTATGTATCTCTATGATTCTTCCAGAATAGCTGTATGAGAAAGAGTAACAATAACTTGATCTGCCACAACCTCTACAATATCTAATTCTTGAGAGCTCCACTGCCTGTCATCTTCTCATGGCAAGACCAACATCAGTATTGCGTATGATGCTTCTAAAAAATTTGGCGTTCCACCCTTAGAATTTGATGTCTTTAACAAAGGCACCCTTACTGCTGCCATAGGCTCAACCAATGATCAGTGCTGAAAACTGATTGAAAGGAAATACATTTGAGCAACTTAAAAGAGAACAAAAGCTCACGGGAAATAATTGCAACAATTCCAGCCTTCAAGCATTACTCTTTATTTAGTTGATTGTTATTCGGTTAATTGTCTTTTGATCTCTGCGAAGGCTAGAATTGTCATGTGAAGTGGCCATTTGAACATGTTTAGCACCTTCTTTTCAGTTCTCATTCAGAAAACACCATTAGAAAACAATGTAATTTAGCTTCGTTCTAAAAACAGAATGTAGCATTTATGATAGTTCATTCAATATGTAAAAATTATACCTAGCGGACAGTTGATTGTAATGCAACTGCAAAATGTTTAAATGCTTTCCTCATGCACCTATAGCATATCATGTTTATCATACCTTCTTTAAAGTAGCTCTTTTCTCACCTGTTAATGTGATGTTATTTAGTTTCAAATCGTTGTTCTTCTTGATTCACTGCTACTTGGGAAATCTCATTGTATTCTTTATGCAACTGAAAACCATGTATAATCAATTCCAAAACTCCATGAAATAGCTTGATGCTTGATATTCTGTTTTTGTTTCCCTTTAGTATAAAGAGGCTCTATACTTCATTTAAATGTAATGTGAAAAATGTAAAGCAGAGCTGAAACAAAATATTAATGAAATTGATAAGTTCTTTACATGTTTTGATCATTCCTTAGTCATAATGAGCAATATTATGCTTGCTCAAATTGTTTTTTGAATCTCTTTGAAATAAGGCTGCTCTTTAGTTATCTTCTTAGCTTCAGCAGCTCTTTTAATGACTGTTTTGACATCGTTAAAGACTCTCATATGTAGCTTGAGAGTGTCCTCTTTGATATGTCGGGCTCAACCCTTGTGGGAGCCCGTTTTACCCCACATATCTGACAAAAATGATCACGAACATAATAAACCTGTTCCTGGACAGTGAACAAACGTGTTAGCAAAATAAAAGAAGCTAAAAGCTTGCTCTTGAGTTTTATGCCTTTGAACAATGAAATCATCTGATGGATGCCTGATCAAGTGTATGCTATATTTCTGTTGATAACATAGGCATATGGTAGGATTTGATTCTCATTGCTCTAACCCTACTTCTATCATACTTGTAGGTGCATTCGGAGCTTGGAGCTGGATCGACAGAGTCCCAACTAAAGGTTTCAGCTTGTCAACGATTCGTCATTCCAGGCAATTAAAAATCACTTTCTACCCTATAGCTTTTTTATTTTCAGTTGTATAGTTTACTTTCCTTCATGCACCAATTATTTGATTATGAAAATCAAATGAAGTTACTCCCACGGCTTGTGTGGGACTTTGGTTTGTACATTATGAATAAAGCAGCAAACATTATGCAATCTTATGATATTACTTTTAAATGTTTTTGCATAATATCACTGAAATCCACTTTGTAATGAAACATTGCACAATAATGAGTACTTAGCAGAAAATTTTGAACATCTTGTGTACCTTTTGGCTTGAATTTCATTTCACCCTAATTTTCAAAATTTTCAAAATTTGCAAGTATCCTGTTGACAATAAACCCACAAAAAGCCCATGCTTGGTTTGACCTAAAATTGACTTTTGACGACAAATTTACAAGACTTAGACAATTTTTACCAAAATGCCTTATTGAAGCAATATTTTTATTTTGGGTACAACAATAAGCCAATACTTGGTGTTTTGGCGACCCTTTTTTATTTGGCTACGACAAACTTTTATTCCTTGTAAAGGAGTAGCACCTATGTTCCACCAAGTTTCCGGTACGGGGGGATGGCGGGACGTGTTTCATGGACTGGATTTTTTTAGGGGACTTTTGGGGACTGCATAGGACAGCTATATATATATATATATATATTTTTATTTTTTTTAAATATAGAGAAATTTCAAATTTCAGATATTCATATGAGTAATGATAATCATAACAATGAGCATTGATAAAGTTGCAAATGTAATCACTAATCATATTGACATATATATACCAGCCAGCTGCCTTGTCATACCAAGTGATCTACATGGTGGAAGGATTATTGTTGTTTTTATAACTTTGTTTCAGTCATATCCAGCAGCCATTCTTGTTGTTCACAAGGTTTCTTGGGTGTGTGATAGCTATACTATAAGGCTTTTCAATCATTGTTCTACTATGAGTGAAATTTCTAATTGTTGTAAGTCTGAAATTGTGTTTCCAACTTGTATATCAGTCAACGTAATTGTTCTAGCTATTGCAAAATCAAATAAAATCAGCCTTTACAGGGTTACAAGTTGAGATTTTAGTGTATTTGAGTCTTTGACGCCTTAGAATTTCATAATTGTTGATTACTTACATATGAGAGTCCAATATATTCATTTCCAGCCATATCAATATTTATACTTGATGTATGTGAGCGTAAACTATTCAAATCTAAATGCAATCATTCTCATAGGGTTTCATATTGGCTGTTCATTGCATATCAATTATAAATCAGCAGGTATATTTGTACAAATTTGAAATCAATAAGTGGGACCTGTTGTGTTTGATACATTTGAAGTTTCATAACAGACCTGCAAATGAATGAAATACAATTGCCAAATACTTCTTCAAAGGTGTTTGGGTGAAGTTTGAATGTACTTGGAGTTGATATTCACAACCTATGTTCAGTATTGGCAAGCCGGGAGTGAGTTGGTTGTGATTTCTTAGTGATTATCTTGCTTTTCAGACCTGTACAGCGCATTTCCAAAGCTTTATCAGACCTATACCAGCATACTATTCATCAATTTAATTTCAGAGATTTTTTTTTATGCAAAAGGTGGCTGGAAAAAAGGGGACGGCCAGCCATCCTCTTGCCGTTCCCGAGACGTCCCCCTCAATCCAAAATGTCTCCGAAAAAAAAAACATTTTCGAGAAGCCTGGGAAACATCCCCAAGGCGTCCCCCATCCCCAAAACATCCCCAGGACAGGTACGGGGGCCAAAACCCTAGGGGATGCGTCCCCATGTACCACTGAATAGCGCATAAATGAGCTTTCACTCAAAAGTATGAGCTCTTATATGTAGTTCCACATTGACTACAATGCCAAACATAACCCCCACCACCGGGAATTTGTTGAATCATTGTCGTATGTCGCCAAAGAGGTGAGGATGCATCATATTTCAATTGACACTCTGCATCTATGCTAGCTAAACTAAAACTATCGGCCATTCTGTATGAAGTTATGAACCTAAAATTTAAGAAAACATTACAAATTAACAACTCAACTAAATTTTTTTAGAAAAAATGGGCATTATAACCCCTTATTTTGCATAAAACCCCTTATTATAACCCCTTATATTACACTTTTGTTTATAATTTTGTTTTTACAGGTTTGGAATCCTAAGTAATCTACCACAAAGTTCATCGGTTCTGATATCGGTGCCACATGAGGCACACAACTTAAAGCAAATACAAATAATTTTTCGACTGTACATATGGCAGATGTGGAAGCTACTAGCAATATACAAATCTTGCCTTTGTTAAGACAACATAACTCCTCATAGAACTGCATGGAGCAGAGCATGTCACCAAAGTGTCGCATGCTGCCACGAGAGCTTAGGGAAGTCCCATAAGATCTGGTCCACACATCAGAGGCTAGATATGTTAAGGATCCATTCTCTAGGCAACAGGTGGAAGCAAAACACTCTTTTGTTAGTTATGTCAGCTTATTCTGAGTGGTCCAAAGTGTTTGAGTGGGATTCAAAAGCGTACAGGAGTAGCAAAGAATCTACAAAATTATTAGGTGGAAGCTGAAGCATCAGGTTTCTTTAAGCTTAGGAAACAAATGTGTAGCACAATAACAACCTTTTAATTCCCATATATGTTTGAAGGCCAATAGTCGCTGAGTCAACATAAAAGTGATTTCTTTCCTTTTTAGAAGTTCTTGGAGTCAAACTGAAGTGGAACTAAAGTTTGTACAGGAATCAAATCAGCTTGTAAGAGGGTTAGATTGCAATGGAGAGTCTTTGCAAGTTGGCTGAATGGTTATTGGGCTGGGCTATATGCTATTTGGGTCTCATATAATTTTGGAGTGGCCCACAGAATGTATAATTCTTCTACAAATATTAAAGAACATGTATTTTTCAAATTCTTTGTTATTATTCTGTGTTCTTGTGTTTTCATTGTGTAAGTCTGGGCAACTGCAAGCCGATTGATCAATTAATCCACTTACCATTTACATCAAAAAGATATATTGCTTCTTTAAAAGCTTGTGTTTTGAAGAGTTCATTTTCTGGTAAAAATTATATGTTCCACAAAAGCATACATAAGTTTCTAAAAGACAAAGATGTTTAAGAAAAAATAAGTTCAGTCTAACACTAGCTCACAATGAATACAACCATCAACAAGTGGAGAGTTTTCCATTGAAAGCGTTGCCTAATTAAAACTTTTTAAATATAAACAGTCTCATCTCCAAGTATCTACACCATGATCATAAACAGTTACACATCCACGAAATGAAAGCAGGACACCAAAATATCAGTTTTTTAAACAGAGGAGACCAACAAAAAAATAATTGTGAACAAGCCAGAGTTCTTACCTGCCCAGGTGCAATGACAATGACTCGAAAAAGTGCTGGTCCCCCATACTCTGTGACACAACTTCATTAGTAATTATGTACATGACACCGCACTTATATGGACAACATTACAAATTTAATGGAACCAAAACATACATCACCAAATACATTGAGTAATAGAATATGTGACAAGGCACTGTAAATAAATCTAAAATATCTTCTTGAACAGTTACCAATTCCATATTCTATAGTATTTGCAAATATTGAAATGTATTTGTAAATATTCAATACTATAACATCCAATGAATAACATTAAAATAAAGATATCATATGGATGAAGACTTTTCTAGCATTTACAAGTAATCATATGATTATTAATGGACATGATCAGCGATTTCTGATAATCATCAAGTGTCTATTGCACAATACTGTTAATGATAAAATGCATACAAATTAGTGAATTTTCTAAAGCAGTAATACAAGCTCCTACTTTTATAGGCAGGGACATAAATAATTTTGTTGACAATTAGTTTTATCTGTGTAAGCACTCATATTTTACAACAGCAAGTAGAATTAATTGATGCAAAAATAGGTTAGCCCCACAATACCAACATGCCTATTGAGCCATAAATGATTACTATGAACTAACAATCACAGAAGCCAAATGGCTATTAATTATTCCCTTCAGCTTTCTAATTTGGAAACCAAAAAACTTATGTTCTTGTGAACTTTAACTTGCACAAAGGTGATGAGCTCCCTGTATATCAAATGACTACAAGTAAAAGGAGAAATCTTATTTCTTCTTCTAATTGGCCAAACCCTTACCTAGCAATACAAAATACCTAAAGTTTCCGATGATTGAGCTGGAAATGATTACTAACAATCTCAAAAGTCAAATAAGAATAAAAAATTGTCTATTGAGATGTGATTCCTAACAATCTCTGAAGCCAAATGGCTATTAATCATTCCCTTCAACATTCTAATTTGTAAACATTGTGTTCTTGTTAACTTGAACTTGCATAAAGGTTAGGGGCTTACTGTATAACAAACAGATTGCAAGTACATGAAGAAATGTAATGTTCCCCAACAATTTTTTTCAAATTTAACACATCAATTTCACCCGTTAACGTTAGAGAAATAAACCAACTGCTAGAGTGTAACCCTACACCAAGAATGTACACTAGGATCCCAATGCAAGGCAAGGTGTGAGCATATGGCATCGGGGATCGTTAGACTTCAAATCAAGAATGTACAATACTGAAAAGTAAATGCATGCAACTCGACCACGTATTTCAGCGGGAGCAAGATGACGGCTCAGTCGATCAGCAGTATGATGATTACAATGCAAGTACAATAAGTAAATGGGCAGCCTGCCAACCCCTTCCAATTTTCAGTGGGCAATACAGAAAGAGAATTGTAGTAAAGAAAGACTGGAACAAGACTAGTCTCTTCCACAATCGTGGGAATTAGAATAAGAAATTGCAGAAGCAATAAAGGTTGATCAGTACTACTGAATCAGCATTACAATGTGATATAAAACCCTGCAAGAGCCAAATGTTGTTGATATTCAAGTGCTGCAATAATATAGATTGTTTATCCAAACTCCTAGTGACTCCAAAACATGAAAATCGAGCCCAACACACCAACTACTGAAATCTGACGCACCAAACCAGCAAACTGAAAATGCAAACCAGCAAGCCTAGAACACACTAAAATGCTCCCAACTCACTCAATACTCAATGGAATTACATGAAATCAAGTGCAAACAACTCCTAGAGGGATGGCGACCAAAATAGAATTGAGAAACTGCAACAAATTGATGTTATTTATTTTTCTAAAGTTTTCCAAGACTTCCCAGGCAAAAGTGTGACCTGGAGAGAAGTCGACCTGCAAGATAAAATAAATGGCTCCACGAAAAAATCCCAAAACTTGCACAAAGGGGCGCCCTGAGCCAAGGAAATGAATGAGCCAATACCTAGAAGCCAACAAAATTCGCCTAAAGAGCTATGAATGAAAACCTACTTCAACAACACTAAAATCAATTACATGAAAAATCGACAAACACACCAAAAACATTAGAAAACATCATAGGACCCCATTACAATAAGCTCAAATTGTCCTTCTCAATAAAGAATAGTCTTCTCACTTAGTTAGTTGCTATCTTTCAAGCAAGAAACCAAGTCCAAGCTAGGAGGTATGCATTCCTCGAAGCGAACCACTCACCATTTCGGCAACATAACATTATAATTTCTTCATGGATGAGAAATGAGTGAACAAAGGCCTCTTTTTATAGACTCTGAGGTGATTCTCCAGAAAATTCTAGAAGGTACGCCCCACTCTTCACAAAATATTTTTAATTTTTAATTCACTTTTCTCCACCTTCTATGTTGGCGCCCAAGTCAAGGGAGGAATAAAGATTTTAATAAAATAATAATCTTCTCCAAAGTGGCATCCCAAAATAAAGTGAGATACTATATAAAAATGAATTATTTCACCAACTAGGCATCCAAGGTGATTGAGTGAAATATATTAATAAAGTTCCCTTATTTATGTTGAAGTTATTGCAGCTTCGGGTTCATTCTTCCAGCCTAATCGAAGACATGAAATTGCATATAGCCTTTGGCTATTTATTTCATTGTGATAATTAAGTGAAGGGGCACTTCACTTGGAAATTATAATATAAAATTTAATTATTGTGAATAATTAAATGGGGCCAACCTAAATAATAAATATTATTTATTATAGCCAACTTCCTTAATGTGGCCGACTCATTTAATTGTTATTATTATTCTTTAAGGAGGTCGACCTACATGAAGAGACACTTTGTTTTGTATAAATACAAGGTGATGATCTCTCATTTGATCATAAAGTTCACTCATCATATTCGCAGTCCTTGGAGAAGTTCGCACTTGAGCAGCAGGTCATGATATTGAGCAGTAGATCATTCTATAGCAGCAGATCATCATTCTGTAGCAGCAGATCAATCTCAAGGAGAAACATATTTTTTATCTTCACATCTAAGAGAGGTGCTATTATTCATTATATCAAATTCGGCCTTGTGTTGGGTTTGAGTTGTAAGCAGATTTTTGCTCTTATTCCTAAATATATAAGAGATATTGAAATATTCCGAGCCAAATTTTTCGTTTTTCAATTAACAGATTACAACATTACAAGCAAGTGCACCCGTTAAGGTTAGATGGATAAACCAAAACGTGCAAGAAAGCAACTCTAACCAGAATGGTGCCGATGATGGCGAGCATTGGTCAGAGGATCTTCTACTCTAGATACAGAAAGGAACTCAACGTCAAGTATGTGCTACCCAATCCAATGCGGAGTGAGGGGCGACCATATGACGGAGTGAGTACAAAAAGCAAAGCTTGAAATGAAATGCTGAAAGCTGAAACTACTCAACACCCAGAATGGGAAGTAGCTACCATAGGGCGGAGTTATAACTATTATAATGACTTTTAATTGAAACAAGCGTTACAAATCAGAATTGAGCAACAAATAAGAATGACTGCCAGTACTACTGTCAGCTTTACAAAATAAGGAGGATTCGCTTGCCAATGTCTTAAGAAGCTGAGAGATTAGCATTACATTATAGAGATAAACCTTTATCTTGGATAGGCATGCCAACAATAGAACCTTCAAGAAGCAATTACCAGAATTCTGATTTTTCTGTTACAAATCTGCTCTTAAAGGAAATAACAGCAGTCTACGGAAATGATCATATGCTCATAACTTCCTAACAACTTACTCAAATGATATGATTTTGATGCACAACACTATCCTTATGAAGGCGCCCAATCTAACACCAAAAAACAGACCCAAAATGCACCCAATGTTTAATGCACGAATTCCAATGCCACAAAAAGGTACGGCCCAACTGCAAGGGGCGATTTTCTATGTAAAAATAATGCAAGCTCTAAAAATTCTATAAATTGGAGAATGATGGCGCCTAAGCCTTGCAAAGCCAATGAGCTAACACCCACAATGATATTTTTGGTATTTTATGATTTATGAATAAAACATGCAATCTGCTGTCTAGAAACAATGCAATATGCTGAAACTATTAAATGCCAAATTCGAATCTAACTATGCAAAGAGCTGAGAACAAAACACACTAAATGCAACTCCCCGTACAATGATTCACCACTAGATGTTATCTTGCAAACACGAAGTGATGCCCAAGCTAGGAGGCCTTCATTCCTCGAAGCAGTCCCAGAGCCTGGCAACATAACAATATAGTCGACAAAAGATGCCCAAAATGATGCACAAGACTCCTCTTTATAATTTTCGTTTGACTTCACAAAACCCTAAAATCAGCTTTTAGGTCAAAACCTCTCATCTCCTCAAGATGGCGTACTTCTCCTTTATGGCTTTGATTTGATATTTTAAATAAATATCATGCTTGATAAATTCGCCCTTCATAACCTTGCTTTGACTTTGCAATAATTAAAATATTCTTTTAATGAGGGCGCCACCCTCAAAGACCCCCTTTTTAAAACATCTTTAAGTCATTAATCTAGGCCCATGGTCAACGTTAAAATATAATATTTAAACGTGACTTTTTAATTAAATGACTTAGCTTATCCCTCCGGAGGTGCCCTGAAGCCAATACTGAGCCAAACATCTGACCAAACTGAAGCAGGAAGTCAACCGAGCTGAACTCAACTGGAAAGCTGCCAAAAATAGAATTTACTAAAAATAGTAAATTCCAAAAAGTGCTCTGAATGCCGAGATGAACATACTGCTGCGAAGCCCTTTGAAAACCCAGAAGGAATCCGCCATTGAATCCACCATCTCTGAGCCAAGACCTCCTCAAAAATAGGAAACCCTAATTTAACCTTCCGACTAGCCTTCGGGTTTCCAGAAAAAAAGGCCAACGGTCACATGCACGATCAGGTTTGAGAAGGGGACATTACAGATATATTTGCTAAGTTTTTCCCCTCGAGTAGGAGGGTTTTTCCAGGGTATCTTGTGGTGTTCATTGTCTTATGTGTTGCATTTTCTGATTGCTTTCATTTCTGATCCTAAAACTAACATGGTATCAAAGTGGGTCTGAGAGAAAAAGTAATCAGATTTGACTAAGACCACAGATTTTTAGGAGAAATCGATTTTGGCAAATTCTGGTGGTGTTGATAGGTGTTTTATGACCGCACCAACATAGAATAAAGTTTCCCAACGGATACTCTATTCTCTCTTGAACAAAGTATTTTGCATGCTAAGATTGCCAAAAAGATCATGCATTCAACTCCAAGGTTCCTTATGCAGCGGATAGCCTTAGTTGGCTTGATGTGATTTGCTAGTTATTCCAAGGGGACTTACACAATTGTTCGATCAAAAGAGAAGAACTTTGCAAGACACGAATGATTTACCGATGATGCTCAGGTTTCCTAAACTAGCCGGAAAATACTGAAAGTAAAAGGATAGGGATAGAGATTCTACTGTCTACTCCTAAATGCGGGATACGAAGATCAATTCTTGCAAGCTCAAATCAGGTTCTACTTTGCCTCTCTTCGGACAACCTCTATAGAGCCGGTGCAATCTTCAAGGGATAATGAAAGATGTTCAAACTACAACCCTGAAGAGCACAAAAGATTTACTGAGAGGGGGAGGGGGGGGTGAATCAGTAAATCAATCACAAACTTTTATTTCTTAATCATTTCAAACTTTTTACAATCAATTTTTGATATGAACCAATTTCCCCAAATTGATACAACTTTATTGAAATACTATTTTTAAAGTAGGCACCAACCTACAGATTTATACCAAGATGATTTAGTAGAATGTAGCCTACAAGGAACACCTAGACCTTCACAAATTTAGTAGACACCTGCCTACAAGGAGCACCAACCCCTAATACAAGGCACCGATCCTTGACTTGATGGAAGTGAGACTGCCTTCAATCTGATCTGCACAAACCCAACTCTCCTATCTGCTCTATGTGATAAATAATATCACCTTTAGCCCACACAAGGAGATGGAAATCTGACTGAACTGCTCTCTTACTCACACAACCACACTTACAAATCTGTTTTGAATATGGATTTTATATGTTGCTTATGAGTTGCAACCCTTGACGAAAGAACACATTATTTAAAATCTGCCTCTTCATGTCTTAATCACATCTTATCAAATTTAATCTTTGAAAATATGATTTAGTTTTCCAACGTATCACTTCAAGTGTTTTGTTTAATATTAAACATATCCTTCCAAGGCTGGAACACACCACTTCGGATCTCTCTTATTTTTGTTTAGGGTTTAGCATTTAGGGGTTTATACCACTTAGAATGAGGCGATTCATGAAATCGTATTATCTCATTTTTAATTTTTGATAAATTTGTGATAAAAGAACACAACGTATCCTTTAAAGAATACACCTGTTTTTTATACATGTCTTTTCAATAGCCTCATTTACATCTCTTAAGATACATCTATAACTTCAGACATGTCTCTTCAAAAGTTCATTCACACCATTCCATTTAGAGAACCGTGGCTCTTCATGAAGACGTGTTTCCTTTTTTGACTCATAATTGGATTTAGTCTTAACATATCACATCATTTGATGAAATCGTATTCCTTCATAAAGTCGTGCCTTTGCCTTGTCTTTATTGATTCTTTTGGTTAATTATCATTTATTGGTTGAATTCTTCAGAAACAATATTTTTCTTTAAGACCCTCGTAATTCCTTAATGATCATCGTTGCTTTGTTAATAGTAATCCGCCACTCTATGAATACCCCTAAATTTGAAAGCAACCATACTGGCGGCTATGCACTTGAACGTCCCACAAGAGTATATCATGAGAGTGTATAGTGATCTTGCATTTGGCAGGGGTGGTATAATATTAATGCTTTCCAATGTGATCTTTTATTCGTCGTTTATGCTTTCCCAATGACATGAATTTATAGTCGATATCTTCTCTATGATGAAACTGAAATCTGAAATCTATTTGAGATCTTCTCAATCGATCTGCTTCCTTAGTCTGAATTATGTCGCCTCATATACAAATTATACTTTTGTTCTTCTATTCATATAGTCACCCTCTCTTTCAACAAATAATATATACAATATTTCACAAAATATGTCCCACAATTCTCCCTAAAGTCTGTTTATAAACTTTCATAATTTGCTTTGACGTATCTATATGACAGTGTGATATTTTGACATCAATGACAATACTTCTAACAAACCCAACATGCAAATACCATCACAACAACGTGTTGACGTGCCTTTTGTGACAGTGCCAGCACAGAATAAAGTTGCCCAACGGTCACTCTATTCTCTCTTGATCAAAGTGTCCCACATGCTAAGATTGCTTGAAAGTTCATGTGTTCGACTCCAAGGTTCCTTTTATCGCGAATAGACTCAGTTGGTTGATGTGTTTTGCTGGTTATTTCAAGGGGACTTACGTAGTTGTTCAATTCTGTGAAGCAATTAGGACATGAATGATTTGGCAATATTGTTCTGGTATCTAGACTGACTCGGAAAATGCAGAATTTAAAGGGGATAGGGATAGGGATTCTACAAATCTACTTCTAAAAGGGTGGAGGACGAAGATCGACTTAAACAATCTTCAAACCAAACTTCGCTTTGTCTTCTTTCGAACAACTCCGACAAAGTTGGTGCAATCTTCAAAGGATGAGAAAATGTTCAAACTATGACACAACACGTTCATACCGTCAACACGACGCATACAAACACATGAACCATAATCGAAGTTAAGTGCTGATACTCCAGTTGACCACGCAAGGCGAACTTACCATCAGCAAGTCCGCTAGTGGTATGGACGAGAAGACTTGCTCAAATCACAACGCCACACTCCACAGCTAACAACTACTTGCATGAAATAAAATCTATTTTACTCTATCTACCTTGAATTGGAAAGACGAACAAGCCTTGCTAGCTACTCACAATAGAAGATAGAACCACCAAACAATGATAAATCTTTATATTATGAGAGTGTTCACAACAACTTCTTACAAAGTCCTCAATGGGAAAACTTCCTTTCCTCCTCAATCTAAGCTAACTTCTAAGCTCTACTCTCTAACTTCTATCTCCAATACTCTCTAGCTCTGATCTATCTCTGATTCTAATTCTAATAATTACAAATGAGGGGGGATGCCCCTTTTATAATAAGTCCAATTCAGTGGACGGTTCAGATCAAATTACAATGAAGGGCTCAGATCGAGCCACCTATGCCCTGATTAGGGTTTCTGCCCTAAAAACCGCCACAGAGAGGAGTGGGCAATGAATGCACAGAATATTCTCCACTCCCCTGCAGGAATCATAATGAGCAATTAATGCCCACTACCATCATCAAGAAGATCCTCATCAAGCAGCGCGTTCCCACTGGCCTTCTCCCGGATAGCAAACTCGATCAACCGGGCCAATACTGCTTCAACCTCCTGTGTAGAGATCGGTGGAATATGGTTGAGCTGGAACTCCAAGACTGCTACCGTCTGTCCGTGTCTGATGCAAGATTTCTTCCATGTCACTAAGGCGTCCTGGGTATGCTGAATTATACTAGAGAACGTGGAGACATTCTCAAAGTCATCCAGGACAAGTGACTTCGCAGCTGAGAAGAATGGAGGCAGTCTACCCTTCAAACCATCAGCAGTTATCTCCTCTGGGACCAACTTTCTAGCAAATATGGCTTCTAATGTATTGAGGACTCCCCCCAAGATGTTGCCCATTGCCTTCTTCACTTTAGCTGAATCTGCCCTTGCTGCGTCGTGAAATCCACGGCCTGTGACCACCGAGGAGTACCAACTGGTGAAATCGTACCTATCACCTCTCTGAATTACACCTCCATCCACTAAGGTTTCTAGAGGTACATGCATCAAAGCCCCCAAACGAAGTACAGTCTTCGTTTGATAGATGCGAGTATCACCCCAGGCCTGATCTACTATATCCATTCGTGCCAAAATATTTGAGGCCTGTCGATAAGCATCGGCAAGGTCCTCCATGAATTTCCCTGTCTCAGTATGAACACGGCTAACCCACTTGTCTGCCTCCGTTTCCATTTTCTTCAAATCCTCTAAGGCAACAATTGACTCATTCGGAAGCTCCGATGGACGTTCCACTGCTGGGTCTGCTGGTTCACCTGGACGTGCTAGATTCTGCATATATCCTATCAAGGTTTTGTGCTCCTTCTTCAATTTCTTATACTTCCCCTCCGTGCGGAGCAACTGATCCTTCAATGCCTGATAGGAGTTATCGAACTCCTCGATAACTTGGGCTCCCGTAGGACGACCCAACTCTACTGTGGTGATCACATAATTTTCAGGCCTCTCCTCGGTTCGATCACAATCTTCCCTCGGAATAGCCACCTGAAGCGTGCGAGAGCCTGACTCGTCAGTCGAGATCTTTGAAAACTTTCGGGCCCTTTTCTTCTCTGGTGGCGCACTGATCCTCCTGAGGAACTCTTCCATCTCAATGGCCGGATCCGTATCATCCTCGGGTTCTCTCCTCATTCTGTCGGAAAGCCAATCAGGCACTGTCTGCTGATGGATTACAAATGACAAGGGGCTGTTCTTCTGTTGCCTCCATCTCGTGCACTTCCTCTCTTCTTGCACTGGTTTGCTCAGGCTCATCCTCCTCTATAAGCTGGGTATCTCCCGACCCTTGGGTCCCCTTGTTCTGTGTTTTCCTCTTCTTCCAAAGCCGTGTCCAACATCTGCTGAAAATGGGTGTCGGCCATTGTTTCCTCTTCCTCCTCCTGTTGGCCGCCCCTGGATAACTGACACTAGCCGATTCCGGGCATTGGGCTGATCTACCTCCTCAAGTCCCCGCTCTTCCTCTAATCCTGCCCTCTGATCGGCAAATAATGAAACCACTCTTAAACTCGAAGATTGAGTTTGTGAGTGCACGGGTGATGCTTGTTCTATCCTCAACGGTATCGGCTGGGTTGGCACTTCCACTTGTGCCCTCGATGTCTGAGCAATTTGTTTCCTCTTTTTACCGATAACGGCCTTGGGTCACCCATCAAGCTGTAAGTAAGGGCGATCGACTTGCTCTTAAGTCTGCATACATGTCTGTCGACCCAAGTCCTGGTAAAAGTCATCACCGGGATAGAAAGAGTGTCCAAGTCCATGATCTCTGGCTCGGACCAATCAGGTGGTGGGACAGGAGTATCCCTAACTGACCCATAGTCGGGTTGCATGACGTTGACATCCTCCTCCACCTGGTCGGGAACTGGAATAATCTCACATTCTCTAATCAACTTGAGAGGAAGTCTGGAAAACATCCTTCTTCTTATCTCAGCCTCATCCACTGCATTTGCCCAGAAGTCCTCCAGATGAGCTCTGTGCCGGTATTCAACGTTCTGTACCATCCGGATGTTCCCGTAAGGATCGAAATCCTGCCTGCCTGTGTGATATGACAAATGATAAGATTGCAGCTCATCCTCTGCCTCTCGGGCTGCCTGCAAAGAGGGACACACCTCAATGGAATTTCCCATGGTGATAGGGAAATCAAGCCCACCCTTCTTTTTCCTTTTCTGAATCTTATCGTAGGCAATCAATTGCCTAGATATCTCAAGCATTACTATGTGATCAGTGGGGTATCGTGGTAACCGATACGGATACGAAGTGAACCCCTGCAGCCTAATATATGTGAATTTCGGGAATTGGATGAGCCAATACCCATATTCCTCAATCAGTGTCTGTGCTTCTTTAGATATTCTCTGCTGCGTCCTTTGCTGAAGCGTCCTCGCAATGTGCATTGTGAATGCATCATTTGCCCGTTTATAGTTGGCAATGTTAGCCAAATGTAGCTGTGTGCAGGCTTCATGAATTTTGAATTGACCAGGGGCACAGCCGATTGGCTCTTTGTACGAAATCCCTCTGTACTTAGTCATTCTGGCCAACATGTAAATCACATATGAGCTCATGTAGAAAGTCTTCGTCACCTTCAAGCTCCTGAATTGCTCATCAATGTGGTTGCTAATCATCCTAGCCCAATCGACACACTCTTTTCCTTCCAAGATGATCTCGATGAAGTAGAACATCCAAGGCTCGAAAATGTAAGCCTGTGCACTCCCATTCACCCGGCTCAGCATCATTATCAAATCACAATATTCTTGTTTCACGTCCTCGGCAATTATCTGCTTTGGGAGCTTAGTGCGGGGTGGCCTCGGCTTCTGCATCCAAACTCTGTTGATGACTGCAGTGACTCTTTCGAAAGAGGAAGAGTACATCTTGTCTGCTCTCTTATTTGTTCTGTATAACATCTCCTCAGCAGTTGGAATCCCAAATGCCTCTCCGATGGCATCGGGTGTGAAGTTGGCGAGCAGTTTACCATCCGGAGAGACAATCGTCCTACGTTCTGGCTTGTAGTGATTGGCGCACTCCATAATTAGCTCCGGACACTGAATTGCTGGCGGAAAACTAGCAGCTGCGTAGATTCCACTCTTCATTATATTATGTGCCGTGACGGATGGTTGATGGCCCCCTAGCCCGAACATCCTCGATTTGAGTGCATTCAGATTAAATGAACCAAGGTTGGTGTCATTCAATCCTGCCAACTTTGAAACTATTGCTGACTTTGGGAGAAATGGCTTAGCGAGCCTCTTAATCATTGCCTGCCGGGATGAGCCAGCCTTGCCTGCTTCAGTGTTTGCAGCTCTGCCTGCGGCTCTGCTTGTTCCTGCAACATCCTTTGCGCCAGCCATCTGCAAAATAAAATAGAAGAATAAGCTAGATTGCAGATTTTTAATAAAATAAAACAATTCCCGAGATGGCTGCGAATACGGAGTTAGCTTTGAAAATAAAATTTCTCAGCATAAATTTCTAACTCCAAACCTCGTACTGTATAAAAATCTCTGAGTTTAGAGACAACTCTCAGCAACTGCACTTCTGACTGGTGAAGAAAAAACGCAGCAAGCTAATAACTTTCAGCAATGTAGCTAATTTCTCCAGCACAAATTGTTCGAACCTTGACTTCACTTTGTCAACTTCAGCAGTTAGAGGAATAAAGAGTTGCCAGCAATATGAAATTTCAACTTCCTCAACTTCTCAACGTTTAAACTTCGCAGCAACTCCACTTTCAGCTCTTTGAGAATTAAATTCTCCAGCAACTCCGGAAAATAACTTCAACCTTCAACTTCGAAGTCGCAGCAACACACTTTCAGCTTTTCGAAAGAAAGAGTCTCGGCAAATGAAGATTTCTCCAGCACTTCGTACTTTCAGCAACTCAACACTCCGAAATAAAATAAACTCTCACCGAATTTCTCTCCTCAACCACTTGGAAAATATTTCAATCTCTCCAGAACTTCTTCAGCAACTTCAACTTCGAAATAATGTGAGGAGAAATGAGAGAAGAGATTGTTTAAATAACTCTTCTCGGAGAATCCTGCTAAGTAGTGCTGGGGCTATTTTTAGCACCTTCATCAATTTCCCACTATCTTCGTTCGGAATCTTCTAATTCAAGCGCAGTAGTGGGCTAGTCGTCAGCCGGTTATTATGGCAGTCGCCATTAATAATGATTCCTTCTTCTTCAAATTTCGAATTTTCCTCTTAATCTGCCAGTTAACTCTTGGCGATTTAAACAACTCGCGAGAAAAACAATCACTTGACTTGATTTAAAATTCCATTTTAAAATCTCGCAGTGTTTAAATAAATTCAACTCGAAAAAATTCGTGGGAGTAGCAAATTTATTTCCAACTTTTAAAATGTCTGTCATTTAAATCCTCGATTTCATAAAATTTGCCTTAGACATTTTAAATTCTCTCATTAAAACGTTCAACTCCGGGCGATTAAAAAATTGTTTGCGCGCTCGAAATAATTCGTCCTTTGAGATTTAACTTCTGTCGGGAAAATAATCTAGGCAAAACGAATTTCTTCCGAAAATACTAAAATTTCCCTTAGGAAATTAATTTTCAAACTCTGCTAACTCATGGGTGCATTTTAAACGGGTTCATTTGATTTTCACTTGACCCATGGAAAATATTCGTTGATATCAAATTTTCCCCTTGAAAAAAAGATTCGTTAACTTTCAACTGCCTTTGGAAAATTTTAAAACTCATCAAATCATCCTTCCATGCCAAGGGCGTATTTTTCCCTAGTGAAGTGTTATCTCACTTAGAAAAAAAAAAATTTCTAACACTTTCTCTACCATAGGCGTATACATTTTGATGAAATATTTATTTCAAAAAAAAATTCCTTCACTTTACACCTCTGGCGCACTTTCATGTGTCTACTTTTATTTTGTTGCCTTAGGAAATTTTCTCCAGCAACCTTGGGCGTATTTTACTCATGCAAGCCTTGATTTCTCACTTAGAAAATTCTCAAACAGTTAGAATATCCTTGGGCGCATACGGGGTCTTGAACATTCATTTTCTTGACTTAGAAATTTCTCCAAGTCCTAGCCACTTTATCTTGCCTTGGGCGCATTTTGACCTCTCTACTTTCATTTCATGCCTTAGGAAAATTTCGGCCATCTCCTCTTCATCATGGGCGCAAATGCTAGGCCAAGCTTTCATTTCATGCCTTAGAAAAATTTCGACCATCTCCTCTTCATCATGGGCGCAAATGCTAGGCCAAGCTTTCATTTCATGCCTTAGGAAAATTTCGGCCATCTCCTCTTCATCATGGGCGCAAATTCTAGGCCAAGCTTTCATTTCATGCCTTAGAAAAATTTCGGCCATCTCCTCTTCATCATGGGCGCAAATGCTAGGCCAAGCTTTCATTTCATGCCTTAGAGGGCGCATTTCACCCTTGACACTTTCGTTTTATGCCTTAGAAATATTTCATAGCTTCAATCCTTGAGGTGGGCGCATTTTACTAGGTGAGCTTTTGTTTTTGCCTTAGAAACTTTTCAAGGCTTCAATCCTTGAGGTGGGCGCATTTTACTAGGTGAGCTTTTGTTTTTGCCTTAGAAACTTTTTCAAGGCATCTCTCCTTGAGGTGGGCGCATTTTACTAGGTGAGCTTTTGTTTTTGCCTTAGAAACTTTTCAAGGCTTCAATCCTTGAGGTGGGCGCATTTTACTAGGTGAGCTTTTGTTTTTGCCTTAGAAACTTTTCAAGGCTTCAATCCTTGAGGTGGGCGCATTTTACTAGGTGAGCTTTTGTTTTTGCCTTAGAAACTTTTTCAAGGCATTCATCCTTGAGGTGGGCGCATTTTACTAGGTGAGCTTTCATTTTCACCATGGGCGCATTTCCTTGGTTCCACTTTCGTTTTCATGACTTAGAAACTTTTCACCTCTCTCCTTCCTCTTTGGGCGCATTTTGAGGTATGAGCTTCTGTTTTATGCCTTAGGCGTTTTGAAGGCATCTCTTCTTGAGGGCGCATTTTGATGGGTCTACTTTTATTTCTGCCTTAGACAATTTTCAAGCCTCTACCTGTTCCTGCTCTTGCATTCTATTTTAGCAAGTTGTGCTATTTTTAGCAAATCCCTTGATTTTCAACCTCTAAGGCTCCGTTTTGCCTGAAAATTTCATCAGATGATATTCTCTGCCTTGTGAACCTGTTTTGTCAGTCCTCTGCCCTGACCTACTATTTATAGCCACCTGCTATTTATAGTAAGTTTTGACTTTCTGACTTCAGTAGCTCCGTTTTGCCTGAAAGTTGCAACGCTTGATCTTGATAGCTTGAGGGTCACTCTGATGCCAACCTCGGGTGCAGACCTGCTATTTATAGCCGTGCCCTGACTTACTAAAAATAGTAAGTTCTCCGACTTTGCTCAAATTTTGCCAGCAGGTACCTTGAAGTGTGCTGACATGGGTGGGGTACTTTGTTTCGGCTATTTTTGGATTTTACCCCCTATAAAAGTGGAAACCCTAATTTGATTTGCATGTATCCCGAACGGTCTCCGTTTGACTTCGTTCCTTCTGCATGTCGTTCTGCTTGCTGGACTGGAGTGTTGGGCGGCTGCCGGAGTGTACCTGCTAAAAATAGAAACTGTCTGAAAAGTGACTCATCCACTGCCGGATGGTTTTGCATGTCATATTGCCTGCGGGATCTCAAAAAACCCAGAAAAACCCAGAAAACTGGTCTGCATGCATGCACTGGCTAAAAATAGTAAGTCCTCAAAACTCGATCTTCTCTGCTTGCAAGCCACACCGTTGCGAAGCTCTCGAAAAACCCATGAAGAAAAACCCGACATGCGTTGAAAAACACTGCATGCGAACCCTAAAAATAGCCTCCGAAGGCTGAACTCTGAAAGTGGTTGTCTCGGTTTGCATGTTACATCACTGCGAAGGTTTTGGAAAACCCAGAAGGATTCTCCAGACATGCATCTGAAAAGCCCATGTAGAAACCCTGAAAATGGCTCCCGAAGCCTGAACTGCCAAAAATAGCAAGTCGTCTAATCTGGCTCAAAATTTACGTGTAGGCAGCTTGATGTTACCCGGATGCAGTGGAACTGACAGAATTCCAAAATCTCAATAAAATAGTCCCAAGTTGAATACTTACTAAAAATAGTAAGTTGCCGGAATACAGTGAAAATTTAGGGGGACTCTGCTGGAAGTCTTCTGACTGCTGCTCTAAGCTTAGATTTCAATTTTATAACTCAGTCTGACCTTAAATAAGCTTGAAGGATGAAAACCCTAATTACACAGACTTAACCAATATTTCAACCTGGGTCAAACGACGGGACAATCCCCGGAAGGACCAGAGACCAGAGAGAGAGCGAACCAAAGCCAAAAGACCAGACTGGAGCAAAATTTAGGGGGTCCCCATCTTGATGGGGTGATGTGTGAAAAAGGTCACAACACAACGCATACCGACACATGAACCATAATTGAAGTTAAGTGCAAAAGTGTTCCAGTTGACCACGCAAGGTGAACCCACTGTCAATGAGCGCGCTAGTGGTATGGATAGATAAAGCTTGCTCAGACTAAACAACGTATTCCACAACTATCAACTACTTGCATGAAATAAAATCTATTTTACT
>CM021101.1:642796170-642882126 GCA_007115665.2 Sequoiadendron giganteum | reverse complement strand
GGAAGCTCATCTTCTTTTGTCTGGGTTTCCTCCTAGACGTGGAAGGTAGTGTAAATTGAACCGTTGGCGGCTCTGATCGGGGAAGTACTACCTTCCTTGTCCTTTTACTGTCCAGGTAGAGTTGATTGTGTCGAACTACTCTACTCGTTCTTTCCTCAATAGACGTACTCTCTTTCACGTACCAGTCTACTTTGCCGAGTGGTTGTGAATCCACTAGACTCGTGAAGAAGGAAGAAAGAATGACTTCTTCTTCGTCCTCAGATAAGCCCTCGATGTCCTCTGACATGAATTCTGCAATCTGCGAGAGCTTGAATCTGCTATAGTTCCTTCTTCTCACTTCGAACTCATCCTCGTAGTTGACCCAAAAATCTTCCATGAAAGGTTCATGTGATGATCTTTGCTCAAGGTGAGCTGCGAAGATGCCTCTGGGGTCATAGGATGGCCTCCTGTCAATGAGGTACTTGAGATTAAATCTCACTATTTCTTGGCTTATCAACCTTGCATCAGCTGCAGTTCTGCATCTGTAGAGTCCCATCTGAAGAGGAAAGTTCACTGCAGCCTTTTTCTTTACGCGAAGGTAAGAGTGAACATCGGCCAATTGCCTCGGGAATTCCATGAACACTACCCTATCTGAGGGGTAACGTGGCATCATGGCGGGGTGGCCATTATAGCCATACACGCGTATGTAGGTGAAAGTGGGGAATTGTATGAACCAATCCGCCTAGTCCACCATTGCTGCCTTAGCTGTTGGTGAAATACGCACGTGCATCTCATGGTCTAGCTCGTGCACGGTGCGCATAGTAAAAAGGTCATTTATTCTTTTGAAATGTCTTTCCGCTAGAGTGAACTCCAAGCGAGGAAAGTATTCTTGTACCTTTTGCACACCCAGGGTTCCCACAGTGTTTAATGTTCTGAAATCGCCTTGGAAGGCTATCAGGTAGACCAGGTATGAACACATGTGGAAGCGGTGCTCTTCTAGAAATCCGGTGAATTGTTGGTGGAGTGTGTCACTGATCAGGGAGGCCCAGTCGTAACGTTCTTTTCTGCTGATTATCTTGCCAATAATGTAGAACATCCACGGCTGGAAGGATTTTCCCTCCTCTTGTCCAGTGACTCTGCTGAGTAGGGCGATTAGCACTCCGTACTCGTCTTTGAATTCTCCTCTACCAACTACTCTGGGCAAACTGTTCCTCTTTGTTTTCAGCCAATGTTCAGCCATTATAAGCGAACACTTGTCTTTTGGAGCCTCGAATGCCTTTTCGCATTCTGTCACTGATATGACCTTCTTGGTAGGGCATGGTGGGATTGCAAAACAAGTCTCTATGTCTACTGGCTTCAAGCTGCAAATCACCCTCCCGTCAACTGACAGGATCTCTCTTGTAGTCGGGTTGTAATGCTTAGTGCAAGCAATTACAAGCTCGATGCTTTGTAAGGTGATTGGAATGGATGCTGCTTGAAACAAACCGGATTCTTCGATGTTCTGCAATGTGATTTGATTCATGCCCTCCAAGTCTTCAGAACTGACCTCTGGATTTTTCTGCCATAAGTCTGTATCAGTCGTTTTCAGGTAATCATGGTATAAGACTGGTTTGGTCTTGTATTGTACCTGAGAGTACTGCATTCTGAAAACCTTGAATATTGACTGGGCACTTGACCCTGTTCTGACACTTTTCTGGAACTGCTAAAAATAGCCTCGCTGGGGGTAGTTTTTACGAAAAATTCTGAGACATGGGTTTTGTTAAGAATGATTTTCTAAACAGACCCATATCGTCAGAAATTCGAAAAAACGAGTTTTTCTTTGACATGCAAGAGCCTTTCGGTGGCAGAGGCAGCAAGGGCACCAGAAAGTGATTTTTCTCGAAAAAATCTAACACATGGGTTTTGTTCGTGCTTCAGAGCCAAACAAACCCAGGTTGTCCGTTTTTCAATATTATGACTTTTTCCGGAAACCCTAAAAAATAGGGGCAGCAGGGCTACTTTTTCTGAAAAAATCTACCATGTGGGTTTTGCTGAAAAAGCTGTGCTGATCATACCCAGTTGGTCAGATCTGTGAAAATCTGTCGTTTCCTGTGACATGCAAAAGAAATATAGACAGAAGTAGAGGAAATAGGCAGAAGATGGATTGGAAGTTATAAACTGCCACTTGTAATAATCTGTCTCTGGAAACAATCTTGGGAGAAGAATGCTTTTACTGCCAATTATCTTCAAAAATATTGAAGATCCGTTCAAAACCCCTGCCAGATCTTGAAAACTTGTTCTTGGGAGCTACTTGATGTTTTATCCTTCAACCTGCAAAAAAGAATAATGAGGAAAAGGGGCGCCTAGCATGAATATAAAGCAATTAGGGTTAAGATCCACAAAGTATGGAAGATAACTCATCATTCAGTCCTGATTTGGAGTTCTAAAAGATGATTTCCACTGATTGTGGAGGGTTTTTCTCTTTTTTGGCTCCAAATTTGCTAACTCAAGTCAACATTTCTGTTTGACTTTCCTTTAGGCGTCCAACCTTGAGTTTGATCTTTTTTGCTTATTTTGCAAGCTGAAGTGCTCCTGTTTGATCTTTGATTCAGGTTGCTCAGTTGATCTCGAGCAGTATCTGACAGTTCTGTTGTTGAGGCAGGATCAATGTGATTAGATATGCCTGGGAGAGGTTAGCTCAGAAAACTGAGTTTAGGTCTCCAGAAAGAAGGGCGCCTTTTCTTGAAAGGGGCACTTTTGACAATGCCTTAGTCAATTTTCACTGAATCGTTCTTCGTTTTGACCTTTTCAGACCCTCTTTGCTTTGATCTGACGTTCCCAATGTTTGATGAATCAGATGATTCTGCTCGATGATGTGTCGGGTAGCTGGTTCAGTCTTGTTCACGATGCCTGACTTTGCAATGGCAGCTGGTAAGTTTTGGGCCTCCAAACTAAAGGGCGCCCCTGGCCAGCAGGGGCGCTTTTAGCTTTTGCCTAGTTTTATCTTGGTTGTGGACTGCCAGCCTTTGACCTTCTTCATCAGTCGATTGATTTGTCGGAAGTTCTTGCTGATAGTCTCGCTGACGAGATAGGTCATAGCTGAGAAGGTCGTCTTGGAAGGTAGTGAAGATTCCGGCTGAATCTGGACACCTTTAGGAAAGGGCGCCTTTCCTTGAGAGGGGCGCTTTTAGCCATGCCTTAGCCATTTTTTGGCTTATCTTTCCAGTTTTTCAAATTTGGCTTTTTCTACTTGATCTCATCTCGTGATCGTCTGGTGTGTCTTGTGGACTTGCTGTTAGATTGATCACGTAGCCGGGAGGAAGCTGGAAAGATATCATGTATAAAGCTACAGCTCTTGGATTCATTTGATGTCTGCAACTGAGGGGCGCCCCTGGCCAGCAGGGGCGCTTTTACCTTGAAGCTTTCAGATTTGGCACTTCTGTCGTCAATGGATCCTCCATACTTCACTGACGGTTGGTCAATGATCCCTGAATCAGATGATCTTGCTGATTGTTTCGTTGTCGAGCTAGTATGAAAGTGAAGAGGATGACTGTTTTGACACTGCCAGATGATTTGATTTGCCCTCTGAGGTTCAAGGGCGCCTTTCTTCAAGAGGGGCGCTTTTAGCCACTGTAGACTGTGTTTTGCCTTGGTAGACAAAACGTGCACCTTCCAGACTTAGCCAAATTTTGGCCTTTTTCGTTTTGAGAATCTCCTTCGTTGAACGTCATCATTTTATCTTTTTCCGCCATGGTTTCTTCGTTGAAGCTTTTGAGGTTTAGCTTTCAGCACCTGGTACTGGCCAATCTGCCATTAATGGCTGCGGAGCTCCTAACTTTGTTCCTGAAAAATAGAAATAGGCCCACCAGAGTAAAACATATTTTTTGATAATTCTGACTTGATCAGTGTGATCGTGAAGGCAATTAAGCCTATCAGAATTATTTTCAATCATTTCCGGGAAGGTCCTATTTTTTAGGGTTTCCATAAAAATAGGGTGTAAAACCCTAATTTTCGTTTTTTCAAAATTTTAACCATAGGTTCCTTGACAGAAACCCACAAGGATTTCATATTTGGTTTGACCTAAAACATACTTTAGATGGCATTTTTACGTTGTTTAGCTCAATTTAGGCAGAATGCCAAAAATTTCATTTAGGTATAACAAAATCCCGATGCAATCTTCCTTGGCATGTTGGTTTTCTGAATTTTCAACCACCGTTGAGCTACTTTCTTCTGTGATCTATCCTTGTCCTCTTCCCATATTCTGTCACAATCTGAAATGGATACAGCGAAATGATCTGAACGTGGAGGAATAGAAAAACATTTTTCTACATCCCTCGGCTTAAGGCTACAAATAATCCTTCCATCTATCGATCTGATTTGTCTGGTAGACGAGTCATAATGCTTAACACAAGCAAGTACGAACTCAAGATCAAAGACTGAGATAGGAATGGACGCCGCTGCAAGTATCCCTGAACGTTCAAGATTTTTGATTGTAGTACTGCTGATACCCTCCAATGAGTTCAAATTGATGATGGGAAAAACATGACTTAAGTCGGTATCGGTAGTTTTCAGAAAGTTATGAAGAAAGACCTGTTTGGCCTTATAGTCTATGGGATTATACTGCATTCTGAAAAACTAGACTTTTGACTGTAAAGTCGGGTATGTTTGGACCACTTTGGAAAAACTGGAAAAGCTCGGGGATAGGCTAAAAATAGCAAGGGGAAGTGAATTTTTTCGAACAAATTCTAAGATATGGGTTTTGTGTAGAATCAAATTCTAATGCAACCCAGAACGTAAGAATTGTGAAAAAATGGGATTTAGGCTTGCATGCAAAAGGTTTTCGGTTGAGATTTGAACTGGCAGTTAGGGGTACTGGGGGCAATTTTTCCCGCGAAAATCTGGAACATGGGTTTTGTGTAGAAATGAATCCTAAAACCACCCAGATCAACAGATTTGCGAAAAAACGTGATTTAGGCCCACATGCAAAGAGAATTCTGGAAAAAAGCACAGTGCTTCTAGAAAAGAGGCAGCGGAGCAATTTTCGCAAAATAATCTAAGACATGGGTATTGTTGTTGATGCTGAAATACTCGAACCCAGATGATGCTTTTCTAAAAAATCTGCCATTTTCTTTGACATGCGAAGAAAACCTAAGACGAGAATAGAAGAAAGTAAGATAGAAGAATAGAAGTTTAATATTTTGTTTACTCTCTTCTTCTGTAAAAATTCCCCTATGCTTGAAGTAGAACTGATAAAACCTGCATGCAAAATAGAAACCAAGTCTGAAATAATCTTCCCTTGAACAATCTGAATCTATAGCTATGAAGAATACTGAAATCTGACACTTGTAGCACCTGCAGATCAATTTTATGCTCAAGAAAGATGTTTCTTGTCAACTCTGATGAAGAATAATGGAGGCCATTAGCAAAATATATAGAAAAATATCTTCTAAGGCATGTGGAATGCATGCTAAGCTTTGGAAATGGCGCTTGAAGTACAACTGGTGCTTCAAAACTCACGCATGGCCTATATTTGGCTTCAAACTCAGTTAACTGGATGTAGAACCAACCCAAGTTAGGGCGCCATCCTGAAGATTCAGTTAACTGATGCATGCAAAATAAGTTTAGCCAGTTATGACTAAAAATAGGTAAAATAGAAGTCAACTTGAAAAAGAGTTTAATTGAAGATCAAAATTTGGCAAACTGAAAACTCTCTTCATGCGTACTTCTACTTTTGAATTTCAAAAAGTCAACCTTTGACTTTAGGCGTCCTTCCTGTTGACGTGTTTTTTATGACGACATCAACACAGAATAAAAATGCCCAACGGTCATTCTATTCTCTCTTGATCAAAGTATTCCGCATGCTAAGATTGCGTGAAAGTTCATGCGTTCAACTCCAAGGTTCCTTTAACGCAAATAGACTCAGTTGGCTAATGTGAATATGCTGGGTATTCAAGGGGACTTACGTAATTGTTCGATTTTGTGAAGCAGTTAGGACATGAATGATTCGACAATATTGCTTTGACTCCTAAATTAACCGGGAAATACTGAATTAAAAAGGGATAAGGGGTAGGAATTCTACGAATCTACTTTTAAAGGGTGGAGGACGAGGATCAACTTAGACACTCTTCAAACCAGACTTTGCTTCGTCTCCTTTCGGACAACTCCGACAAAATTGGTGCAATCTTCAAAGGATGAGAAAGGTGTTCAAATTATGACACAACATGTTCATACCATCACTACGATGCATACGGACATATGAGCCACAATTGAAGTTAAGTGCCAATACTCCAGTTGACCACGCAAGGCGAACTTACCATCAGTAAGCCCGCTAGTGGTATGGATGAAAGAAGATGTGCTCAAATCGCAACGCCACACTCCACAATTAACAACTACTTGCATAAAACAAAGTCTACTCTACTCTATCTACTTGAATTGGAAAGACGAACAAGCCTTGCTAGCTACTCACAATAGAAGATAGAACCACCAAACAATGATAAATCTTTATATTATGAGAGTGTTCACAACAACTTCTTACAAAGTCCTCAATGGGAAAACTTCCTTTCCTCCTCAATCTAAGCTAACTTCTAAGCTAAATGCTATATGCCTTCTACCCTCGCTCTGATTCAATTCTTGATCTAATGTCTAATTCTAATCCCTTACAGATGAGGGGGGATGCCCCTTTTATAGTTAGCCCTTTTCAATGGACAGTTCGGATTCAATTACAATAAAGGGCTCAGATCGAGCCACCTATGCCCTAATTAGGGTTTCTGCCCTAAAAACCGCCACTGAGGGGAGTGGGGCAATAAATGCACAGAATATTCTCCACTCCCTTGTAGGAACCATAATGAGCAATTAATGCCCACTATCTTCTTCTAGAAGATCTTCATCAAGCAGCGCGTTCCCACTGTCCTGCTCTCGGACTGCAAACTCGATCAATCGGGCCAATACTGCTTCAACCTCCTGGGTAGAAATCAATGGAATATGGTTGAGCTGGAACTCCAAGACCGCTACCGTCTGACCGTGTCGAGTGTAAGACTTCTTCCATGCCACCAAGGCGTCCTAGGTATGCTGAATTATACTGGAGAAAGTGGAGACATTCTCAAAGTCATCCAGGACAAGCGACCTCACAGCTGAGAAGAATGGAGCCAGTTTGTCTTTCAAGCCATCAGCAGTTATTTCCTCTGGGGCCAACTTTCTAGCAAATATGGTTTCTAATGTATTAAGGACTCCCTCCAAGATGTTACCCATTGCTTTCCTCACTCTGGCTGAATCTGCCCTTGCTGCATCGTGAAATCCACGGCCTGTGACCACCAAGGAGTACCAACTGGTGAAATCATACCTGTCACCATCCTGAATCACACCTCCATCCACCAAAGTTTGTAGAGGTATATGCATCAAAGCCCCCAAACGAAGTACAGTCTTTGTCTGATAGATGCGGGTATCGCCCCAGGCCTGATCCACCATGTCAATCCGTGCCAAAATACTTGAGGCCTGCCGATAAGCATTGGCGAGGTCCTCCATGAATTTCCTTGTCTCAGTACGAACATGGCTAACCCACTTGTCCGCTTCCGTTTCCATCTTCTTTAAATCCTCTAAGCCAACAACTGACTCCCTCGGAAGCTCTGGTGGGCGTTCTACTGTTGGGTTTGCTGGTTCACCTGGACGTGCTAGACTCTGCACATATCCTATCAAGGTTTTGTGCTCCTTCAATTTCTTATACTTCCCTTCCGTGCGGAGCAACTGATCCTTCAATGCCTGATAGGAGTTATCGAACTCCTCAACAATTTAGGCTCCCGTAGGACGACCCAACTCTACGGTGGTGATCACATAATTTTCAGGCCTCTCCTCGGTTCGATCACAATCCTCTCTCGGAACAGCCACCTGAAGCGTGCGAGAGCCTGACTCATCAGTCGAGATCTTTGAAAACTTCCTGGCCCTCTTTCTTTTCTGGTGGCGCACTGATCCTCCTGAGGAACTCCTCCATCTCGATGGCTGGATCCGTATCATCCTCGGGTTCTCTTCTCATTCTGTCCGAAAGCCAATCCGGCACCGTCTGCTGCGGATTGCAAATGACAAGGGGCTGCTCCTTCGTTGCCTCCACCTCGTGCACTTCCTCTCTTCTTGCACTGCTCTGCTCGGGCTCATCATCCTCCACGAGCTGCGTATCTCCTGACCCTTGGGTCCCCTGTTCTGTGTTTTCCTCTTCCTCCAATGTCATGTCCAACATCTGTTGGAAACGAGTGTCAGCCACTGTTTCCTCTTCTTCCTCTTGTCGGCCAGCCCTGGATGCACTGACGCTTATACTATCTGATTCTCGGATGTTGGGTTGATCCACCTCCTCAAGCTCCCGCTCTTCACCCAATCCTGCCCTCTGATCAGCAAATAATGAAATCACTCTCAAACTCGAAGACTGAGTTTGTGAGTGCATAGGTGATGCTTGTTCCATCCTCAACGGTATCGGCTGGGTTGGTACTTCTACTTGTGCTTCCGGTGTTTGAGCAACTTGTTTTCCCCTTCTCACCGATAGCGGCCTTGGGTCACCCATCAAGCTATAAGTAAGGGCGATCGATCTGCTCTTAAGTCTGCATACATGTCTATCGACCCAAGCCCTTGTGAAAGTCAACACTGGAATAGAGAGCGTGTCCAAGTCCATGATTTCTGGCTCGGACCAATCAGGTGGTGGGACCGAAGTATCCCTGACTGAACCATAGTCTGGTTGCATAACGTTGACATCCTCTTCCACCTGGTCGGGAACTGGGATGATCTCACATTCCCTGATCAATTTGAGGGGAAGCCTGGAAAACATCCTTTTCCTTATCTCAACCTCATCAACAGCATTTGCCCAAAAGTCCTCAATGTGGGCCCTGTGTCGGTACTCGACGTTCTGTATCATTCGGATGTTTCTGTACGAATCGAAATCCTGTCTGCCTGTGTGATACGATAGATGATAGAATTGCAGCTCATCTTCTGCCTCTCGAGCTGCCTGCAAGGAGGGACACACCTCAGTGGAATTCCCCATGGCAATAGGAAAGTCCAGTCCACCCTTCTTCTTCCTTTTCTGAATCTTATCATAGGTGATCAATTGCCTAGATATTTCCAGCATTATAATGTGATCGGTGGGGTACCTCGGTAGCCGGTATGGATACGAAGTGAACCCCTACAGCCTAATGTAAGTGAATTTCGGAAATTGGATGAGCCAATATCCATATTCCTCTATCAATGCTTGTGCCTCTTTGGATATTCTTTGTTGCGTTCTCTGCTGAAGGGTCCTCGTGATGTGCATTGTGAATGCATCATTAGCCCGTTTGTAACTGGCAGGGTTAGCTAGATGCAACTGTGTGCAGGCCTCATGGATTTTGAACTGATCAGGTGCACAGCCTATTGGCTCCTTGTATGTAATCCCTCGGTACTTGGTCATTCTTGCCAGCATATATATCACATACGAGCTCATGTAAAAGGTTTTCGTCCCCCTCAGGCTCCTGAACTGTTCATCTATGTTATCACTGATCATTCTTGCCCAGTCAACACATCCTTTCCCTCCAAGATGATCTCGATGAAGTAGAACATCCAAGGCTCGAAGAAGTAGGCTTGTGCACTCCCATTTATTCGGCTCAGCATCATCATCAAGTCGCAGTATTCCTGTTTCACATCTTCGGCAATTATCTGCTTTGGGAGTCTAGTGCGAGGTGGCTTTGGCTTTTGCATCCAAACTCTGTTGATGACCGCAGCAACCCTCTCGAAGGAGGTGGAGTACATTTTATCCGCCCTCTCCTTTGATCTGTACAGCATCTTTTCGGCAGTAGGAATCCCAAATGCCTCTCCGATGGCATCTGGCGTGAAGTTGGCAAGCAATTTGCCATCCGGCGAGACAATGGTTCTACGCTCCGGCTTATAGTAGTTCGCACACTCCATAATTAGCTCCGGGCACTGAATTGCTAGTGGAAAACCAGCGGCTGCATAGATACCACTCTTCATGATGTTATGTGCCATGACTGATGGTTGATGGCCTCCCAGTCCGTACATCCTAGACTTGAGTGTATTTAGATTAAACGACCCGAGGTTGGTGTCACTTAACCCTGCCAACTTTGAAACAATTGCCGATTTTGGGAGAAATGACTTGGCGAGCCTTTTGATCATTGCCTGCCGGGATGAGCTAGCCTTGGCCGTTTCAGTGTTTGCAGCTCTGCCTGCGGCTCTACTTGTTCTTGCAACATCCTTTGCTCTAGCCATCTGCAAGAATAAGATAGAATAATAATAAGTTAGTTTGCAGATTTTTAATAAAATAAAATAGCCTCCGAGACGGTTGCAGATGTGGAGTTAGTTTTTGAAAAGAAAATTCTTCAGCATAATTTTCTAACTCCAAACCTCAAACTGTATAAAAACTTTGAGCTTATAAAGAAGCTTCCAGCAACTGCACTCTGACTGGCAAAGAAAATTACAGCCAACCAACAACTTTCAGCAATGTGGCTATTTTCTCAGCACAGAATAAATTAAATCCTTCGCCTCAACTTCTGTCAACTTCAACAACTTTCAACCTTAGCAACTTGAAGAATGAAGAAATGAAGAGAGATTGCTGCAATTTCTTCTCAACTCCAACAGCAACTAGCTTTCAGCAGCTCGAATAAATAAAATGTACAGCAACTCCAAGAACTCTCGTGCAACTTCGAAAATGATTTCAACAACCCCAACTTTCAGTAGTTTGAAAATATCCCTCCAGCAACTGCAGTATATGATTTCGAAATTTGCAGCAACACCCTCTCAGCTCTTCAAGAATTAAAATCCTCAGCAACTTCGCTCTTAGAAGAATAAAATCCAACCTCACTCTCAGCAACTTCGAAAAAGACTTTGATCTCTCACAAAATTCTTCAGTGCAGCAATTCCAAGCTCTTCGAAACGTGTGAAGAAATGAAAGAAATGAAGTTGTTTAAATAACTCTTCGCGAAGAATCCTGCTGAGTAGTGCTGGGGCTATTTTTAGTACCTTCATCAATTCTCCACTCTCTCCGTTCGGCATCTTCTAATTCAGGCGCGGTAGTGGGCTAGTCGTCAGTCGGTCATTATGGCAGTTGCCATTAATGAAGATTCTTTCTTCTCCAAATTTCGAATTTTCCCCTTAGTCTACCAGTTAACTCTTGGTGATTTAAACAACTTGCGAGAAAAATCACTTGACTTGATTGAAAACTCCATTTTAAAATCTTCGCAGCGTTTAAATAAATTTGATTCGAAAAATTCGTGGGAGTTGTAGATTTATTTCCAACTTTTAAAATGTCTGCCATTTAAATATAAAATTTGTCTTAGACATTTTAAATTTTCCCTTTAAAATATTCAACTCCGGGTGATTTAAAATCACTTGCTTGTTCGAAATAACTCATCCTCTGAGATTTAATTTTCATTAGGAAAATAATCTAGGCAAAACGAATTTCCTCTGAAAATATTAAAATTTCCCTTAGGAAATTAAATTTTTAACTCTATCAACTCATGGGTGCCTTTTAAACGGATTCATTTAATTTTTTACTTGACCCATGGAAAATATTCACCAATTGTTTCCGCCTTGAAAATAAAATTTCATCACTTCGCCCACTTCATTTGAATGCCTCTGGAAAATTTTCATATTCACCCACTCTTTCCGTTTATTCAATTTTTTTTTTTAAATTCTCATGCCTTAGGAATTTCTCCACTTCACACACTTAGTAGAAAATTTAAATTCTCACCCCCCTTAGGCGTATATTCCTTTCTGGTGAAATATTTATTTCATTTAGAAAAATTCCTAACTTTACACCTCTGACGCACTTGACCCCTTGGCATTTATTTTTTTTTTTGCGACTTAGAAATTTTCTCAAGTCATTTCACATCTTGGGCGTATTTCACTCAGTGATGTTTTATTTTGCTAGCTTTTACCCTTGCCACGCCTTAGAAACATTTTCAATCAAGGGCGCATTTAGCATGAGCCACTTTCATTTTCCACACTTAGAAAATTTTAAAAAAAATCTCCACTTCAACTTGGGCGCATATAGAGGGTCAAGTTCCCATTTTCCATGCCTTAGAAAATTTGAAACTTCATCACCTTGAGGGCGCATTTGAGACCTCATGCTCACATTTTATTTTCCATGCCTTAGGCGTATTGCTAGGCATCTCCCAACATGGGCGCATTTCCACCCATCCACTTTTACTTCCAATGCCTTAGACTTTTTTAGATTTCCTTTCCCCTTTCTTGGAGGTGGGCGCATTTAGCTATGAGAGCTTTCATTAGAGGGCGCAAATGAGGGTGGCTGCTTTTGTTTTTGCCTTAGAAATTTCCAAGTCACTCCAACAACCTTGGGCGCATTTCCTTAGTGAAGCTTTGATCTTTATCATGGGCGCATATTGGGTGTTGAACTTTCAATTTCACACTTAGCCGCATTTTGAAGGTGACCCCCCCTTGAAGTTTCCACGCCTTAGGAGTTTTCATAGTTTCCCTCTTGAAGGTGGGCGCATTTTGACCCATGTGCTTTTGCTTTTGCCCTGGGAAAATTTTCACACACTTAGAATTTTGCTTGAGGGTGCATTTGAGAGGTGAGACTTTGATTCTTTATCATGGGCGCATTTTGGATAGGAAGCTTTCAGTTTTAAACACTTAGAAACTTTTTGACTTGCTTCCTTTACTTCAAGGTGGGCGCATTTAGGGGTGGCTACTTCTGTTTTTGCCTTAGAATATTTTCTAAGTTTCATCCTTAAGGTGGGCGCATTTAGGGGGTCCAACTTCCATTTCTCCATACTTAGACAAATTTCCATGCCCCTGCCGGATCTTGATCTCACATTCTATTTTTAGTAAGTCTTTGCTTTTCTGACTTCCATGGCTCCATTTGGCATGAAAATTTCACCATATGACCCTCTTTGCCTTGTGAACCCGTTTTGCCAGTCCCACATGTCAACCTGCTATTTATAGCCACCTGCTATTTATAGTAAGTTCTTGATTTTTGACTTCAGTAGCTCTGTTTGACCTGAAACTTGCAACGCCTGATCCTGATAACTTGAGTGTCGCTCTGATGCCAACCTCGGGTGCAGACCTGCTATTTATAGCCATGCCCTGACTTACTAAAAATAGTAAGTTCTCCGATTCTGCTCAAATTTTGCCAGCAAGTGCCTTGAAGTATGCTGACATGGGTGGGGTACTCCGTTTTGACTATTTTTGGATTTCACCCCCTATAAAAGTGGAAACCCTAATTTGACTTGCATGTATCCCGAACGCTCTCCGTTTGACTTCATTCCTTCTGCATGTCGTTCTGCTTGCTGAACTAGAGTGTTAGGCGGTTGCCAGAGTGTACCTGCTAAAAATAGAAACTGTCTGAAAAGTGACTCATCCACTGCCGGATGGTTTTGCATATTATATTGTCTGTGGGGTCTCAAGAAACCCAGAAAAACCCAGAAAACTGGTCTGCATGCATGCACTGGCTAAAAATAGTAAGTCCTCGAAATTTGATCTTCTCCGCTTGCATGTCACACTGTTGCGTAGCTCTTGAAAAACCCAGAAGGAATCTCCGGACATGCATTGAAAAACTCCGCATGCAAACCCTAAAAATAGTCTCCGAAGGCTGAACTCTGAAAGTGGTCGTCTCGGTTTGCATGTTATATCGCTGCGAAGGTTTCGAGAAACCCAGAAGTAATCTCTGGACATGCAATGAAGAATCATATGTTTGTCCTCTGAAAATGGCTCCTGAAGCCCGAACTGCTAAAAATAGCAAATTGTCCGATCTAGCTCAAAATTTACGTGCAAGCAGCTTGATGTTACCTGAATGTGGTGGAACTGACAGAATTCCCAAAATTTCGATAAAATAGTCCCAAATTGAATACTTACTAAAAATAGCAAGTTGCCGGAATACAATGAAAATTTAATGGGACCCTGCTGGAAGCCTTGTGATTGTTGTACTAAGCTCAGATTTCAATTTGATAACCTGGTTTGACCTTAACTAAGCCTGAAGGATGAAAACCCTAATTACGTAGACTTAACCAATACTTCAACCTAGGTCAAACGACAGGACATCCCCGAAAGGACCAGAGATAGAGAGAGAGACGCACTAACCAAAGCCAAACAACCAGAATGGAGCAAAAATTAGGGGGTCCCCATCTGGATGGGGTGATGTGTGAAAAAGGTCACAACATTTCCTTACTTAGACATTTTCTGAAAATTTAGAATCTAAAACCTCAAACAAAGCTCATGTTCGATCACTGATTCTGGTTGACTGTCACGTCGGATCAACTGGCTGACAATCTCGATGAAGAGTAGGACCAAAACTGACAAGAAGATTCCTTGAGGTGGCAATTCAAATTTCAACCATCTGAGGCTTCAAAAAGATGGGCGCCCCTGGCCTCCAGGGGCGCTTTTGACCTCAATGTTAGAATATTTTCAGGCATTTTCATCATTTTCACTGATAACTTGACTATATTTCACTTGACGTTTCCCGGCATTTGACAAAACTTCAGAACATGCTGACTGGCTCACTGCGGAGCAGGCTGAATTCTGAGTAAAGGCTCCTGATGAACACTATATATAAAAACATCATTTAACCTTCCTAAATCATGGGCGCCCCTGGAGGTCAACCAATGTCATCCATTACTGCAACTGGCAAAAATTACTCAACTTCCGGCTGCGGATTGCCAAGACATCTTCTGAACCGGCTGAGACAGGGAACGGAAAGCTAAAGCTGACACGAATGAGATGAGTATCTGAAATCATCAAACAGATTTCATTAAAGGTCTCAAAACCTTGGGCGCCCCTGGCCTCCAGGGGCGCTTTTGTCCTTTCTGAACAATTTTTGATCAAGTCTGAAACCTCAAGTTTGACCACTGATGGCGGCAACTCGGCAACTCAGATTCACCTGCTGACAGATGCATCGCGGAGTTGGACCAAAAATAGAAACAAACTTCCTGGGTGTCACTTGATCAAAAGACTTCATCTGAATCTTCAAAAAGATGGGCGCCCCTGGCCTCCAGGGGCGCTTTTTCTCTTCAAAGTTATCTACTTTGCATTTCCCTCGATCTGTACTAAATTTCCGTTTGCAGGCATTTTACTCCTCCGTCGGACTGGATGGCTAGCTCATTGCGAAGCTATCAGGAAACTGGAGAAGTCATCTTGTTAGAAAATCTCACAAAAAGTTGAATACAGCTTCCATAATGATGGGCGCCCCTAGCTGAGAGTGGCGCTTTTGACCTCCAGACTTGAATATTTTCAATCCAGACTTAGCCAATTTCACAGTACTTTTACCTCGTTGAAAATCTCCTCCGTCAAAAAGCATAATTTTCAACATCTTTTATCGTAGAGCGTTCTTCTTTGAGTTTCAGGCTTAGATATTAACACCTGGTACTAGCCAACTACCATTAATGACCTCAGAGGTCCTAACTTTTCTCCTGAAAAAGTTATAACTACCCACCAGCCTTAAACTGACTTTTAACTGAAACTGACTTCACCACTGTGATCGTGATGTGAAATAAGCCAATCAAAATTAATTTCAGCCAATTCTGACAAGTTCTTATTTTTTAGGGTTTCGAGCTAAAAATAGATTTCAGAAACCCTAATTTTCAAAATTTTCAAATTTTGCCAATATCTCCGTGGCATGACATTGACTCAAAGCCCATACTTTATTTGCCCAAAAACTGAGTTTTGACCTCATTTTTACAAGGTTTAGACCATTTTAAGCAAAATGCCTTAATGAAGCAAAATTTTTGGTTTGGGTACAACACCTTAGACAAAATTCATCTCATCTTGAGTTTTAGGAAATTTATCTCCCCTTAGAAAACTTTATTAATCACAACGCAAACACCCATTTTGAAATCACAATCCCAGGCATAAAAATTTCAAAATCATACCTCCCTTAGAAAATATTCAAAGACCCCTAGATTCTGAAAACATTTCGTGTAATGTCCCCTTCCAGCTAACCACTCAGCGTGCCTTGTTGCCTTTTTAATTCCCGAAGGCAATTGATGAAAATAGGGAGTCATTTATTTAATTACTTAATTATGGTCTAAGTTTCCAAATTATTCCCTAAGGTATTAAGTAATTAATTAAATTATTTTTGTAATGAGACTTGGGGAAATACTTTAAAGTGACCAAATGAAATATATATTTTTTTAATATACTTTAGAAAGTCACTTTATGTTTTGGATGAGAAAAATCAAAAAGAAGAGAGTTTATTTTTGTCGGGCTTCTTTGCAGAGAAAGAAAGAAAAGGAAAAGAAAGAGAGGCCATTCGCACTTTTTTGGAGATGAATATTTTCCTTCACGTGAAAGCTCGCTTCCTGGTTATGGAGTTTGGGGAGACCCCAGCCGCCATGGTTTCGAATGTGGAATATCATTCCTAGTTTGGCACATTTAATGGATTGATAAGAGAAACGAATCTGAGTCTGCAATTTTCATGGTTATCTATCTTGAAATTTTGCTGCTTCCTGGGAACGGTTGGAGAGAAGTATTGAGGGGCAGATGGAGGGCGTGTCTTCTAAGAAACCCTAGGCGCACTCAATGCTTACACTCAGCACCATATTCAAGTCATTTTTTTGAAGAATACTGACCCGCATGGGGAAGACATGATTTCTGGGCAAGAAAAACGCCATTTACAACAGTTCTTGTGAGTTCGTGGTTACTTGGGAGCCCTAGACAGGACGTGCATCATCTCTTGGCCTGGGCGCACCTCCTCCTACTTGAGTCGACCATTATTGTGGGAGTTTGAGTAGCCGTTTTTGCAGCACGAGTTTCTGAGAGTCATCATTCTCTTGCAGCAGACTAAGGACGGCTTCATTACTCCAGGTTTGGGTATTTACATATGCATGGGTCCTGAATACATGAGCTGTTAATTAAATATCTATTGTAATGGGTTGGGTTGGGTCACTCAAACCACAATTGCTGTGTAGATATTGTGTCCATGTAAACTCAGCAAATCAGATCATATAATGTTAAATTTTCTGGGTTGGAGTCTGAAAAATACAATCTGTATTCTATTATCAAAAGGTAAACTCAGAAATTTAAATTGTTGTCATAACAACCTCTCTATGAGTGAACTTTGCATACAATTTAGAGCTGAGCCTTATCTTCATTGAGAGCAATGAGCTGTGATTGATATATGTTAAAATCTGCATTCAGTTGGAGACACTTTTTTGTACATTTATGAGAAGATTAGAGAATGCACATGAAATGTTTGCTAAAATGCTACTAACTGTAATCTCCATTTTAATCACTATATGCATCTGAAAGAAACGGACATATACCATCTCTATATTATTGTTAAGTAATCTTGCATTGTTGGAAACATTCAAAAACACCCTTGTCAGCATACAAACAATCAGCAAGTTACAGCAGTATAAAATCAGCTTGTACGTCAGGGGTGTGTCATGCCCTCATATGAGCCAAAACAGAAAATCTATAGCAAAATTTGCAAGGCTCTTTACATTTCCCCCGTGGGCGCATTTCAAGGCTTGAGCTTTCATTTTCATACCTTAGAAATTTCATCAAACTTCCTCATGGGCGCATATGGAAGGGTGTGCTTCCATTTCTCCAACACTTAAATACTTTTTCATCTCCACTTCCCTCCAGGGCACATTTCAGCGTATGAGCTTTCATTTTATCTTACTTAGAAACTTTTTAAAGCTTCTATGTCCTTGAGGGCGCATTCTAGTGGTGCTACTTTTATTTTTCTCCACTTGGAATTTTTTATGCCTCCAGTCACCTTGAGGGCGCATTCTAGGGTGTGAGCTTCTATTTTATGACTTTAGAAGATTCTCAAGTCTCGTCTTTTCTTTCTTGGGCGCATTTTGAAGGGGGAAGGTTCCAGTTTGAAGATTTAGAAAATTCTTGAGCCATCATCTCTCTGATGGGTGCATTTTAGGGGTTGGAGGTTCCATTTCTAACTTGCATGCTTTGGATTTTCATCTGGAGCGTTGAGGAGACTTCTAGGGGTGGCTCTTGAATACTTAGCCGATTTTGACTGGCTTGCCCTTGGCTTCTATTTTTAGTAACCTCTTGATTTCCTGACCTCGGCAGCTCTGTTTGACTTGAAATTTTCACCATGTGGTCCTCATTGCTTGGTGAACCTACTCACACCTACCCCTCGTGTTGACCTACTATTTTTAGCCCCTTTCTGGAGGTGACTTACTATAAATAGTAAGTGCTCAAATCGCGCTCAAATTTTACTAGTAGATTGCTTGAAGGATGATGATCGTGATGGGATAAATTCGTTTTTCATTTTTCTCAAATTTTACCCCTCTTTTTAGGCATCGAAGTTGGAAACCCTAATCAGACTTGCATGCGCCTCGAATGACCCTCGTTTGACTCCGTTTCTGTTGCATGTTGCTTTGTTCGTGAAGCTGAAGTGTTGGGAAGTTAATGGAGTGAACCTGCTAAAAATAGTAAGTGCTTGAAAAGTGGTCAACTGACTGTCGGATGTTTTTGCATGTCACACTGCCCAAGAGATCTCAAATAACCCTAAAAAACCCAATAAACTGGTCTACATGTGAGTATTGGCTAAAAATAGTAAGTTCCTAAAAATTGATCAACTCTGCTTGCATGTGATATCGTTGCGAAGCTCTCGAAAAACCCATATAGAATATCTCAACATGCACTGGAAAACTCTAAATGCAAACCCTGAAAAGTGCCTCTGAAGCCAAAACTGCTAAAAATAGCAAGTTGTCTGAATTTGCTCAAATTTTGCATGCAAGCTCTTTGAAGTGCCCTGAATGTTGTGAAGCGGTCAGAATTCCAAAATCCTGAGGAGAAGATCCCAAATTGAGTACTTACTAAAAATAGTAAGTTGTCGAAACTCAGTGAAAATTTTATGGGATCCTGCCTGAAGCATCGTGATTGTAGTACCAAGCTCAGATTTCATTTTGCCAACTTGATTTAACCTCCAATAAGCCTGAAGAATTCAAACCCTAATTTCATAGACAACCAAAATTTGAACCTAGGTCAAATGACGGGACATCCTCGCAAGGACAAAAAGATCAGAAAGAGAGAGAGAGACGCAAAACAACCCAAAACCAAAGCCAAAAGACCAAAATGGAGCAAAAATTAGGGGGGTCCCCATCTTGAATGGGGTGGTGTGTGAAAAGGTCACAACAGGTGATATGATCTTAGTCCTTGCAAAGGATGATTTTGTGCATTGGAGGACGCCTTTCTTCATCATTGTCTGAGTCGACCTTGCTAGTGTTTAGAGGACATGTTGGAGGCTCTTATGAGACTGAACGCACCTCCCCAAGGGTGCGATGTTTTTTCAAATAAAGTATAAGGGCTAGGCGTAGCATCTGGAGATCAGACACAGCCATACATAGAAGATTCAAATATTCTTATGACCGCTTGTTGGTTGAAAATTTTGTATACTTGGGAAAGCATACAAAATTGTAGTTTCAACCACACCACGTGAGATAAAACTCTCCTAATTAAGGGAAGGCTGCCCCTTTAACTAAACAAAACTAATATGGGTAAGACAGCAATCGTTCATCTTATTTCAGGAAAGATTATATTCTTTTCTCTTCGCAAAAAAGCAATAGCAAACATTAAGAAAACTTATTATAGAAGCTATGCAGTGAAACCAAGAAAGAGGAAATAAAGTTTCTTGAAAGCACAAAGACTTCCGTAACTTCCTCCGGGACGGGAAAACAACCAACAAGCGCAAAGTCTTGAGGAGTGAAATCCTATCTACCCTTTTTAGAATGATTACCTAATGATAATATACAGCATAAAACAGCGCAAAGTCTACAACTATGATGTACCTATTAACTACTCTAAATGAGAACTACCACGAGCACAAAGTCTTGCAATTCTTCTCAATTTCTAAATAATAACTATGAATTCAATTTTTAACATTTAAAGCACAAAGTCTGCAGACATTTCAATTGAATCTCTCTTCAGCAATATTCCACCATCTCCAAGTAGTCACAAAGTAATGCTCCAAAATGACATAAGAACACAAAGGATGCAAAGTAGGGCTTCAACACTAAGTCTGAAATTCGAACTCTTTGATATTACTTGAAAAATCACAACTTATAACTATAAAGCTCAAAGTCTTTATGAGTACAAAATTTTGCAGAAATTTATTGCTTGCTCAAAAGATAAGATTACAATAGACCCCCTCAAGTATTTATAGGAGAGAGGCCTTGAGAAAAAGGTGGGAGTGTTGTGACCTATTCACACATCGCCCCATTCAAATGGGGACCCCCAATTTTTTGTTCCATTCTGGTCTTTTGGCTTTAGTTTTTGGGTTGTTTTCTCTTTCTCTCTCTTTGATCTTTATGTCCTTCTGGGGATGTCCCATCATTTGATCTGATCGAAATTTTGGCTAAGTCTGCAAAATTAGGGTTTTCATTCTTCAGGCCAGTTTGAAGTTAAATTGAGTTGGCTAATTGACATCTGAGCTTAACATTGCTGTCAGAAGGCTTCCAGCAAATTCCCACTGAATTTTCACTGAGTTCTAACAACTTACTATTTTTAGTAAGTAATCAATCTGGGACCTTTTTATCAAGATTTTGGAATTCTCACTGCTTCAGCACATTTAGGGTACTTCAAGGTACTTGCAAGCAAGAATTGAACAGATTTTGACAACTTGCTATTTTTAGCAGTTCAGGCTTCAAAAGCCATTTTCAGGGTGCACGTGTGATTTTTCAATGCATGACTAGAGAGTGTTTCTGGGTTTTTCAAGACCTTCGCGATGACATAACATGCAACCTAGGATGATGACTTTCAGTGGTTCAAGCTTCAAAGGCTATTTTTAGGGTTTGCATGCAGAGTTTTTCAATGCATGTCGAGATATTCCTTATGGGTTTTTCGAGAGCTTTGCGACGGTAGGACATGCAAGCAGAGGGAGATCATGTTTCAAGGACTTACTATTTTTAGCTAGTGCATGCATGCAGACTAGTTTTCTGGGTTTTTCTAGGTTTTCTGAGATCCCTCGGGCAATATGACATGCTAACTCATCCGGCAGTTGATTAATCACTTTTCAGGCATTACTATTTTTAGCAAGTTCACTCCAGCAGCAACCCGACACTTTAGTTCAACAAGTAGAGCAGTATGGAACATAAATCAAGTCAAACGGAGACCATTCGAGGCACATGCAAGTCAAATTAGGGTTTCCAGCTTCAGTGCCTAAAAAGTAGGGTAAAAAGCCAGAATCTTCGAAAACGAAGGTATCCCACTACGATCAGCATCCCTCAAGCAATCTACTGGTAAAATTTCGGCGCAATCCAAGCACTTACTATTTATAGTAAGTCACCTCCAGAACAGGGCTATAAATAGCAGGTCAGCACGAGGGGCAGGTGTGAACAGGTTCGTCAAGTGATGAGGACCACGTGGTGAAAAATTCAAATCAAACGAAGCTGCAGAAGACAAGCAATTTTAGGGTTTGCTAAAAAATAGCAGGCGGGTAAAAAATAGAAAATGAGCTTGGGCAACAAGTATAAACAGGGTAGCAAGGTCACGAGAAACATATCACGCCAGCTCTGGGTTCAGAACGAGTGAAAAGCCACGAAGAGTCACGCTTCTCCAAAAATTTGCTAAAAATAGAATGGCAAGAGGTAGCTGAGGCATTGAAAATTTCCAAGTTGAAACTGGCAGGAGGATGGTGAAATACGCCCACAAAGAAGATGTGAAGTCAAGGCAATAAAAATGCTAAGTATGAGGAATTCCTTCTCATACCTCCAAATGTGCCCAACTTGCAAGGTTGCTAAGGCATGGCTTGAAGAAAATACCAACGCATGGAAAAATTCCTTCGTCACATGGGAAATGTGCCCAAGGCAGATGAAAATTCCTCCTCCATACCTCAAATGCACCCAGGTTAGAGAAATCACAAGGGAAAATGTTCTAAGTATAAAAATTCCTTCACACCCTCCTAAATGCGCCCAAAGTTGAGGTGGAGACACAAAAAATTCTAGGCATGGAAAATAGAAGTAGTATGTGTGAAATGCGCCAAGGCATGGAAAAGCACAAAAAAGGTTTCTAAGGCATCAAATGGAAGCTTGCATGTGGAAATGTAACCAAGATGAAAGGATGTTAAAAATATTTCTAAGGCATTGAAATTCCTTGAGGACCCCTCAAATGCACCCAAGGTAAAAGGGGCTTGGCCATGAAATATTCTAAGGCGTGGGAATTTCCGTCACCACACATGAAATGTGCCCAAGATTGAAAGTGGAAGTGCATGGGTCAAAATGCGCCCTCAAGGTGTAGACAAGTAAAATGTTGAAGACAATTCTAAGTGCGAAGTGGAAGCTCCCCCTCTAGAATGCGCCCTCAAGAAGGAAGGGACTTAGAATTTTGCTAAGTCACGCAAAAAAATTGCAGCTGCATACTCCAAATGCGCCCAGAGAAGAACAAAGAAGTATGAAGGCAAAACTTAGAATATTTTTTAGGTATGAGGAAAATAAAAGTAGCATGTATAAAATACGCCCAGCTTACAAAGCTACAAGGAGGACATGGCAAGAGAGTTTCAAGGAAATGAAATTTCCTCCAGCCTAGGTGAAATGCACCCAGCAAGAGAAATGATGATAAAATAATTCTGAGTGAAGCAAAATAAAAGCTCCCCATCTAAAATGCGCCCTTGAGGGAGGAAGACTTGAGAAAAGTTTCTAAGTGAAAATGGAAGTTCAAGGAGTAAAATGCGCCCAGCAATCAAATGGAGGTGGAGAAATTTCCAAGGCAAGGTGAAAGAGGAGAAGGCCTTGTAAAATGCGCACTCATGAAGGGAGGATGTTTAGAATTTTTCTAAGTGTAGTGAAATGAAGGCTTCATCCCCTAAATGCGCCAAGCAAGAGAAAGTTCCTCCAACACATGCTATATGCACCCATTCCTTTCGCACATGTGAAATGCGCCCCAAGGAAGTTGAAGCTTAAGGGAGAAAAAAATTGCCAAGGCGTGGAAATGCCTAGGGGTTTGTAATGGAAGTTGCTACATCAAAATGCGCCCTTGTTTGTGGGAGAAATTGTATAAGTTTCTAGGCGTGTGTTGGCGTAAAAACTAACACCTCTGGAGTGTAAGTTTGTATGGACAGCTATGCACACTACGTAATGAGTGCTCTTCAAATTAGGAGGGGAAGCTCCCTCGTTGTGCTGGAATGCATGAAATAGAAAACTAAACTAATGTCCTATCTTTTTGTTCTCAGCTGGTAGAGGCACAAGGTTAAGAAAACCTAGAACGTTGCAGCTAAGTATTTTCTGGTTTCGCAGATCATCTAACTACAACTAAGCTAACTTCTTTAAATCTATCCAATTTCCTCAAGAAACAGAGCATGAGGAAATGGAGCAGGAATGTATTGTACGATAAACTCCAGGTGCGGGCTCACAACATGAAGGCAAGGGAGGCGCAACTATTTGCTAATCCGGGAAGAAGTTTATTAAAACAAACAAAATGAACGGTAAACCTGGTACAGCTTCACAACATGAAGGCAAGGTAGGCGCAACTATCTGCTTGGCTGAATGAGTCTACTATAACACACATCAAACGATAAGCTTTAAGTACAGTTTCGCAACATGAAGGCAAGGTAGGCGCAACTATTTGCTCTTCTGAATAGGCTTATAATAAACAAAACAAAAGGTAAGCAACTGGGACAGTAGATTGTATAGACGCAACACGCATGCAATAACGATCAAACCAGCAACCCCATTTAACTAAGGTCGAACAAACACCATAACAATAACATGAAGGCAAGGTAGGCGCAACAATTTATTATAACAGCAATTACTCTTTGAATAGATACAATAATAGCAATACTACAGGCAAGGTAGGCGCAGCATGTATGCTATCAAGCAAAAGTTCTAATTTGCAAGGGTGAACCAATCTTGAGAATAGGCATGTTGCCGACAGCGCAGCAATTCTCTATCACCAGGAAAAGCTAATTACAAATGAGTTGAAAGCTCTTATTTATAGACATCAAGGTGTAGGCAACCCTAAAATCACCTTGAGTCAACTACAGTCTTGCAAGACATGCAAGATCTTATTCTCTAAACCTAATTTAATGAACCTACACAGTTATCTGGGAAACTACCATCAGTTAACTGAAACATCTAATCTAAATGGACAAGGTGCAACATGCACATCTTTATTGAAAGCAAGTCAACTGGAATGCTATCATCAGTTAACTGAAAGATCTAATCTAAACTCCAAGTGCATGTAGATGTTTCTAAGAAAGACATGGCATGCAATGTGTAAGAACCAGTTAACTCGGAAAGAAGCCTCGAGTTTAACTCCTGTGTCTAATGTCTATCTTGGAAAAGGTGGGACGCCTTGAACTGAAGTTCACTGACCCTGATCTCGAGCAAGTAACCCCTCCACGAAGTTAGTGACTGCATCATCATCTAGAGGTCGTCACATATCTCAACTATCAGTTCACTGCTAGTCAGCAACTCAAGCAAAACCGAAAACCTCTGTATACTTAAACTGGCCCTTCACTGGCTAGTAACTCTGGCGGCTCTGTAAACTGAACTGATGGCCACTGTTTCTTCTGCAGCTTGATGCTTCTCACGTTTTTCATGCTTTTCTTTACGGAAGAGTGTTGCATGATGAAACTGCGAACTCTTTGGTTGTGAGAAATACAAATGAACATGCTGCATACACAGAAACCCAATGGTATCAACCCTCTAAACTGGCCTTGGAAGACAATCAGTTATACGAGACATGAAACCATGTGAACTTGAGTGACTACTCTTGTCAACCTTTCCGATGTGCTTGATACAAATTAATGTCAGCTTTTCTGATGAAATCATGAATTAAGACTGACTTGGTCTTGAATTTGTTCTGAGTGAACTACATCCTGAAAAACTCGCCTGTTGACTGTGAACATGGCTATATTTTGACAACTTCTCCAAAAAACCAAAAATCTCTCCTAATGAGGCTAAAAATAGCTTGTCGGAGGGCAATTTTCACAGAAAATTCTGAGATGTGGGTTTTATGTAGAATCAAATTCTAAGATGACCCACAATGTCAGAATTGTGAAAAAATGTGATTTAGGCCCGCATGCAAAAGGTTTTCAGTTGAGATCTGAGGGGCTGTGAGGACATTTTTCCTGAGAAAATATGAGATATGGGTTTTGTCTAAAAGATATTTCTAAGACAACCCACAACGTTAGATTCGAAAAATATCGACTTCTACCCCACCATGCAAAGGAATTTCACTTCAGAAAATTAAAGCCTCAATAACTGATGCTCTGGAACAAATTTTTTTTGAAAATTCTAGCACATGGGTTTTGCTGAGAAAGCAATTCTAAATCAACCCAGATGATTTGTTTTGCCAAAAACACCAATTCTTCAAACATGTGAGAAAATTTTAAGACGAGAAGATGGAAGAAATCTAGAGAAGAAGAAAGATGTTTTTTAATTTTTATTTATTTATTATCTTCTTCTGTCAAAATCGCCACTCTGCCTTGAATTCTGCTGATGAATCTTGACTTGTACTTGCAAAAGAATATTTTTTATGCCTTCACAACTAACCGCTGAAGAAATTCGCCCAACTCTGGAAAGAATTCACCTCTGCTCAAGCTAGATGAATGAAATGATGAATGCCATGCTTGCATAACTAGATAAATTCATACCATCATGCATGGAACCCGCTCAAACCCTAACTGTGAAGGAAGAATTTGATTGGCCCTTCACCAGCTGAACTACCACTGTCTCCGAGTCTTAGATAAAAACAATATTAAATTTAAAACATGCAAATTAAAAAGAGGCACCAATATTTAGCTCTTTGAAGAAATTCGTCACTTTTTAATGCTTTGCATGCAAAAATATTATTTTAATCATTTTGCTAAAAATAGCATCTGGATGTGCCCAGCAAACTTCACTGATTTTAGAAAGCCGAAATTTGACCTTCTAGGTGTCCATTTGCAAGAGTTATGAGATTTTTGAGAATCTCCTATTTTGTAGTTGACTGCAAAGTTACAACTGACCCTGTTCAACTCTGATTTTCGGATGATTGAATGATCCTGCGACCGTGCTGAGATATCCACCGCGAAGCTTGCATGACAAGGATGAAATGTCTGCTGGGAGCAACAACTGCTAAAATCATCATCTGATACCTTAGAAAATTAGGCGCCTCTGATTAAATTGATGTTTTGACTCCAGACTTGGCCATTTCTCTGTTTTGCCTTCTGATGCTTCAAACTACCGCTGACGATGAATAATGAACCCCATTGACTGAATAATGGATTCATTGCGTGACTAGAAGTACTCTGCATCCAATGACTATATGTGAGCGATCTGAAAATTGTATTAAGAACCCCAAAAGAATGAGCGCCCCTATTTTGTGATAGCTCAAACACCATTTTGACAAAAGTGTGATTTTCATCTGAACACCATACTTTGACCCTTGATACCAGGAACTGGAATGTTCCGATACGCGTGCCGCCTATCTTGCTGTACAGTTTGGTCAACTTGCAAGAGATGTTCTTGGAGACGACGAAGCCAGAAAATTGCTTTTAAGGCCTCTAAAAGAAAATCGCTTTTTTCAAAGAAAATTATATTCTTACACTTAGTCATTTTTTGAACTGCCTTCAATTAGCTCTTCTTCACAGCATTATCATCTTGACCTCACACGTACGAGCACTCGCCAAATCCCGAAGGTTGTCGGCTAGACTCGTTGGATAGCTTGAGTAATTGCACACAAGTCTTGTGAAGACTGTAATTGCAAATAACCCCGTCTGGCAGGCCTAAAGGAGAATTGCCCCTAGCCTACAGCTGTGCAGCTTTGTGTAGCTACGCTTCACCATCCTTTGTTTTACGTGCTCGGTAGGACCTCTGTCACAGTTACTCAGAACATCGGATCGTCTTGTGAACGGGTACACTGCAAAACTGAACTGAGCTGGAAGAGATCTCAAGAAGACCTCAATTGCAAATTCATCCATCAAACAAGTCTTATTCAGGATCGCCCCTGGGCTAAAGGGGAGCAGATTTGTATTTTGAAAAACTTCTTCTGACATGTATCCTGCCTGCAATTTCCACTTCTGACTCTGATAATTGGAGTTTTGTACTGGATATGCTTCCGCTTGATAGCTCATTGAAAAGCCAAACTAATTCTGCAAAGACTGAAACCATCAAAACACACATGCATCTAGATCTGGGCCTTCAAAAAGAAAATCGCCCTTGGGCTAGAAGGGAGCGGATCTGCATTTCTGAGTTGTCTCCATGATGAAAACACTCTTCGTAACCTCTGCTTCTATCTTCGTTTGCCGGAGTTCTGTAACTCGGATAGTCCTGCTCCATGGCTAGTCGAAAAGCTGACTGAAAACTGAACATAATGAATGTATCCTTCATCCAAAGCACTCAAATCTTGACCTTCAAATGGAAGGGCGCCCCTGGGCTACAGGGGAGCGGATTTGTTTTGAATTCATTGATTTTCACCATTTTATGCTTTGCAAACGCTATATCCATCACTGCGGTTGACCATGTTGAAGTGATGTAACTGCCAAAGTGTGTATATGACTATACTTCATCATTTTCACATGTACGGACACTGTAAAGTTGATTTGCACGTTGATTGCGCAAGTGTCTACTACGTTACATAGTGAAAAGTTCCTAGACTTGGAATATTTAAGCACTTTTTTGCCAATCTGAAAATCCCCTCCATCAAAAAGCATTATTTCCAACATCTTTTATCGTAGAGCGTTCCTCTTTGAGTTTCAGGCTTAGATATTGATACCTAGTACTGGCCGACTGCCATTGATGACCCCGAAGATCCTAACTTTTCTCCTAGAAAAGTGAAAACTACCCACCAACCTTAAATTGACTTTTAACTGAAACTGACTTCACCACTGTGATTGTGATGTGAAATAAGCCAATCAAAATTAATTTCAGCCAATTCGGACAAGTTCCTATTTTTTAGGATTTCGAGCTAAAAATAGATTTCAGAAACCCTAATTTTCAAAATTTTCAAATTTTGCCAGTATCTTCCTAGCATCACACTGACTAACAGCCCATACTTTATTTGCCCAAAAACTGAGTTTTGACCCCACTTTTACAAGGTTTAGACCATTTTAAGCAAAATGCCTTAATGAAGCAAAAATTTCGGTTTGGGTACAACAGCGTGGAAAATACTTAGGGAATTAAGGTGGAGGCATGTGTTATGAAGTGTGCCCAGGGATGACATAATTAAATTTAAAATTTTCCTAAGGCATTTTTCTAAGGCAAAATGTGAAATATGCCTAAGGAGGGAGGTATTGTTAAAATTTCCAGAGACAAGATCAAATGTACCTGAGAACATGGGGAATTCTTCAGGAAAAAAGGAAAAACGTAGAGGCATGAAAAATGAAGGCTACAAGTAAGAAGTACGCCCAAAATTAAAATGGAGTAAACCTTAGTAACTTTTATTAATTTTCTCAAAATAATAAAAAATTAAACTTACCCCTTCGCCTGGATACACATAAATATGATGAATTCCGAGGGGAAATTTCTTCTCGGTATTGGACATTTCCCACTGGGAGATGATTTGAATTTGTTCCACACCTTGCTTGCGTTGTTTTCACGGATATTTTAGCCTGGCGCCTGTTGATTAATTTCGTAGGCGAAAATAAATTTTCTAAGGCAAAGAAATGTTTTTACAAAAAATGCCTCGACTGGTGATGTCAAAATGAGCGCCTAGATTACAGTGGATGAAATTTATAAAGCAAATAAAGTTGTCTAAGGAAAGGGAAAATAAAGCAACAAGGGGTCAAATACACTTGCAGGGTAGAGATGAAATTTGTCTAAGGCATGGAGGAATTTGAAGATGAAATAAAGCTCGAACATCAAGCATTCAAATGCGTCCTCGGGGTGAAATAATTTCTAAGGCACAAACTCCAGGCACAAGGTGGTGGATGCGCCCTTGAAGAAGACTTCATGAAATAAACACCATGCACCTATGATGAAAGTTTGCTAGAAAAGTGATGAATTTTATCAAATTTGGAGGTCAAGCAGACCTTGGAAGTCAAAACATGAAAATTAGATAAGTAAAGTGAATTTATATTATAAGAATTTTGATACTCTTCTTTCTGTTTTGCAGGATGAACACTAGAGCCAGAGCGTGAGGACTTGAGGTGATGAAGCTGGACAATGTTACAACTTTGGAAAAGGGAAATGACAGTGAAGATTTGTCTAAGGCATTAAGAACGTGATGCAAAAGAGGCTAAAAGCACCCAAGGCAGTGGGCTAGAGAAATATGAAAGTTACGAGGAAGAAGTAGGTCCAAGAATTAAAGCAACAAGAGGACTTAACGGAGAAAAAAACTTTTTGCAAGGAGGGTTCGAACTGAGTGTTGTTGTGTGCTTGCCTCCTCCTAACGTGACAAAATTGGTAGGCAAAACAGAGAAAGTCTTGCTGGATGAGAATCTTCTTGATGATAGTGGGCATTAATTGCTCATTATGGTTGCTACAGGGGAGTGGAGAATCTTCTGTGTATTTATTACCCACTCCTCTTTGTGATGGTTTTTAGGGCAAAAACCCTAATTAGGGCATATGTGGCTCAATCTGAGCCCTTCATTTTAATTGAATCTAAGTCGTCCGCTGGATTGGGCCAACTATAAAAGGGGCATCCCCCTTCATTTGTAATCTATTATATTAGATTAGATCAAGAAATCAAAGAGTAGAGAGGATAGAAGTTAGAATAGATAGAGAGTAGAGCTAGAAGTTAGCTTAGTTTGAAAAGGAAAGAAAGCTTTCTCTTTGAAAGTTTTGTAAGAAGTTGTTGTGGAAGACTCTCATAATACAAAGAATTTCATTGATTGGTGATTCTCTCTTTCGTTGTGAGTAGTTGGCAAGGCTTTTTCGTCTTTCCGATTCAAGTAGATAGAATAAAGTAGATTTTGTTTTATGCAAGTAGTTGTTAATTGTGGAATGTGGTGTTTGATTTAAGCGAGTCTTCTTTCATCTATACCACTAGCGTACTCGCTGACGGTGAACTCGCTTTGCGTAGTCGACTGGAGTATTAGCACTTAACTTCAATTGTGGTTCATATGTCCATATGCATTGTCGTGATGGTATGTGTATGTTGTGTCACAATTTGAACACCTTTCTCATCCTTTGAAGATTGCACCGATTTTGTGGAAGTTGTCCGAAGGGAGGTGAAGCAAAGTCTAGTTCGAAGCTTGTTGAAGTTGACTATTGTATTCCACCTTTAGGAGTAGATGATAGCATCTCTAATCCTTACATCCTTTTACATTCAGCATTATCCGGTTAGTTTAAGAACTCGAGCTTCATTGGCAAATCTCCCAAAATTTGAGAATCCTTTTCCTCTGAATGAGTAACTCTCGTAAGTCCCCTTGGAATACCTAGCCTATTCAAATCAACCAACTGAGTCTATTCGCGACATAAGGAACCTTGGATTTGAACGCATGATCTTTCACGCAATCTTAGCATGCGGAATACTTTGATCAAGAGAGAATAGGGTGACCGTTGGACATTTTATTCTGTGTTGGTGTGGTCATAAAACACCCATCAACAGAATTGGCGCTAGAAGGAGGGCGACTTCAGATTGTTCATTTTCACAAGAGGAGAAATTCAACTGGATCAAACCAATATAAAGTTCGAATTGCCAAATCAGAGATATGTTAGATCTCTCTTATGTCAAAATATCCAAAAAAAGTGAAAAGTTAGAAAATCAAAAAAATCAGAGATTCATTAATGGATGGGTATCGGCCACAAATTTCTCATGACCATGGAGGTGTTCAAGTTGATCTTGCCTTGCTACATCGAGTTTTGAATGCACAGTTGTCTCCAAGAAGTTTATCTGACTTTGCAGCAAGAGATAGATGCAAAATTCACAGTACCACTTGGCACAATGAATTAAATTGTATGACGTTTTTGTCAAGGGTGCATTCGGCTTTGCAACGAGAAATTTTCTTTCGAGATATTTTCAAACCTGTAGTGTCAAAAGGTCCAAGCCTCAATGAACTCTTTGAGATATACAAAGAAAGAAGCAAGAAGCAGTTGAGCATTGAAAAGTTGCCCGTGTAATGCATCCTGTTGACTGGATGGTGTAGAATTCACAATGAGAGGCATTCAGAATCCACTTGTCAATTATGCAAAGAGGCCATTAGCCAAGTGCAACATCAATTAGGATGGTTGGAACATCCAAGTATATGCAATGCAGAGTTTTCAGAGGAGTGCAAAGAAGCACACATTCAGCCATCATACCTTGCACCAGAAGAGGAATGCCTAGAAGATAAAACGAGGAAGATGCACCTCACTGCTGTGATGGATGAAACTTATCCAGAGAAGCATAGAACCACATCATGTGACAATCAAGGGAGCGAGTTTCAAGAAGGTAGCATGATTGAGCCAAAAGAAATTGCAGTCGAAAGTGAAGTTCCGAACATTGCGCCAAAGGAAGAAGGCGTTGAAATGAAGGAAAGAATAGAAGACGTTCAAGAGAATGAAGAAATTGTGGGCAATGATCAGGGTTCAGAAAATTGTCACGAAGACCTATCGTGTGATGCTTCGCCAATGCAAGAAAAAGAGAAGATCCTTGTTGAGTATTCATCCGCACCACAAAGAGAAGATCCAATTGAAGAGCTGCAAGTTGTTATAAGGGAAGAAATTTCAGGTACCCTTGGAGAAAACGATCGAAAGGATGGGCAAATTGGTGAGCAGGATGTAACATCAAAAGAAGTATATGGAGAACAATCATCATGCCCCGCCTCCCGCCCACAAACAGAACAATTCGAAGGGGCGCTACCCTTTATATTTGAAAACCGTCCTATTAAGGAGGACACGCTTACAGATGTGCACAAGGATGCTTGGTCTATTCAACATGAGGATACAGACATCAAAGAGTTGTTCCCGGGTTTCAAGGTTGAGTCAGAATTCCATGAGCATGATGTTGGTGAAAACGAAGTATTGTATCACCAATTGCGACCGCCTGAAGATGAATGGATAAAAGAAGAATGTCAACTTGAAGGGCAAGTACCACCTGATGGAACAAAGGGTGATGAACAATTCGAAGGGGGGCTGAGTCTACTTCCAAGAGGGTCTCAAGATGAATCAACAAGTAAAATTTTGCATGTCATAGATGCAAATGGAACCACACATCACCAATGGCGACCTCCTGAAGATGTTTGGAATCTTTCTTCACACGCTAGGTTGGTGCACAACAATCAAGAGCCTCCGTTCAAGCACGAAGAACACCAGGTTGTCTCTTTCCTTGCCCTTGATTTTGAAAGTTATGAAATTGATTATGGAGGTCTAGGAAAGACAACTTGCTTGTGGATTAATCATGGTCAAAATGAATTGCCTCAATTGCTAATCATTCCTGAGGTTTTGCTTGAGTTTGAGATTTGTATTGTGAAAGATTACTTTTCTGAGTTCAAAGACAAGTTTGCTAGGCTCCACACTATCACTACGGTTGTGTTGCCACTGAATATCCTAAAAGATCACGCTAGGAGTTGCATACATTTTTGTCCTTTGGGTCTTGTTCATTCGAAATTTTGCCCTGTTAGAGTAGGTTTTCCTTTTTGTTTTTGCTTGGCTTGGTCCGCTTTGCTTTCCTTAGTTTAGTTGTTGCTTAGTTTAGTTGAGAATAAAAGGGGATCCCATTTGTGAAGGGGGTGTTGTGTCATTCATGAAGCGCTTTAGAATCAGAAGTTGTTCTTTCGAGTTTTATCATTTGGTTAGGGTTTGTACTTGACTCGAAAGGGAATCATCTATTGTGTCTTGACACCAAGTCTCACAATCACTATATTTTACACATATAATTGATTGATCTAAGTCATTGAGGTTTCTTGGGAGAAGTCGTGGCAGGTGAAAAATATTAAATCCTACTTAAGCACCCCTATAATTCTCAAACCCAAATGAGCTTCTCTACTTATGAGCCAATTGTGAATACACGAAAAGATAAAATGTGCTAAAGAGAAATATCTGAAAAAGAGCAATGAAAGAGATATCAAAGTATTTGGCTTTGGGAATTTGCGAATAACTCCATCGGGGCTATGGATGCCTGGCTGGCAATGGAGCAATATTTGTGGGAATTACAGGATACTTTTAAAAGTTAGGATCATTATGTAGCTCGTCACGATGGATTCTAGGAACTTCAATGGTCTTTTGAGATGGAATAAACACACTTGTAATCAAAAAGATGAGGTGCCTTGATCCAATTTAGGATTCTTCTTCCCTTTTAAGTGTGTCCCCTAGCCAGTTGATAGGTTGGAAAGAATTATCCAAAGGTTCAGAGTATGAAATGAGTTTAGTCTTTGAAATGTTCAGGAACATTTATTCGAGCTGGCGCTAATGTTGTGACCTTTTCACACATCGCCCCATTCAAATGGGGACCCCCAATTCTTTTGCTCCATTTTGGTCTTTTGGCTTTAGTTTTTGGGTTGTTTTCTCTCTCTCTCTCTCTCTCTCTCTGATCTTTCTATCCTTCCGGGGATGTCCCATCATTTGATCTAATGGAAATTTTGGCTAAGTCTGCGAAATTAGGGTTTTCATTCTTCAAGCCAGTTTGAAGTTAAATTGAGTTGGCTAATTGACATCTGAGCTTAACATTGCTGTCAGAAGGCTTCCAACAGATTCCCACTGAATTTTCACTGAGTTCTGACAACTTACTATTTTTAGTAAGTACTCAATCTAGGACTTTTTTATCAGGATTTTGGAATTCTCACTGCTTCAGCACATTCGGGGTACTTCAAAGTACTTGCACACAAGAATTGAACAGATTCTGACAACTTGCTATTTTTAGCAGTTCAGGCTTCAAAAGCCATTTTCAAGGTGCACATGTGTGATTTTTCAATGCATGACTAGAGAGTGTTTCTAGGTTTTTCAAGACCTTCGCATTGATATAACATGCAACCTAGGATGATGACTTTCAATGGTTCAAGCTTCAAAGGCTATTTTTAGAGTTTGCATGCAAAGTTTTTCAACGCATGTCGGGATATTCCTTATGGGTTTTTCGAGAGCTTCGCGACGGTATGACATGCAAGCAGAGGAGATCATGTTACAAGGACTTACTATTTTTAACCAGTGCATGCATGCAAACTAGTTTTATGGTTTTTTCTGGGTTTTCTGAAATCCCTCGAGCAATATGACATGCAAACTCATCCGACAGCTGATTAGTCACTTTTGGGCATTTACTATTTTTAGCAGGTTCACTACAGCAGCAACCCGACACTTCAATTCAACAAGCAAAGCAGTATGCAACATAAATCAAGTCAAACGGAGACCATTCGAGGCACATGCAAGTCAAATTAGGGTTTCCAGCTTCGGTGCCTAAAAAGTAGGGTAAAAAGCCAGAATCTTCGAAAACAAAGGTATCCCACTGCGATCAGCATCCTTCAGGCAATCTACTGGTAAAATTTCAACGCAATCCGAGCACTTAATATTTATAGTAAGTCACCTCCAGAACAGGGCTATAAACAGCAGGTCAGCATGAGGGGCAAGTGTGAACAGGTTCGTCAAGTGATGAGGACCACATGGTGAAAAATTCAAGTCAAACGAATCAGCAGAAGACAAGCAATTTTAGGGTTTGCTAAAAAATAGCAGGCAAGCTAAAAATAGAAAATGAGCTTGGGCAACAGGTATAAACAGGGTAGCAAGGTTACAAGAAACATATCACGCCAGCTCCGGGTTCAGAACGAGTGAAAAGCTACGAAGAGTCACGCTTCTCCAAAAATTTGCTAAAAATAGAATGGCAAGAGGTAGCTGAGGCATTGAAAATTTCCAAGTTGAAACTGGCAAGAGGATGGGTGAAATGCGCCCACAAAGAAGATGTGAAGTCAAGGCAATAAAAATGCTAAGTATGAGCAATTCCTTCTCATACCTCCAAATGCGCCTAGCTTGCAAGGTTGCTAAGGCGTGGCTTGAAGAAAATACCAAGGCATGGAAAAATTCCCTCATCACATGGGAAATGCGACCAAGGCAGATGAAAATTCCTCCTCCATACCTCAAATGCACCCAGGTTAGAGAAATCACAAGGGAAAATGTTCTAAGTATAAAAATTCCTTCACACCCCCCTAAATGCGCCCAAAGTTGAGGTGGAGACACAAAAAATTCTAGGCATGGAAAATAGAAGTAGTATGTGTGAAATGCGCCAAGGCATGGAAAAGCACAAAAAAGGTTTCTAAGGCATCAAATGGAAGCTTGCATGTGGAAATGCAACCAAGATGAAAGGATGTTAAAAATATTTCTAAGGCATTGAAATTCCTTGAGGACCCCTCAAATGCGCCCAAGGTAAAAGGGGCTTGGCCATGAAATATTCTAAGGCGTGGGAATTTCCCTCACCACACATGAAATGCGCCCAAGATTGAAAGTGGAAGTGCATGGGTCAAAATGCGCCCTCAAGGTGTAGACAAGTAAAATGTTGAAGACAATTCTAAGTGCGAAGTGGAAGCTCCCCCTCTAGAATGTGCCCTCAAGAAGGAAGGGACTTAGAATTTTGCTAAGTCACGCAAAAAAATTGCAGCTGCATGCTCCAAATGCGCCCAGAGAAGAACAAAGAAGTATGAAGGCAAAACTTAGAATATTTTTTAAGTATGAGGAAAATAAAGGTAGCATGTATAAAATGCGCCCAGCTTACAAAGCTACAAGGAGGACATGTCAAGAGAATTTCAAGGCAATGAAATTTCCTCCAGCCTAGGTGAAATGCGCCCAGCAAGAGAAATGATGATAAAATAATTCTGAGTGAAGCAAAATAAAAGCTCCCCATCTAAAATGTGCCCTTGAGGGAGGAAGACTTGAGAAAAGTTTCTAAGTGAAAATGGAAGTTCAAGGAGTAAAATGCGCCCAGCAATCAAATGGAGGTGAAGAAATTTACAAGGTAAGGTGAAATAGGAGGCCTTGTAAAATGCACCCTCATGAAGGGAGGATGTTTAGAATTTTTCTAAGTGTGGTGAAATGAAGGCTTCACCCCCTAAATGCGCCAAGCAAGAGAAAGTTCCTCCAACACATGCTATATGTGCCCATTCCTTTAGCACATGTGAAATGTGCACCCAAGAAGTTGGAGCTTAAGGCAGAAAAAAATTGCCAAGGCGTGGAAATGCCTAGGGGTTTGTAATGGAAGTTGCTACATCAAAATGCACCCTTGTTTGTGGGAGAAATTGTATAAGTTTCTAGGCGTGGAAAATACTTAGGGAATTAAGTTGGAGGCATATGTTATGAAGTGCGCCCAAGGATGACATAATTAAATTTAATATTTTCCTAAGGCATTTTTCTAAGGCAAAATGTGAAATACGCCTAAGGAGGGAGGTATTGTTAAAATTTCCAGAGACAAGATCAAATGTACCTGGGAATAGGGGGAATTCTTCAGGAAAAAAGGAAAAACGCAGAGGCATGAAAAATGAAGGCTACAAGTAAGAAGTAAGCCCAGAATTAAAATTGAGTAAACCTTAGTAACTTTTATTATTTTTCTCAAAATAATAAAAAATAAAACTTACCCCTTCGTCTGGATACACATAAAAACGATGAATTCCGAGGGGAAATTTCTTCTCGGTATTGGACATTTCCCACTGGGAGATGATTTGAATTTGTTCCACACCTTGCTTGCATTGTTTTGACATATATTTTAGCCTGGCGCCTGTTGATGAATTTTCTAGGAGAAAATAAATTTTCTAATGCAGAGAAATGTTTTTACAAAAAATGCTTCGGTTGGTGATGTCAAAATGAGCGCCTAGATTACAGTGGATGAAATTTATAAAGCAGATAAAGTTGTCTAAGGCATGGAGGAATTTGAAGATGAAATAAAGCTCGAACATCAAGCGCTCAAATGCGTCCTCGGGGTGAAATAATTTCTAAGGCACAAACTCCAGGAACAAGGTGGTGGATGCGCCCTTGAAGAAGACTTCATGAAATAAACACCATGCACCCATGATGAAAGTTTGCTAGAAAAGTGATGAATTTTAACAAATTTGGAGGTCAAGCAGACCTTGGAAGTCAGAACGTGAAAATTAGATAAGTAAAGTGAATTTATATTATAAGCATTCTGATACTCTTCTTTTTGTTTTGCAGGATGAACACCAGAGCTAGAGCGTGAGGACCTTAGGTGATGAAGCTGGACAATGTTACAACTTTGGAAAAGGGAAATGGCAGTGAAGATTTGTCTAAGGCATTAAGAACGTGATGCAAAAGAGGTTAAAAGTGCTCAAGGCAGTGGGCTAGAGAAATATGAAAGTTACGAGGAAGAAGTAGGTCCAAGAATTAAAGCAACAAGAGGACTTAATGGAGAAAAAAACTTTTTGCAAGGAGGGTTCGAACTGAGTGTTGTTGTGTGCTTGCCTCCTCCTAATGCAACAAAATTGGCAGGCAAAACTAAGAAAGTCTTGCTAGGCGAGAATCTTCTTGATGATAGTGGGCATTAATTGCTCATTATGGTTCCTGCAGGGGAGTGGAGAATGTTCTGTGCATTTATTACCCACTCCTCTTTGTGGCGGTTTTTAGGGCAAAAACCCTAATTAGGACATATGTGGCTCAATCTGAGCCCTTCATTGTAATTGAATCTAAGCTGTTCGCAGGACTGGGCCAACTATAAAAGGGGCATCCCCCTTCATTTGTAATCTATTGTATTAGATTAGATCAAGAAATCAAAGTGTAGAGAGGATAGAAGTTAGAATAGATAGAGAGTAGAGCTAGAAGTTAGCTTAGTTTGAAAAGGAAAGAAAACTTTCTCTTTGAAAGTTTTGTAAGAAGTTGTTGTGGAAGACTCTCATAATACAAAGAATTTCATTGATTGTTGATTCTCTCTTTCGTTGTGAGTAGTTGGCAAGGCTTTTTCGTCTTTCCGATTCAAGTAGATAGAGTAAAGTAGATTTTGTTTTATGCAAGTAGTTGTTAATTGTTGAATGTGGCGTTTGATTTAAGCAAGTCTTCTTTCATCCATACCACTAGCGTACTCGCTGACGGTGAGCTCGCCCTGCGTGGTCGACTAGAGTATTAGCACTTAACTTCGATTGTGGTTCATATGTCCATATGCATCGTCGTGATGGTATGTGTATGTTGTGTCGCAATTTGAACACCCTTCTCATCCTTTGAAGATTGCACCGATTTTGTGGAAGTTGTCCGAAGGGAGGCGAAGCAAAGTCTAGTTCGAAGCTTGTTGAAGTTGACCCTTGTATTCCACCTTCAGGAGTAGATGGTAGCATCTCTAATCCTTACATCCTTTTACATTCAACATTATCTGGTTAGTTTAAGAACTCGAGCTTCATTGGCAAATCTCCCGAAATTTGAGAATCCTTTTCCTCTGAATGAGTAACTCCTGTAAGTCCCCTTGGAATACCCAGCATATTCACATCAACCAACTGAGTCTATTCGCGACATAAGGAACCTTGGAGTTGAATGAATGATCTTTCACGCAATCTTAGCATGCGGAATACTTTGATCAAGAGAGAATAGGGTGACCGTTGGACATTTTATTCTGTGTTGGTGTGGTCATAAAACACCCGTCAACAGGGAGGATCTCAACAAACTTGAAAAAATCTCTCAACTTGTAACTAACTGCAATTGACTTATTCAAAATTACAAGCCAAATTGTTATTTGTCTTGTAAGAATTTACATGTAATTACATTTTCCAAAACTGCAAGAAAAGAACACTTGCAAAACTTGTTTTTACATATATTTTGTCGAAAGTAAAATACATAAAACAACCTAATATTTTTCATTCTGTCCCGTTCTTAGCTTTGAAAGATAGAAATTTGTTGATAATTCCCTGCAACTCATCAGGATCGGGACCAAATATATTTCTAGCAACGGCAACGGTCTTTATGATAACATCATAGTATCTGACTGTCGCCTCTCTATGTTCTTCAAAAGCAGCTTGCATCTTGTTAAAGACCAGCTGGTGATTGACAAATTTATGGATTGTATCCATAGAAAACTGATCTGAATCTAGCTCCTAGTGAAGATTTACAGTAATCTGAGAAACAACATCACTGGCTGCAAGCAATTCCCCTTCATGACTTAGAACTTTGGAAGGGATTTTCTCAAACTCTGAAAGCATGTCATGTTCAACTTCAGCACTCATCTCAAGCGTAGCCTAGACATCTTTGATAAGATCTTGAATAACTAATAACTTGTTTGTCATAAATTCCTCAAACTCTATGTATTTTTCCCTTTTTGAAATCACTGAGTTGTTGCACAGAATTTCCAGCTTCACTTGATCCATCTCATGCCAGATTTATAAATCTTTCTCAAGAGAATGTAGACTTTGCTGAAAGGCTTCTAGAGTTTGATTCATTTTGAATCTTGCTGCTTTGACAGTACTCAAATTCTTCAATGCCTTTTCTACCTGTGGTATTCCTTGATCAATTAATTGGGCTGTCCAAGAATCAACTGCTTTAGCTTTTTGCGCAATTCTTTCTAATTGCCTGACTGATTCCTTAGGAGAAAACGAATATAGTGAACCAATTGTTTCTGATGACCCAGTAATCCTTTGAATAACTTAAACTAGCTGTTCATTTTCTTCTTTTAGTTTCTCCTTCTTAGCTAGAAGTTCATTGTAGCTTTGTGCCAAAACTGTTACTGAACCCTGAGCATCTTGCATCATGTTAGCATGAGTCTGCTTGCCTAATTTCACCCTAGTGAATCTGTAATCAGATACCTGCATGTCTTCATGTGGTTTGTCAACAAGAGGTTCTGCTATCTCAGCATATTTCATCTTATTGCTGTCAATAAACACTTGCGACTTGCGAGACTGTTTTTGCTTTCTTTGCAACCATTGGTTTGGATTTCTTCAATTTCTAGAAATCAAACACATCGGGAGAGACTGCTTGTTTCTTTCTCTTCGGAGTAATTGAGTTTAACCATGGAGGAAGATCCAAGGTTCTCACGTCTGAAACAACAACTACAGACTCAATTTGTGTGACAACTGTAATTCTAGGAGGTGCCTCAGTCTAGATAGCAACAATGGTTTGCTCAGAAGACAAATTGCAACTAGGATCAGCCATGAAACAATCAAAGCTTGTTGTTGATGTATCTATCTCTAGGAGAGTTATCTCTGACATCGCCGGAAAGATTGGATTTGTATCAAAAACATTCTCCAAATTGTCATGCAAGCTTCTCATAGGTGTATTCATTATTGATGTAGCTGAGGAATGATGAATAGCTTCTGAAGGTGGGATAGAAGAAACGAATACTGTAGAGAAAGAATCAACGTCACTGTCAATGGGAGATATAGGGGATATCGCTGAAACAGGTATTGGAGCTTCGACGTGAGGAGACATTTCACTTAGAATAGTAGAGGTTTCAAGAACCTCTTCTTCTTGCTGATCCAAAACTTGAATCTGCGTTTCCTTAACTTCTTTCCCCTTTAGTGTTTCTTTCTCCAATGGTTCTTCCACAGCCCGGCTTACTCTCAACTTAATTCAGGTACCTAAAGAGGAAGCTCCTCCTTTTGATCTGTCTCTAATCTCTGACTTCAATCCTTTGGGCCCAGCCGAATCATCCTCAGTTCTGATTCTGATTTTTATAGTCTTAACACCTATGCTTTTGATCCAAGTGTTGGTATTTGCTAAGACTGACTGAAACCTATCAAAAATAGAGGTAGATTCCTTCTGAGACCACTGGATTGCAGGAATGGGCGCGTTAGCAACCTCTTGTTCTTCATATTCAGGATCTAAAACCTGCCCATCATCAATTACTCCTTCTGGAACTAAGGTCAGATTGAGATCAATAACTTGCTCCACCGTGAGCCTGCAGTAATCCATTCTATAGATATCTTTTTCTGTTCGGATGTCTGCCCAAATGTCTTCAATGCGGTGCACATGAGTGAAGACCCTTTTAATTTTATCTTTCACTCTTCTGTAGTCGAATTCCATTCTGGCCTGAAATTTCTTTAACTTTATCTCCTGAAGTTCAGCCTCCATTTCTTTTGCTCTTGAGGAAGTTGTCAAAGAATACCTCCCAATCATCAATGGATTATGTGACGAAATATTGACTCCAGTCTTAGTTTGTGTAGCTTGACATGCATGCACTGTCATCAACTACCTTCCCAGCTCCATCAAAATGATCTTATCTGTCGGATACCTTGAAAGCATATAAGGTTAGTCTTCAAAACAGCCAACTCTCATGTAAGTGAAGGTAGGGAATTGAAGAAATAGGCAACCATACTCATTTACTTTCCTCCAAGCAGCCTCGGATACCCTGTTCTTTTCCAATGCTTTGTCAAATAAACACATGAGATGACCAAAGAAGGCATCTTGAACTCTTCTATAATGCACCCGACTTTGCCTTAAAGTCAACTGATCATAATACTCCCATAAAGGAACCAATGATCTATCACCTTTAGTAGAAAGACCTGGAAACTGCCTCAATGAAGCTGCTATATAAACCAGATATGAATTCATGTAGAAGGTGAGTGTGGTAGGCACCTGTGCAAGTTGTTCACACAAACTATCGCTGATTATTTCACCCTAGAAAATTGGGTACTATGCTTTTCTGATAACCACGATGAATTTATACATCCAGCTCTCGAACATATTGGAAACTATCAACCCCACTATTCTGCTCAGGAGAGTAATCATATCATTAATCTCTTCCTTAAAATCAAACCGATACAATTTGGGTATCCGGGTCAAACAAGGTCAAGATTTGAGAAGCCACCTGTGATTGATATGCTTAATACAATCATTCTTTTTCTGCTCGTAATGATTATGAGCACTCTTCATTGTGATTTCTGAATATGTAGGAGCATCAGGAACTCTGAAGATTCTGTTGATAGTCTCAGGATCAAGTCTGATAACCACATTGCCGTCATCATCCCTGATGGTTTTGGATTCACTGTCAAAACAAGATGCACATGCAAGGACGAATTCTGGCTCAAGGGCAACAACAGGAAAAGTAGACACCAGGTGAGTATGACTTCTTAGCAACAACTGCATATCATGAGAAGTCGATTTCTCTGCCCTCTTAAGAAACTCGAACATATCAACATGCCCAATTTTTGTGTCCTTGATTTCATCTATGTTTGAGACCACGTGAGATGGAGAAATCTTATTCTGATACTTATCAAATTTGTATTTCATCTTCTTGTTTGTTGGAGAAGCCGATTCGTTTGTCATTGAGCAGGAATTTGCAAGGCTGTGGTGAAAACCCCATAAGGTCAGAACACCATCAGCATCAACATGTGCAGACATGGTAAGACTCAAACCCTAGGGCAACGAAACTGCTTTCTAAATGATGATGGAGAATGAATGGCAAAGACCAATTCAGATCTTGGTGGGTTGATTGCGATTGAAAGCAACGTTTTGTCTTTTTGGAACAGTAAGTCAAAAAGATTTTCTAACTTGAACTTGAACTTTGTAGTCAAGTGCAAAAAGTTCAACTTTTAGGCTTTTTGAAGCATTTCAGGTTTTTTAGTGTCTTGAGCAACTTTTACAAAGCGCAATCGGGATTTTGTGAACATTTAGCAATTTTATTTTTTGCAACTTTTATAATTGCAATTCTCGTGACAAATCCCGACTTGCTATTTGATAGTGAAAACCCAAATTTAAGCCAAGGCATATTTTTGCGAAAAATGGCAAAAGAGGATTTGATGAAAGAAAATGAAAATGGAAAATGCAGAATGAAGAAGTGAGAAAATGACAAGATGAAGATGAAAAACGTATTTTCACCCAAAGGAAAGACGCTTAGCAAAAATGGCTTTTGTGACAATGACATTTTCAGATGCAATGTATATGATATGACTTTTCAAAATGACGTATTGACAAGGAGCTAAATGAAACCGACGCTTCTCAGCAGGAAAGGTTAAATACAACGCGTTTTTTGAAAGCAAGGATTTCAACAAACTTGCATATGCAGCTCTTAAGATAATGCTTCCACACGATTTTCGTTCAAATACCTCCTTTTACAATCGTATTTTCAGGCAACAAGACTCTTTGATGATTTTGAGCATGAAGGACACGAGCATAAAAAACGTTTTTGCTGAGAACCTCCATTAAAAGACTTTTTCAAAGACACAAATTCATAAAAGGGAGACGCCAAACAAAATCATGATTTTGTTATGAAGAAACACGTTTTTGAAAACCTTCAAGCTTATACTCAGCAAAACGTGTTTTTAAAATGACAAAACACAAAACCGTTTTCCTTATATCTTTCGGCTTTGACAGATTATGCAACCACGATTTCACTATGAAGAGAAGTTTTTAGAAAAAGAGACTCAAAAATGGCTTTTGAAAAGACTCTACACAGCAAAATGAATGAAAAACGCCTTCACCTTGTATTACGTGATTTGCTAATGACAAGAAAACAATAAAAGATAAGGAAAATGAAGCCATACCTGAAAAATGAAGCTAAAGCATAAAAATGAAGAAGAAGACCCTAGAAAACTCGCATTCTCTTCAACAAAATGAGAGTCTAAATATTCAAGCTGAGGACGTGATTTCAGTTGCAGAATTTATGAAAGCTTCCACAAAAAGAGGTAAGGAATCGAACTTGAACACAAACTCCACTTGAAATCTGGGTGAACTCTCAAATCGGGCTTTTGGAACCAAGCAACAATCAAAAATAACCAAAATCGGGTTTTCAAGCTCACTCAGCAACTTTGTTTCACTACACATGAGTAAAATAGGGACTTTTTGGCACTTCAACAATTTTATTTTTGCCAAACAAGTGAAATCGGACCTTTTGGCTCTTTTGGCAATTTTCATTTTTGACAAAATAGTAACTTTTTATAACTTAAGCAAATATCGGACTTTTTTAGCACTTTAGCAATTTTGCTTTTAGCAAAGTAGGAACTTTTCACAACTTAAGCAATTTTCGGATTTTTTTTGAGACTTAAGCAATTTCACTTAAAGCAAAATTGGAACTTTTTGAGACTTTAGCAAATTTTGCCTTAAGACTTAAAACTTCCTATTCTGCTGAGCTGCCTTAAAAACCCGAATTTGACCAAAAAGACAAGAAAAATGACTCAGAATTTTACAAAAATGGAAAGGGGAGCTGATGAAAGGATGCCCAAGGGAATCATCAATTGAAATCTAAAGTTTTCTGACCTCAACACCTCGTAAAACTTGCTTTAGAGAGAAAAACTTCAAATTTTTTGGTAGGTTGCTCCAATTTTTGCCATTTCAAAAATTGAGGAGAACAGCTGGCTCCGACTGGGAAACGACCTTTGTGAACAAAGGTTGTAGAATCCAAAATCTCAGAATGCTTCAATGTTCTTTCCATTGGGTAACGGAGTCAACAAATATAACTCAAAATGACAAATAAAGAAAAATCAAAAAGATAAAGAAAAACTAAAGACTCAAAGGACTAAAAGACACAAACCTTATGTACAGAAATTAATTTGAAACTCTACTGAAAGTAGTGCTTTAGATGCTGCCCTCTGTAAGGCAGTGCGAATGGAGTGCCATCTTGATACGCCAGTAGAAAACTATTTTCACCGATCACTTGATGAATTATAAAAGGGCCACGCCATAGGGAATCAAATTTTCCATGCATGCCTTTGGGCTCTCTCCTTTTATCCCAAAGCAGGACACGATCTCCAACTTGAAATAACCTCTGCTTTGCTTTTTTGTCGAAGAGAACTTTAACTTGCTTCTCATGGTTGTTGAAGTGATCCACCACTTGTGACCTTTGTTCCTCCAATTGTGAAAGAAACATTATCCATTTATCCAAAGAACCTTCAAATGTATCATCTTCAACGGCCTTAGCCAATTTGAGAGCTGGGAGTTCCAATGTAATAGGGATTTCTGCATTCACACCATAGAGCAGCTGAAACGGAGACATGCCGATGGCTCTCTTGGGTGTAATTCAATCAGCCCATAAAGCATCATATAATGCTTTATGCCATGATCTTTGATTCTCATCCACAAGCTTTCGGATTATAGTGATCAGGTTCTTGTTACTCGATTCTGCTTGACCATTACCTTGAGGGTAATAATCTGATGAGTGAGCCAATATAATGCTATAGTCAAAACAGAACTGAGTTACCTCGTAAGAGGAGAATGAAGATGCATTATCTGTCACTACCTTATATGGAACACCAAATCTTGATATGATGTTCTCTTTCAAAAACCTACACACTACCTCAGAGGTAGCATGTTTTACAGGGGTGGCCTCTACCCACTTGGTAAAATAATTCGTCGCAGCAAGAACGTAGGTATGTCCGGCACTTGAATGAAGATTGATGACACCAATGAAGTCAATCCCCCATTGTCTAAAAGGTTCTTCTATCACGACTGGTTTTAATGGCTGCGCCATCATCTTTTGCTTGCCAACAAACTGTTGGCATTGTACACATTTGCGTACCCATTTATATGTATCTTGAAAAAGCGTTGGCCGGTAATACCTAGCCCTTAAGATCTTATGAGCAGTCACTGATGGAGAAAAGTGCCCGCCACATGCTAAATTATGAAAAGATTCTAGCAACCTGTCTTGTTGTGCCTTATCAACACAATGCTGAAAATTGCCATCAAGAGTCCTTTTATACAAACCACTGTCCCAAAGAACGTAGTTCACAGCCTTAAGCTTCAAATTTCTCTTTTCTTTAAAAGATAGATGAACTGGACATTCACCATAAGTTAGAAAATAGGCGATGTTTGAATACCATTCATCGGTAGTGCTAACAAACAACACCTTGGGAAGGTCTTCGTAAATCTCCTCTTCACCCTCTTCTGAAATTATCTTAGCCATAAGCTGACATAGACCTCTTCCACGGACAAGCTTGGTAGGCTTTATTTCTAAATCATATTCTTGGATTTTCGCCACCCAATTGCCTCTTTTTGTACCAAAATCTTGTTGTGTCAAAATAGATTTGACTGTTGTATCCGGAACTAGAACCACTGTATGAGAGTTGAGAATATAGAACCTGAAATACTTAACTACCTTTACTACAGCAAAAGCATTCTTCTCAATTGTGGAATATTTGAGCTCGTGAAGCTTCAAGGGACAACTCATGAAGGCGATAGGAGATTCAATCCCTTCTGAATTTTGCTGCATCAGAATAGCAGACATGGTATGCTCGGAAGCATAACTATACATTATGAAATCCTTAATGTAATCTGGACAAACCAGCACCGAGGCGCGAGCAATCGCATCCTTGATCTCAACAAAAGTAGCTTTACCTTCATCATTCCAACGAAAAACAGATTTCCCTTTCATCATATCAATGATATGACGTGTTTTCTCAACAAAGTCTGGGACGAATCTTCTCAAGAAATTCACTTTCCCAAAGAAAGAATGAACAGCTGTCTTACTAGATGGCAAAGGGAGAGTTTGAATAGACTTTACTCTCTCCGAGTCGATCTTGATTCCTTCTTCTGACACAGCATGTCCCAGAAGTTTGCCCTCAGTTACCCCAAAGACCGACTTCTTGGGATTAAGAGAAACGTCGTGTTTCCGACACCTTTCAAGCACATCTTGTAAATGAAACAAATGATTCTCACGATCTTTTGAAAAGACGGTGAGGTCATCCAAATACACCACAATATACCTTCCCAAGATACCACAGAAGGCTAAATCCATTGCTCTTTGAAAAGTTGCCCCTGCATTAATTAATCCAAAAGGCATTCTACAATACGCAAAAGTACTCCATGGAGTGGTAAAAGCAGTTTTGTGTCTGTCTACTTCACTTACTTCAATCTGGTTGTAGCCTGAAAATCTGTCCAGCATAGACGTCATCTGAGCACTTGTCACTGTCTGTAGTACTTGGTCCATAATAGGCAAAGGATAATTATCCTTCAGTGACTGCTGATTGAGATTTCGAAAATCCACGCAGATGCGAATTTCTCCATTCTTCTTACGCATTGGAACTATATTAGCTACCCACGTTGAATGATGAATAGGAAAAATAATTTGTGCGTCTAGCATCTTCTAAATTTTTGAATGAATAGTGGCAGAAATTTTGGGATTGTACTGACGTTGCTTTTGTCTAAAGGGAGTTGCGTCACTTTTCAAAGGGATTTCATGTTGAACTTCTCCTGACTGAAAAGATTTCAGATCATCGTAGGAATAAGCCAGCACATCATTGTACTAACATAACAATTGTATAATCTGATTTCTCTCTTCAAGGGTGCAACTGTTACCAATGTTAATCATCTTGGGGTCATCTTCAAACCCAATATTATACTTGTCAAACCCCGTATGAGAATCTGAATTCACCTATTGCTGCTTTTTGATATAACGGTCATGTTTATCAAAGAGTTTTTCCAACGAGACCAGCCCCTTAGGAATTTTATTTCCTTTCAACTGCAAGATTTCTTCATTTGGTTTAGCAAAAGTATCTGTCATAGAATCAGAAGAAGGAGAGGAACTGCTTCCTTCAAAATACAGATTATTAAAACCATCATCAACTTGTAAGAAGTTAATAATCTGTTTGTCATCATTGAAAATCTGCCAATGATCCCAATTATCAGGTACACTGGGTCTGCAGATTAGTTCAACAACATACTTATCTTGATTAAAATCAAGATGAGGAATTAGAAGAGTAGCTGAAACTGCAAGGGAATCAGCTCTGTCATTGAACTCTCTAGGAACAACTGAAATGCTGAAAGCATCAAAGTCTTGGATATTCTCCCACACAAGGTTGCGGTAATGATGTAGTCTATCATTCTTTGTCTAATAGATATTCCTTATTTGACACACTACCAACTCTGCATCTCCTTAAACATGCAGATTTTTAATTCCTCTTTTGAGTGCAACGTTCATGCCTAATAAGAGAGCTTCATATTCCGCCGTTTTGTTAGTGTTTGCGAATTGCAACTTGAAAGAATATGGAAAGATCTCACCTTTTGGAGAAATGAGAACCACACCAGGACCGGATCCGTTGGTAGCACAACTGTCGTCAAACTCTAGAGTCCAAACATCGTTAGAGCTATCATTGTAGTCAGTCGTAGTCGGCCAAGTTATTATATTTCAATAAACTATAGTATTAGTAAGAATAATTATTGGCATGTACTTTCGAGTAATTAAGTCCCGATTAGTTGTAGCGGGTTGTTATGGAACGTCACAACAGTTGGTTGCTCAACCAACCGTCGAACGTTATATGTACTCAGTTTTGTAGTCGGGAGGACACTACCATTGTCGTTAGGATTATGATTCCATGATTGATAGCACGGATATACTTGTGATTGTACATGGTGATATTTACTGGATATGAATACAAACATTTTATGGTTCTAGCATATTGTACTATTATGTTCTGTATGTCACATATAATTCCGTTTACTCCCTGTGTATGTAGTACGTTGATATAAACACTCCGCGAGGTAAACATTTGGCGCCCTTGCCTAAGCGGACTAGGGAAGCACTCGATATGATGGCAGCGTAATGGGTCGACCGGAGGAGGAACCCATAGTAACGAATGAAGAAAGAGAGGACAACTTAACAAGGGATTTGACAAATCTTTGGAACATATCCCTACGAGATCACGTACGGAGGCAAGCCCTCAGGTGAGAAATCCCTGAGGCAGTAGTCTGGGATCGACTCGAAGTGAACGACGAGGTTGATCACCTTCTCCACTACATGCCAAGGTTGTTGGCCCGCCACTCTATCATCCTGCAAGACCTTCGGGCGGAAGAGGAACAAGAACGCCGAAGGCAGCAAATCTTGCAGCGGTACGAGGAACGAACCAAATGGGAAGAGGAGGAAAGAGGCACTAGCCGGAGACGTACCTCTGGCAACCAACAATGATCGCGTGAAAGCCTTGTAATGCCCGTACGACCGAATAAGGACAAGAACTGAGTACCATTCGAGCACGAAGCGGAGGAGGAAAGAATTCGGCGATCATTAAGAGTACAAGAGCAAGAAAACCGGCGGCAAAGATTAAGTAGTGCACATCAGAGTTTTGTGGAAGGGAGGGACGAGGAACCCTTCATCACCCCGTACATAGAAAAATATAAAAAACCGAGAAAATGAAGATGAATTGAACAGAGAACTTGAGAATAGCATCCAACGCATTCGAGAGTTGTCCATATCGGACGATGACGAAGGGCTGAGGACAAGGAGATCTGAGCCCAAGACCCCTTGGCAGAGGGAGCACCGGAGTGGGACCCAGGAAACTCAAGGTGTAGAGGGCACTGACGGAGGATGGGAAAGTGACTCGTACGTGGCCTAGAGTGCAAGTGATGCACCAGAACATAACAGGGAAACCGGTCCAGTTGGGTCCAATATACAAAGAGGACATCGGGGAAGGATGGTGACTCCAGAACAGCAAAAGTTGCCGAAGTTTACGGGGAATGGGTCAGAGGATCCAGTTTGACATTGCAAAACATGCGAGACAATCTGGATAGCAAGTGGAGAAGATGACCCGGATCATTGGTTGAAAGCCTTTCTGGCAACACTCAGAGATAGTGCCATTGACTGGTACTCAGAGTTGGACCAAGCACAAAAAGCTACATGGAGATTACTCAAGAAGGCCTTTCAGGACGAATTCAAACTCTTGAGGGATGACAGTGAGATTGTAGCATAAATCTACAGTACGAAGCAGGGAAAACACGAGAATGTGCGCACATACAATCGGCGACTGAAAGACTCGTTGGGAAAATTGGAGGTTCAACCGACCGATGGGCTCAAGAAGCGATGGTTCATTGAAGGCTTGCTTCCATCACTAAGGAAGAAGATGAAAGTCGTGCCTCCGTCGTCGTACGTTGAAGCATACAATCGGGCGATGGATATAGAAAGCGAAAACAAAACATCCTCCCGAGGGAAAAAGAAGACAGACGACGAGGAGAGTGCGGACGACAGAGACGGTGAATCCAAGACCGTACAAGCACTCAGGAAAGATATGATGCGAATGATGAAAGAATTGAAGGCCAAGAAAGAGAGTAAGAGGGAAGCATGAGAACTATGGTGTACAAACTGCAATGGGGAAGGTCACACGAAGGCAAACTGTCCGAAGAAGTTATTCTGCGATATCTGCCAAGTGATGGGACATTCCGTCAAGGAATACCCATACAATTTAAAAGCCAAAAGTGCACAAATACTCTTTGCTCAAGGAGAACCGTCGACACTGCCGAACACGCCACTGAAGCCCCAGTACAATAGCAATGCATCCCCTGGAGGTTACCAGAGCAACAGGAGTCCGAGGAACAGATTACAGTACGACGGTAAAGGATGACCCATGATCCAATGCTGAAAGTGCAACGAATGGGGTCACTTCGCCAAGGATTGCCAGAACGACCAAGGTTCGAGAGGAAGATTGCGCAAGTGGTGTGGACCAGGCAACCATGAAGATAGTGAATGCCCCAAGCAAAAGGGAATACATATGCTAGAAGTAGAAGAACAAGAGGTACTGGCGATCACCAGAGCGCAAGCAAAGAAGGCAACCTACCCAGATCCACGTACGGAAAAACAAAGGATGAAGGAAGCAAAAGCCGAAGTGGAACTGGCTATGGCGAAGGAGAAGAAAATATCTCTGGAGAAGCCAGAGACCTCTCGGCAGTCGGAGGCGGAAATGAACATCGTACGTGTTGACGTGCTTTTTATGACAGCGCCAGCACAGAATAAAGTTGTCCAACGGTCACTCTATTCTCTCTTGATCAAAGTGTCCCACATGCTAAGATTGCTTGAAAGTTCATGTGTTCGACTCCAAGGTTCCTTTTATCGCGAATAGACTCAGTTGGTTGATGTGTTTTGTTGGTTATTTCAAGGGGACTTACGTAGTTGTTCGACTCTGTGAAGCAATTAGGACATGAATGATTTGGCAATATTGTTCTGGTATCTAGACTGACTCGGAAAATGCAGAATTTAAAGGGGATAGGGATAGGGATTCTACAAATCTACTTCTAAAGGGTGGAGGACGAGGATCGACTTAAACAATCTTCAAACCAAACTTTGCTTTGTCTCCTTTCGAACAACTCCGACAAAGTTGGTGCAATCTTCAAAGGATGAGAAAAGTGTTCAAACTATGACGCAACATGTTCATACCGTCAATACGACGCATACAAACATATGAACCATAATCGAAGTTAAGTGCTGATACTCCAGTTGACCACGCAAGGCGAACTTACCATCAGTAAGCCCGCTAGTGGTATGGATGAAAGAAGATATGCTCAAATCACAACGCCACACTCCACAATTAACAACTACTTGCATGAAATAAAAATCTACTTTACTCTATCTACCTTGAATTGGAAAGACGAAATGGCCTTGCTAGCTACTCATAACAAAGAAGAAATCACCAAGCAATGAAACTCTTTGTATTATGAAAAGTGTTCACAACAACCTTTTACAAAACTTTCAAAGGAAAGTTTTCTTCCCTCCTCAATCTAAAGCTAACTTCTAAGCTAAATGCTATATGCCTTCTACTCTCTAGCTCTGATTCAACTCTTGATCTAATGTCTAATAATTTACAAATGAGGGGGGATGCCCCTTTTATAATAAGTCCAATTCAGTGGACGGTTTAGATCAAATTACAATGAAGGGCTCAGATCGAGCCACCTATGCCCTGATTAGGGTTTCTGCCCTAAAAACCGCCACAAAGAGGAGTGGGAAATGAATGCACAGAATATTCTCCACTCCCCTGCAGGAATCATAATGAGCAATTAATGCCCACTATCACCATCAAGAAGATCCTCATCAAGCAGCGCGTTCCCACTGGCCTTCTCCCGGATAGCAAACTCGATCAACCGGGCCAATACTGCTTCAACCTCCTGTGCAGAGATCGGTGGAATATGGTTGAGCTGGAACTCCAAGACTGCTACCGTCTGTCCGTATCTGGTGTAAGATTTCCTCCATGTCACTAAGGCGTCCTGGGTATGCTGAATTATACTAGAGAACGTGGAGACATTCTCAAAGTCATCCAGGACAAGTGACCTCGCAGCTGAGAAGAATGGAGGCAGTCTACTTTTCAAGCCATCAGCAGTTATCTCCTCTGGGACCAACTTTCTAGCAAATATGGCTTCTAATGTATTGAGGACTCCCCCCAAGATGTTGCCCATTGCTTTCCTCACTTTAGCTGAATCTGCCCTTGCTGCGTCGTGAAATCCACGGCCTGTGACCACCGAGGAGTACCAACTGGTGAAATCATACCTATCACCTCTCTGAATTACACCTCCATCCACCAAGGTTTCTAGAGGTATATGCATCAAAGCCCCCAAACGAAGTACAGTCTTCGTTTGATAGATGCGAGTATCACCCCAGGCCTGATCTACTATATCCATCCGTGCCAAAATACTTGAGGCCTGTCGATAAGCATCGGCGAGGTCCTCCATGAATTTCCCTGTCTCAGTATGAACACGGCTAACCCACTTGTCTGCCTCCGTTTCCATTTTCTTCAAATCCTCTAAGGCAACAACTGACTCGAAGCTCATGGACGCTCTACTGCCGGGTTTGCCGGTTCACCCGATGTGCTAGATTTTGCACGTATCCTATCAAGGTTTTGTGCTCCTTCTTCAATTTCTATACTTCCCCTCTATGCAGCAACCGATCCTTCAATGCCTAATAGGAGCATCGAACCCTCGATAACTTGGGCTCCGTGAGGACGACCCAACTCTACTGTGGTGATCACGTACTTTTCAGGCCTCCTTGGTTCGATCACAATCTTCCCTCGGAATAGCCACCTGAAGCGTGCGGGAGCCTGACTCGTCGGTCGAGATCTTTGAAAACTTTCGGGCCCTTTTCTTCTCTGGTGGCGCACTGATCCTCCTGAGGAACTCTTCCATCTCAATGGTCGGATCCGTATCATCCTCGGGTTCTCTCCTCATTCTGTCGGAAAGCCAATCAGGCACTGTCTGCTGTGGATTACAAATGACAAGGGGCTGTTCTTCTATTGCCTCCATCTCGTGCACTTCCTCTCTTCTTGCACTGGTTTGCTTAGGCTCATCCTCCTCTATAAGCTGGGTATCTCCCGACCCTTGGGTCCCCTGTTCTGTGTTTTCTTCTTCTTCCAAAGCCGTGTCCAACATCTGCTGAAAATGGGTGTCGGCCATTGTTTCCTCTTCCTCCTCCTGTTGGCCGCCCCTGGATAGACTGACACTAGCTGATTCCCGGGCGTTGGGCTGATCTACCTCCTCAAGTCCCCGCTCTTCCTCCAATCCTGCCCTCTGATCGGCAAATAATGAAACCACTCTCAAACTCGAAGACTGAGTTTGTGAGTGCACGGGTGATGCTTGTTCTATCCTCAACGGTATCGGTTGGGTTGGCACTTCTACTTGTGCCCTCGATGTCTGAGCAATTTGTTTCCCCTTTTTTACCGATAACGGCCTTGGGTCACCCATCAAGCTATAAGTAAGGGCGATCGACTTGCTCTTGAGTCTGCATACATGTCTATCGACCCAAGTCCTGGTAAAAGTCATCACCGGGATAGAAAGAGTGTCCAAGTCCATGATCTCTGGCTCGGACCAATCAGGTGGTGGGACAGGAGTATCCCTAACTGAACCATAGTCGGGTTGCATAACGTTGACATCCTCCTCCACCTGGTCGGGAACTGGAATAATCTCACATTCTCTAATCAACTTGAGAGGAAGTCTGGAAAACATCCTTCTTCTTATCTCAGCCTCATCCACTGCATTTGCCCAGAAGTCCTCCAGATGAGCTCTGTGCCGGTATTCAAGTTCTGTACCATCCTGATGTTCCCGTAAGGATCGAAATCCTGCCTGCCTGTGTGATATGACAAATGATAAGATTGCAGCTCGTCCTCTGCCTCTCGGGCTGCCTGCAAAGAGGGACACACCTCAATGGAATTTCCCATGGTGATAGGGAAATCAAGTCCACCCTTCTTTTTCCTTTTCTGAATCTTATCGTAGGCAATCAATTGCCTAGATACCTCAAGCATTACTATGTGATCAGTGGGGTATCGTGGTAACCGATACGGATACGAAGTGAACCCCTGCAGCCTAATATATGTGAATTTCGGGAATTGGATGAGCCAATACCCATATTCCTCAATCAGTGTCTGTGCTTCTTTAGATATTCTCTGCTGCGTCCTCTGCTGAAGTGTCCTCGCAATGTGCATTGTGAATGCATCATTTGCCCGCTTATAGTTGGCAATGTTAGCTAAATGTAGTTGTGTGCAGGCTTCATGGATTTTGAATTGACCAGGGGCACAGCCGATTGGCTCCTTGTACGAAATCCCTCTGTACTTAGTCATTCTGGCCAACATGTAAATTACATATGAGCTCATGTAGAAAGTCTTCGTCACCCTCAGGCTCCTGAATTGCTCATCGATGTGGTTGCTAATCATCCTAGCCCAATCGACACACTCCTTTCCCTCCAAGATGATCTCGATGAAGTAGAACATCCAAGGCTCGAAAATGTAAGCCTGTGCACTCCCATTTACCCGGCTCAACATCATTATCAAATCACAGTATTCTTGTTTCACGTCCTCGGCAATTATCTGCTTTGGGAGCTTAGTGCGGGGTGGCCTCGGCTTCTGCATCCAAACTCTGTTGATGACTGCAGTGACTCTTTCGAAAGAGGAAGAGTACATCTTATCTGCCCTCTTGTTTGTCCTGTATAACATCTCCTCAGCAGTTGGAATCCCAAATGCCTCTCCGATGGCATCCGGTGTGAAGTTGGCGAGCAGTTTACCATCCGGAGAGACAATCGTCCTACGTTCTGGCTTGTAGTGATTGGCGCACTCCATAATTAGCTCCGGACACTGAATTGCTGGCGGAAAACTAGCAGCTGCGTAGATTCCACTCTTCATTATATTATGTGCCGTGACTGATGGTTGATGGCCCCCTAGCCCGAACATCCTCGATTTGAGTGCATTTAGATTAAATGAACCAAGGTTGGTGTCATTTAATCCCGCCAACTTTGAAACTATTGCTGACTTTGGGAGAAATGGCTTAGCGAGCCTTTTAATCATTGCCTGCCGGGATGAGCTAGCCTTGCCTGCTTCAGTGTTTGCAGCTCTGCCTGCGGCTCTGCTTGTTCCTGCAACATCCTTTGCTCCGGCCATCTGCAAAATAAAATAGAATAGCAATAAGCTAGGCTGCAGATTTTTTAAATAAAATGAAGTAACCTCCGAGACGGCTGCGAACGTGGAGTTAGCTTTTTGAAAATAAAAACTCTCAGCATAAATTACTAACTCCAAACCTCGTACTGTATAAAAAACTTCAAGCTTATAAAGAAGCTTTCAACGACTGCACTTCCGACTGGCGAAGAAAAACTTGCAGCCAACTACCAACTTTCAGCAATGTGGATACTTTCTCAGCACAAAATGAATTAAATCCTTTGTCTTGACTTCGTCAACCTCAGCAATTTTCAACTTCTAGCAGCTTGAATAAGTAAAATCTGCAGCAAGCTTCAACTTTCGTGCAACTTCAATACTCAGCAATTTCGAAATAAATCCCCAGCACAATATAAATTTCTGCAACTCAACACTCTGCAGCAACTTCAACAAATAAATCTTCCAGCAACTCCGGAAAACAACTTCAACCTTCAACTTCGAAATTGCAGCAACACACTTTCAGCTTTTCGAAAGAAAGAGTCTCGGCAAATGAAAATTTCTCCAGCACTTCGCACTTTCAGCAACTCAACACTCCGAAATAAAATAAACTCTCAAAGAATTTCTCTCCTCAACCACTTCGAAAATATTTCAATCTCTCAAGAACTTCTTCAGCAACTTCAACTTCGAAACAATGTGAGGAGAAATGAGAGAAGAGATTGTTTAAATAACTCTTCTCGGAGAATCCTGCTAAGTAGTGCTGGGGCTATTTTTAGCACCTTCATCAATTTTCCACTCTCTTCATTCGGAATCTTCTAATTCAAGCGCAGTAGTGGGCTAGTCGTCAGCCGGTCATTATGGCAGTTGCCATTAATAATGATTCCTTCCTTGTAAAAATTCGAATCCTTCCTCTTAGTCTGCCAGTTAACTCTTGGCGATTTAAACAACTCGCGAGAAAAAAATCACTTGACTTGATTGAAAATTCCATTTTAAAATCTCGCAGTGTTTAAATAAATTCAACTCGAAAAATTTCGTGGGAGTTGTAAATTTATTTCCAACTTTTAAAATGTCTGTCATTTAAATCCTCGATTTCATAAAATTTGCCTTAGACATTTTAAATTCTCTCATTAAAATGTTCAACTCCGGGTGATTAAAAATTATTTGCATGCTCGAAATAATTCATCCTCTGAGATTTAACTTCCGTCAGGAAAATAATCTAGGCAAAACGAATTTCCTCTGAAAATATTAAAATTTCCCTTAGGAAATTAATTTTCAAACTCTGTTAACTCATGGGTGCATTTTAAGCGGGTTCATTTGATTTTCACTTGGAAAATATTTTATCAAGTCGCCAACCCTGTTTAAATGTCTGGAAAATTTTAAAATTCATCAAATCATCCTTCCATGCCAAGGGCGTATTTTTCCCTAGTGAAAAGTTATCTCACTTAGAAAAATTCTCTAACATTTTCTCTTTTGGCGTATTTCCCTTGGTATAATTTTTCTCTGATAAAAAAAATCTCCATGCCTTAGGAATTAAAATTTAAATCCCTCTCATTTCTTGGGCGTATTTCTTTCTTATTCAAATTTAAATTTCCAGGCCTTAGGAATTTTTTATTTCATCAACCCCTTCAAGGGCGCATTCTTACCTTGGCACTTTCGTTTTCAACACTTAGAAACTTTTTCTAAGTCCTCACTTTCAACTTGGGCGCATTTTAGATGTTGAACTTTCGATTTTGCCTTAGGCGTTTTTAACCTTCAATCCTCCATGGGCGCAAATGAGGGGTGGTGCTTTTGTTTTTGCCTTAGAATATTTTCCACCCTCTCAACACTTTGACTTGGGCGCATTTCCTTGCTGGAGCTGGGCACATTTTGCAGCTTCAACTTTCATTTTAAAGTGGGCGCATTTTGAAGGTGTGACTTCCATCTTGTTGCCTTAGAATATTTCAAGGCTCTATTTCCTCTTTATCTCCTTGGGCGCATTTCTATGTGCTTACTTTCAACTTCATCATGGGCGCATATTGGGTGTCAAGGTTTTGTTTTTGCCTTAGAATATTTTTCACCTTTTCTCCTTCTTGAGGGCGCATTTCACAGGGTGAACTTCTATTTTCAATGCCTTAGCCGCTTTTCACTAGGCAACATCTTCCTTGGGCGCATTTTGATGGGGTAGCTTCAAGATCTCCAACACTTAAAAACTTTTTCAACTTTCATCCCCCTTCATGGGCGCATTTGAGGGGTCTTACTTTCATTTTTGCACACTTAGTAAAATTTTCAAGTCCTCTCACTTGCCTTGAGGGCGCATTTCCACATGCTTAGTTTCATTTCATGCCTTAGAAATTTTCAAAGCTTCCAACACACCCTTGGGCGCATTCACATATGCTAGCCTTAATTCCCACGCCTTAGACAATTTTGCCATCTCTTGGGCGCATTTGATGGCATGAGCTCCCATTTGAGGGCGCATTTTCATGGGTGTGCTTTCACTTTCCATGCCTTAGGCAATTTCAATGCCTTCATCACTTTCTTCAAGGTGAGGGCGCATTTAGGGGGGTTAGCTCTAAACTTAACACTTAGAAATTTTTTTGATACCCCTTTAGCTTATGGGCGCATTTTGCCCCTCAAGCTTTTGTTTTCACCACTTAGGAAATTTTGACTTGGCCTCACAACCTTGGGCGCATTTTCATATGCCCACTTTTGTTTTTGCCTTAGAAAATTTTGATGCTATCAATCTGTGAGGTGGGCGTATTTTGAAGGGGATACTTTCATTTTCCCACACTTAGAATATTTTCCATGCCTCTGCCTGCCTTTGTTTATGCATTCTATTTTTAGCAAGTTGCGCTATTTTTAGCAAGTCCCTTGATTTTCAACCTCTAAGGCTCCGTTTAGCCCGAAAATTTCACCATATGATATTCTCTGCCTGGTGAACCCGTTTTGCCAGTCCTCTGCCCTGACCTGCTATTTATAGCCACCTGCTATTTATAGTAAGTTTTGACTTTCTGACTTCAGTGCCTGAAAGTTGCAACGCTTGATCTTGATAGTTTGAGTGTCACTCTGATGCCAACCTCGGGTGCAGACCTGCTATTTATAGCCGTGCCCTGACTTACTAAAATTAGTAAGTTCTCCGATTTCGCTCAAATTTTGCCAGCAGGTACCTTGAAGTGTGCTGACATTGGTGGGTGCTTCGTTTCGGCTATTTTTGGATTTTACCCCCTATAAAAGTGGAAACCCTAATTTGACTTGCGTGTATCCCGAACGGTCTCCGTTTGTCCTCGTTCCTTCTGCATGTCGTTCTGTCTGCTGAACTGGAGTGTTGGGTGGCTGCTAGAGTGTACCTGCTAAAAATAGAAACTGCCTGAAAAGTGACTCATCCACTGCCGGATGGTTTTGCATGTCATATTGCTCGCGGGATCTCAAAAAACCCAGAAAAACCCAGAAAATTGGTCTGCATGCATGCACTGGCTAAAAATAGTAAGTCCTTAAACTTTGATCTTCTCCGCTTGCAAGTCACACCGTTGCGAAGCTCTCGAAAAACCCATAAAGAAAAACCCGACATGCGTTGAAAAACACTGCATGCGAACCCTAAAAATAGCCTCCGAAGGCTGAACTCTGAAAGTGGTCGTCTCAGTTTGCATGTTACATCACTGCGAAAGTTTTGGAAAACCCAGAAGGATTCTCCAGACATGCATCTGAAAAGCTCATGTGGAAACCCTGAAAATGGCTCTTGAAGCCTGAACTGCCAAAAATAGCAAGTCGTCTGATCTGGCTTAAAATTTACGTGTAGGCAGCTTGATGTTACCCGGATGCAGTGGAACTGACAGAATTCCAAAATCTCAATAAAATAGTCCCAAATTGAATACTTACTAAAAATAGTAAGTTGCCGGAATACAGTGAAAATTTAGGGGACTCTGCTGGAAGTCTTCTGACTGCTGCACTAAGCTTAGATTTCAATTTCGTGACTCGGTTTGACCTTAAATAAGCCTGAAGGATGAAAACCCTAATTACCCAGACTTAACCAATATTTCAACCTGGGTCAAACAACGGGACATCCCCGGAAGGACCAGAGACCAGAGAGAGAGCGAACCAAAGCCAAAAGACCAGAATGGAGCAAAATTTAGGGGGTCCCCATCTTGATGGGGTGATGTGTGAAAAAGGTCACAACAGTACGGTAGGTACTGCAGACCACCATACCGATCAAAGTAACTGACCTTCTCCAGACGTTGCCGCAGTTGGGACTGGCAATGACAAACGTCCTTGGGGACGTCAAGCAATCGCGAGTGGAGGACCAAAGGCAAGAATTAGTACCAGATTCACCACCGTACGATGAACAAACCATTGATCCCATACTACTCACGGCGAACATCGGGAAGATGCCGGCGGTTGTGCAGATGGAGATCGGAGGGAATATCTTGACAAATACTATCGTCGACGGAGGATCAGGAGTCAATGTACTACTCGAAGACACATAGAAGAGCCTGGGGAAGCCTACACTCTAGCCACCGACATTTCAACTCGTCGGTGCCGATCAGCATGGCACCAAGCCGTTGGGGACGCTGATGGCGCAGAAGGTGATGATCGGGACACAATAGTTCGTGCTAAATTTTGTCGTCATCCCATTACAGAGGAAAGCGTATGATGCACTACTTGGGAGAGGATGGTTGATAGCTGCCAAGGTAAATCATAATTGGAAGAGAAACACACTCTCAATCGAGAACAACGGGCAAAAGTACGAAGAAGGAAAGAGGGAGTTGTACGCCAGGAGACGAAGCATATATGACATCCAAGAGAGAACTTTGAATGAAAGTCCGTATGGGCTAATTCATACACCGTACGTTGGAAGTTGAGGGAACTCGTATGCCGTGAGAAGGAAACCGTACGACAAAACAAGGAGTTTGTGCACTGTGCAACGAGGAAGTCCGTATGCTGGGCAAGCAGGAAGTTCGTACGACTAAATGAAAAGAAGTCTGTACGAGCGAAGGTAAAGAAGGTCGTACGGCTGAAACAAAAGAAATTTGTACGAGTGAAAATGAAAGGCGTACAAGAGAACCTCACAGAGAGTACGACAGAGAACATCACCCATCAATTAAACAGTGCAAAATCTCTAATTTTTGGTTGTATCAGCATTGGCTCATGTCTCTTCGAAATTCATGAAAATGAGGCACCGAATGGAGTTCTGTGTGGTTTTAGAAGTGATAAATTGATCTTGGCGGCGGGGGCGCTGCCCCCAAACCCCCATCAGATTTATGGGAATTGCAGTGCCACCAACCATCATAGTACAGGAGCAATTGGCTGCTGAGCAGATGAGAGTTGCAGCTCTCAAGAAGAAATTGGCGAAGAGAGATGGAGTATTGGGTGAGAGTCACAATCAGTTGGCAAGGAAGGATCAGTTGGCATTCTTGGTTTTCAGTCATCTGGAAGACGACTACTTTGTGGGGGGGATGATGTAGTCGGCCGTAGTCGGCCAAGTTATTATATTTCAATAAACTATAGTCTTAGTAAGAATAATTATTGGCATGTACTTTCGGGTAATTAAGTCCCGATTAGTTGTAGCGGGTTGTTATGGAACGTCACGACGGTTGGTTGCTCAACCAACCGTCGAACGTTATATGTACTCAGTTTTGTAGTCGGGAGGACCCTACCATTGTCATTAGGATTATGATTCCATGATTGATAGCACGGATATACTTGTGATTGTACATGGTGATATTTACTGGATATGAATACAAACATTTTATGGTTCTAGCATATTATACTGTTATGTTTTGTATGTAACATATAGTTCCGTTTATTCCCTGTGTACGTAGTACGTTGATATAAACACTCCGCAAGGTAAACAATCATCAATATAAAGGTTGTTGCAATCTCCTTCTTCTGATGTAGAAGAAAGAGTGCTTTCTTCTTCCATAGGAGAAGACTGATTTTCTTCAACTTGAGGAAGAATTTGAATATCTTTTTCTATAGTAGAAGATGCAGCATCTTCCACCATATTATCAAGGGAGTTTTCAGCTGGTATTAAATCCTCTCCATTATTAGAAGGCCCTTCGCTTGCTGAGAGAGTTGAAGAATCAGCTAAAGACCAATCTTCAGCAAATTCGGAAACTTCATCAATATGGAGATAGTAGTTCCCAAAACCAGCTGATTCAAAGAGAATCTGAGCATGAAGGTCATTAGATTTCACTACTGTATACTTAGTTTCCCTTTCAGGAATCCTAGCCTCTGTCATGTCCATGTTGAGCTCGCCCCCTACATCTTTATAGAAGTTACGTCCAAGTAGCATCCCATAAGAAGCTAGAACGTCCGCAACTAGGACAGTCATCTTTATCTTTTTGTCAGGGAAAGTTGCAAAGGCAAATTGTGCATCTTTGATTTGCCCAACAAGGGGCACTTGCTTATTATCCATAGACTAACAATTACCAAAAGTTTTGGTATGAGTTAACCCAAGGCAATCAGCCACTTTGATCGGCATGACATTGTCTGAGGCACCGGAATCTATAATGCAGTTACTCAACTTGAAACCATTAATAAGCAAGGAAATATAGAAAAAATCTATCTTTCCTGGAACTGAAGATGGGATGATAACCAGATTATTGGGCAGATTCTTGGCCTCTTGAACAATAGGGATACTGGAACTAGGACGAGTATCCTTACTTTTCACAAATTTAACCAATCTTTCAAATTGGTCGGGGTTGGCTTGAAGATACTCTACTTCAGACATTTGGACCTTAGTTTTTCTAGCATGGTCAATGATATCGAAAGCTTGAAAAGAATTTGCTAGGGATGTAAATGGTGTATTTTCAGCCTGTGCTTTAGGATTTGACACACTGGTTTTAGGCTCACTAAAAAGAACAATGGGAGAGCTACTTACTTGAGTTTTGGATGAATCCTTAGTTAAAGTGGGCAGCGGTGTCCCCCTTTTAGCAATGGTAACTGGCAACTGAATGTTGCTCTTCACCTTTGCTTCTTCATCTTGTTGAGCCAACCGAGTTTGGGATCATGTCATTACAGCATACGCTTGACCTTCAACATTTTCAGCTTTTGCTGAATTGTCATAGTGCATGTACCGAATAGTGGAGTCGCCAGCTGCCTCTCCATCTTCTTGGTTGAAGACAGCTTCATCTTCTGCTTGAAAATCATTAGAAGAAAGTTCTTCTCGATCTATTTCATAATATCCAACAGCTGAATTCTTCGAGGGAGCTTCAAGTGCAAACCTCTCGGGAGGAGGCAACTTAGCCTGATTTTTAGCAGCATAGTTGGAGGCAGAATTTGGATATGTCTTTCTAGGAATATCCTTGTATGGAGCAGCATAAGAAGCTTGTGAAACCTGCTTCTTCAAGGCAAGAAGTTCATTAGCCAACTTATGCACCATAGGATCAGTAGAACTTGAAGTAGAAGATTCAAAAAAGGAATTTTCTTTTAATCGATTAAGATCCTTCCGGATTTTCCCAGCCAAGATTAAATCATCTTCAATCTCTGTAGCAAGAACTTGAGCATGAGCCAAAGTTGTTGGAGCAGCTCTTCTCAGCAGAAAACTGACTTCCGGTAGCTGAGTGTTGATGAAGGAACACTTGAGATTTGCAATAGGTTGAGAAGCAGTGGGAATTCTATTTGCTAATTTATTGAACTTAGCAATAAATTCACGCATGTTCTCATGTGTGTCTTTCTTCATTTGTGTCAACTGAGCCAACAATGCGTGTTCGTCCTCAACAGGCTTGAAACGCTCTTCAAACTTACTCTTAAGTGTATCCCAACTAGTGATATCACCAGCTCTTAGATTGTAAAACCAATCAGCTGCAATTCCTTGTGGTGTTTCCACAAACAACTGTACAGCAACGTCTTGATATTCCACGCCTAGAACACCACACGCCATAGAGAATGCTTTGATATGTTCATCGGGGTGCTGCTTACCATCTCCATGAAACTTAGGTAAATTCTTACGTGAGCCTTGTGGAAGAGCATGGAGAGGTGGGGTAAGATTTAGAGGACCAAAAGCTGCTCCCCATGGACCTTGAGCCATTGCTTGGATAGTAGGAACAACTGAAATTAACGGCTTGAAGAAAAAGGCTGAAAGTTCACTTGGGATAGGCTTTTTCTTTTTGGATGGAGGAAAACTTGTAGTTCGTGAAAGAGGGGATATGGTAGTGAGAAGATCAAATCTAGCTTGTTCAGCCCAACTTAATCCAGCAGCTTGAGAACTTTGTCCCTTCTTACGTCGAACGTAGTAACGGATGTCTTCTAGCGTAGAAACTTAACAACAAACCAAGTAAATCAATATAGAATAAGGATACTAGACTTCAAAAGAAAGCGAGAGGCTTTCAAATGTGTTCATAATCCCCAGCGGAGTCGCCAAAAACTGTAAGTTGAAAATTTTGTATACTTGGGAAAGCATACAAAATTGTGGTTTCAACCACAGCACGCGAGATAGAACTCTCCTAATTAAGGGAAGGCTCCCCCTTTAACTAAACAAAACTAATATGGGTAGGACAGCAATCGTTCCTCTTATTTCAGGAAAGATTATATTCTTTTCTCTTTGCAAAAAAGCAATAGCAAACATTAAGAAAACTTATTACAGAAGCTATGCAGTGAAACCAAGAAAGAGGAAATAAAGTTTCCTGAAAGCACAAAGACTTTCGTCACTTCCTCCGGGATGGGAAAACAACCAACAAGCGCAAAGTCTTGAGGAGTGAAGTCCTATCTACCCTTTTTAGAATGATTACCTAATGATAATATACAGCATAAAACAACGCAAAGTCTGCAACTATGATGTACCTATTAACTACTCTAAATGAGAACTACCACGAGCACAAAGTCTTGCAATTCTTCTCAATTTCTAAATACTAACTATGAATTCAATTTTTAACATTTACAGCACAAAGTCTGCAGACATTTCAATTAAGTTTTTGCTCCTATCGGATAGCTTTCTCATACACCAAGTCCATAGTGGTTGGACCATGCATGTCAACTTCTCTTCCAATCCGATGATTCAAACCTAATATGAACTTCTATATACGGAATCGTTCATCCTTGAGATAGATTGGAACATAGCGGATAAGACGAGTGAACTTTTCCCAATACCCATGAACCGTCATGGTTCCTTTTTTCAGTTCTTGGAAGTCAGACAGTTTCTGATCATAGTATAATTGGGGTAACCATGGGTTGCGGAAGATTTCCACAAACTCATTCCACGTCAGCTTCCACAAACTTATGTTGAGTTCTAGCTTCTTGTTCATCCACCAATTGGAGGCTTCTCCAGCTAATTGGTAGGCTCCCCATGCAACTTTAGTAACTTCGTCATAGTCTCGGATTTCAAAATACTTCTCCATTTGAACAAGCCATACTTCGGCTTCATCACCCCCAGCAATTCCATCGAACTTGGGTGGATATATCTTTTTCATATCCCTTGTCAGTTCACGAGATATCATCTTTTTGTTTCTTTCCATAGAGTTAGTGGGTGACTTTTCTCTTTCTTCATGGTGTGAAGAACTTTCCTCTAGTTCCTCTATGGTTATTTCCTTTTCTACCCTATCCTTGGCCTTTTCTTGCTCAAGATTGGTTAATCTGGCCAAGATTTGATCTAGTTTAGCTTCCATTTCAGCTGGTGATGATTCTTCCTGTTGACTTGCTCTGGATTTATTTTGAGTTCTTTCGTAAACTTGAACAATAGATTAATGAAGTTATAACCTGAAATTTTAATTTCAAGTTAGACTAAGTTATACTTTACTATTTATGTAAACATAAAAAACAAACACCATTTCATACAAACAATTGTTTTCACACAAAATTTGACATTTTGATTTGATAGAAAAAACTCGTTTTATTTATAGATAGGAGAATTTCAAAGAATCCAAAAGATTACATAGAATGACTATTCAGGTAGTCAAGGGGTGAATACCCTTCTGATTCATTTTCGGATACATAGCTAAGAGGTGTATACCCTACAAATTGAGAGAATTGAAGTTCTATTTCATTTTGTTCTTCTCTTATCTGGTCCTTCCTATCCCAAAATGGATAGTAACCCTCGGATTTATTGTCCGATACATAGTTTTGGGACATAGTGTCCTTAAAGTGTTCATCTACTTTAAGGTCCATGCCTTTCACAGGCATTTGTTCATGAGACCATTTCTCCACTGGCGAGGTCCTTGGTGTGTATCCCTCGGACTCTTTGCTTGAAGAAATCATAATAACTTCCGCCATTGGAAGGACTCTAGGATCCCTAAATATGAATGTCGGGTTGGAGCTTTCTTCAAACAGCATGTCTCTGGATAGAGATAAAGGTTCAGACTCTTCAGGTGTAACGGAGGGAAGTTAGTTGTACATAGCCTCCAATTTCATCTTTCTCTTTTCACCATTGATTCGAGAAAGTGTGTGGCTGAAGGTTTCTGTATCACTTAACCAAACTGCGTTGTCGTAGTTGGTTCCTTCAATTGTCTTAACAATTGCCTCCTTTTCCTTCTTGGCCTTCAAGTAGCGTTCGTTTCCGATTACGAACATTCTTGCCATTAATCTAACACGTACCATCCTGACACAAGAATTTTCACAACATTAGGTAATGTTGGAAAGGGAAAACTTGGTGAACTCATAGGTTCCAAAGCTAAACCCGGTAGCTCTGATACCACATGTAACAACCCCCAAACCGGGTAAATTAAAATTTTCTACTTTCACAAATAAAATACAAGGAAAGACATACATAATGACAAAGTAAATAAACTTTTCTTTTCATTCTATTGCAACATTTCATCATAAAGAAATAATTGACACAATACATCATTATTTTCCTTTCCAAGTAAATAATAGAGTACGCAATTCATAAATACTTTTCTTTCAAATAAATAATAGAGTAAGAATCTTACAAGTTTCAATCATAGCTTGGAAGCTTTTGAGCAAATAGGAATAAGACGGTCCAAGTTCTTCCCTTTCAAACCTTGGTTCATCTGAAGTTTACTGTGGAGGAGAAACATCACTCAGGTGCTTTTCCGCCAACCACGGACTTATAATGCGGTCCCCCGCATGTTTACTGTTAAGTAAACGGCCCTCCCTTCTACGAAGAGATTGGTTGGGTAACCGGTTCTGTATGACCAACTAAGCATAGTGTGAAGTCCTACATAATTAAATGTTTGTGTCCTCACAATCTCAATCTAGTATGTATTTTGGACTACGGTGAATTAACAGTGTAATTGTCTCACAGTCTAAGTGGACGTAAGTGTACTACACTATTTTGGCCAAAGTGTTTCGGCAGTATTTAAATTGATGGTCATCTATCACATGCACTAAGTCAGGTTTAGTTTGACTTGAGGCTATCTTATCCTACGCATAGGCTAAGTCCTTTACTGTGGGTAGTCAATCACCCCAGACCTCCTACATCATCTGCTTAATCAGGAATTGAAATGTAGTCAACAAGGGTCCCTCGGGTAACTCCTATCCTGGAATTCTTTATCCATGGAGTACATAGTTTTTCCTAGTTAACCTACTAACTTTAAAGCTTTAGACTACCTTGGTACTGATCGCATCCTCGTCCTAGTATATAATAACTAGTTTCCTCACTTCCTTTATATAAGGAGATCAAGCAGTATTCATGTAAATACAATTTATCAAGTAAATTCTATTAAAAAGTATTCCAACATTTCCTTTCATTTATTTGGACAAGCTATTCCTTTATAAACAAGTTGTTCCTATTTAAACAAGCATAAATAGGAAATTGAATTTCTCTTTTACTTGTCTACTCTTTTTATACCACAATATAAAGTAATGCACAATTAAACAAGTAGATTATCTAATTCAAATAGCATAAGTATTAAGAGATAACTCTCATGCCTATTTCCTTGCTGCTAGCGAATTCAGTCTGGTAGCTTCTTCTTTTAATCTCACTTCCTTTCTATCTCCTTCAGATTCTAATCACAGGTTGGATGGAGTATTTTCCAGGTATTGCTGATTACACTCTTCACAGTTCTGGATTCTACAAGAGGTATGTATATGTTTGCAGCATATTAAAATTCACAGTCCTCTCCAAATGGCAATGGTATTTGTGAATTGGCTATCTAAGTAAATTCGTATACAACAAATGACAAATTGTGGCTCTCAAAAGGAAATTCAGATATAGCAAAGGCAAATGTAAATTGGTAAAAATGACAGAGTGAGAAGCTCTATATATAGGTTTCGAATTCTCATGCTTGCTACCATTTTGGCATGAGAATTGACACCTTATATATTTGAACTAATCAATTCATGAAGTGGCAGCTATTTAGCAAGTTACTCGGCAATTTTAAAGATGATTCGACCTTTATCCAGGGAGAATTTTTCAACTCACATGATAAAAATCAGATGAAAGACACCTACAGGCGTATTCATCAGAGGCGCCCAAAAATAGCGGATTAAGTTCCTTGCAGGAAAACGTCCAAGGTAGGAAATGCCCCATCTGGCCTTTCCTCAAGCCTCCTCACGCATTCTAAGTATGGCGGATGGCAAGCTACGACCTGGTCTTGCGCGTGCGCGTGTTGCAGCCGCGCAATTTCTTCTTTATTCATAATTTCGATTATTTCCAAAAACATTTGAAGTTTGGCGTATAACATAGTGAAGGAAATCTGCATCATTTGCTTTATTTAAAAGTTTAATGAAGTGTTCAATATAGCTCTCATAAGATTTCTAATGACAAAATCATTTATTTATTCCTCATGGCATATTTCATACGATTTTCCCCAAAAGACTATAGAAGTCGAATTTATTTACTTTCTCATGATAAATATATATATTATTTACCAAGTGACTATAGAAGTCAAATTCATTTATTTTCCAAGATCTTAATTATTTAAAATATAAATAAATTGTTATATTTATATTTTGTATTATATTAAATATATTTTATTATAGTTTTATTTACCATAATATATATATATTTAAATGTTTTAATATTTAAATATAACTATATATATCTATATATTTATTCTTGGTAAGACTATAATAAAATATATATTTATATAATATTAAATATATATATATATGAACATTCATATATTTACACTTAAATATACATATATATATTTGCAATAAATCATTCAAATACGTGTATTGTGAGCCAGACAGCATACTTCCAATACACCTGTTTGTGCAAACATGTAAATATACTTTTAACTGTAAATTTAAGGCATCATAATAATGTTATAACAAACATCATAGATAGTGTGTATATGTTTATAGGTGTGTTAGTCATGTGTATGTATCTGTATGTATGCCATGTCGACACATGTGTATGGCATAATAATTGCCCATCATACATCTGTATCGCCATGTCATACTTATTGATGCTATAATGTCCCCTTATTAGAGACATAAAATGCACAGATTAAACTTTTGATTTCTAAGATTGTCTAATAAAGAGAAATGAAAGATTAATGGAATAAGATAAATGAAATGCATTATTTACTCTTGATCGGAATAGATCTTCACCTTGTTTCCTCTTTCCTAACCTCTTTTGGATGGTAGATTTATTGTGCAAAGGGCGTGTGCACCATCTCGAGTCGGACACCCTCAAGGATTGGTTACCTGTCTTGGGCTCCGTCCAACATTGGATAGATTTACCCGCCTTTCCCTTCCACACACTCCCTATCCTCATCGAGCATTAGAGAAGGGGAATTTTGGCCAGACGTCTATTCTCGCAGTAGCAAGTCATAATAGTATTCACTTATCCTATTGAATTCAAAAACATCACAGATTAGAACATTCACTAATATTGATTCTAATAAGATATGAGTAGGTACTATACTGTAACCCACTGTTTAGAGGAATTGGAATTCGATTATATAGGCCTCAATGTTATATCAGTTGGTTGAGGGTACTTACCTCTGATTGTCGTACTAACTGGACTTCTTTCAGACTTATTTCTCTGAGTTCAATCTTTGATGCGATGATGTATCTTCCTAAGATTTATTTGTTCTTGTTTCTTTGCACTTAAAAGATATCATTAGTGTAACTTAATAGATAAGAATCTATCATGTCCGTAATTATATTAAGCATCATAATTATCTATAAGGCTCAATAATTGCTGCAAGCATCATTATTGGATAATCATAAATTATATATATATATATATATATATATATGTATGTATATACTATATGTATATATAAATCATTATTCCTAATTGAGTAAATAATGTATATATTGTATTTGTCAATCATCTATAATATATTTATGAATTACTGGATATATGTACTTCAATATATTTATCAATTATCAACCTGTTATCTTAATATATTTATCCATCATAATATATCAAAATATATTTGTAAATCATAATATATTTATAGAGCATTAGCTGTCATTTAAATTATTAATATATTTGACAACCATCAATAATAAATTCATAGTTGTATTTAACAGTTCTTATTGTCTAAATACATTATCAATTTTTATTTAAACTAATGATAATACTTACTAAAGTCCTTATTTAGATCTTAACACATTTACTATTATTTGAATACAGAAAATACTTACCTTATTTTGGTTCGATCTGCTCTCCCAGCCAGCAATGCTTTTCCTTTTTCCTTATTCTTTTCCCAGCCAGTGATGATATTCCTTTTCTTAATGGTTTGATGCCTCTCCTACTCATCTGCTCCCATCTTATATGGGACTCATTGTGGAGGGCTGTGTCTTTCTATTTTGGAGAATTGTAACTTTCTTAATCGCTGCCCTCTCAAACAGTGGCGTCCTTTCATGAGTCTGCCGCTGCCTGTAATGTGGCTGTTTAAGTGCTTCTTTGTTTAATATATTTTATTATAATATATTTTTATTATTATTTTATGTTTATTTATTTTTGTATGATTAATATATTGTTTAGTTATTATTCTATTATAATAATAATATCAGATTTTATATAAATATATTTATTTATTATGGATAATAATCATAATAATATCTAAATTGTTAGCATTTTAATATTTATAATGTGATAGTCATAATTCTAATATTTAGTATTTATATTTTTGGTATTTACAATATTAGATTTAATATTTATAATTATAATTATATGTTATCTTTGATAATTATAATTATAATAAATTTGCTAATATATATTTCTTTATTTATTTTCTCATTTATTTACATTTCAATGTTTAGTCATTTTTATATTTTGATGTTCTATTTCGGGGACATGACAGATGCATACATATGAGCGATACATGTATACACATATACATCCTGCCTATGTTCACATATCAATCCATGTTTCACATCAAAGGTCACGGAACAGTAAGTCAATTAACAAGTAGCACCACTCACAAAGCACAAAGAAGTAATCCAAAACTCCTAAGCCTAAGGATGACTTATCAAGATAACTCTATCTATCCCAGTTCCTCTAAACCTTAGTGAAGTGTGTGTATGCAACCACGACTTCACTATGAAGAGACGTTTTTAGAAAAAGAGACTCAAAAATGGCTTTTGAAAAGACTCTACACAGCAAAATGAATGAAAAACGCCTTCAGCTTGTATTACGTGATTTGCAAATGACAAGAAAACAACAAAAGATAAGGAAAATGAAGCCATACTTGAAAAATGAAGCTAAAGCATAAAAATGAAGAAGAAGACCCTAGAAAACTCGCATTCTCTTCAACAAAATGAGAGTCTAAATATTCAAGCTAAGGATGCAATTTCAGTTGCAAAATTTATGAAAGCTTCCACAAAAAGAGGTAAGGAATCGAACTTGAACACAAACTCCACTTGAAATCTGGGCGAACTCTCAAATCGGGCTTTTGGAACCAAGCAACAATCAAAAATAACCAAAATCAGGTTTTCAAGCTCACTTAGCAACTTTTTTTCAGTACACATGAGTAAAATAGGGACATTTTGGCACTTCAACAATTTTATTTTTGCCAAACAAGTGAAATCGGACCTTTTGGCTCTTTTGGCAATTTTCATTTTTGACAAAATAGGAACTTTTTATAACTTAAGCAAAAATCGGACTTTTTTAGCACTTTAGCAATTTTGCTTTTAGCAAAGTAGGAACTTTTCACAACTTAAGCAATTTTCGGATTTTTTTTGAGACTTTAGCAGTTTCACTTAAAGCAAAATCGGAACTTTTTGAGACTTTAGCAATTTTGCCTTAAGACTTGAAACTTCCTATTCTGTTGAGCTGCCTTAAAAACCCGAATTTGACCAAAAAAAAAGAAAAATGACTCAGAATTTTACAAAAACGGAAAGGGGAGCTGATGAAAGGATGCCCAAGGGAATCATCAATTGAAATCTAAAGTTTTTTGACCTCAACACCTCGTAAAACGTGTTTTAGAGAGAAAAACTTCAATTTTTTTAGGTTGCTCCAATTTTTGCCATGTCAAAAATTGAGGACAACACTGCTACAGCATATAATTCCAAGTTTCCTTTTCCAGGTTTCCTTCATGGCATGTTGAGTGTTATGCATTATTGTTAGGCGCAGTCATTAGAGCACTTCATAAACATTGATGCATTTAATTTCAGTCTTATGATAAGCATTGTAATCAAACTTTGAAGGCATTGGTCATGGGCTGAATTTTTGTATGCCTTAGAGTGTGGGAGTTGCTTGAACCGTATATACTCTCTATGCCATGGTGATTGTTCTATTTCTAAGCCGTAAGTGTTGACAGAGTACATTGCTTTTAAATTTGAGTCTAATCATTTGTAGAAGCAGTGTTAAGTCAAGTTTGTCGTGATACCTTACGTTTTCCAAGTTTGGTGTCATGTTGTATATGGAGGTGCTGTGAGAGTCTTCTTTGCATGAGTTGAAGTATTGTTTCTAAGTTTATTTCTGTGAAGATTCATGTGAAGAAGATTTGGAAAATTATTGAGAAATAATGAGCAGATCCTAGGAAAGATAAGTGCAGACTTGATGAGCATCTAAGTGCAGCACTTAAGGAGTTTCTGATGAGATAAGTATTTGATGTTGAATAATGTTCATGAATTTTATTTTGTAGTTATTAATATATGCTACAACATTGAGATAGTAAAACATGTATGCTTCTAGCCTTCTTATTTTTTCTTTGAGATAGTTGAGTTCCATGAACTATTAGTAATCTCTCCTTAATGCTTTCAGGATGGACCAAGAAGTGTAAGAGATTGCTTTCAAAAGAAGAAGAGCTTGATACATCCTGTAGGTTGAAGAATGGAGACACAACTTGCAACCATGGGACTGAGTTGGTGGCTGAAGACATCTCTCTCTCGAAGAACCTATTCAGGTTGTCACTATGATCAATTTCTTCAAAGAGGAGGAATTAACCTTTAGAGAGAGTCTGTCAAACCAACCAAGGCAACCTTGGACGAGGAGGTCAGGAGGTTGTTGTATGTACTTGGAGATTTAGAGGGAGTCTACTGAACCAGAAGAGGATGGTGATTTAGTTGAGCCTTTGGAACCTTCTAATGGGCCTACCGACTTTGTTATTGGTAGAAAGAGACCTCTATGAGCTAGGCAAACAATGCAGGAGGCAGAAAGGTTTGCAGCTCCTAGAAAGCAAAAGACGTCGGCAGGTCCCAAGTTATGTTACATTGATGAGTCAAATAATTGAATCTAAGCCTTCTAGTGTTGAGGAAGCTTCAAGTCAACAAGTATGGAAAGATGCTATGGCTAAAGAATTTCAATCTATCCTTAAGAATGATTTTTGGGTCACCGTACCTGTTGTGACCTATTTCACACATCGCCCCATTGCAAATGGGAACCCCCAAGTTTTTGGTTTTGCCCTCTGCGTTGCCAGTTTGAAGTTCAGAATTTGAGTTGTTTTTGAGAGTCACTCCGGCCAAGTTGAGATTTTGAACTCGTTTGTGTGCCTAACCGTCATGGAAGGGCTCGAAAGGCCCGGAAGACAAGAATCGCCTGTGCTTTTGGTCATTTCTGACACTTCCTATTTTTTAGGGATTTTGTTTTTTTGCTTTTTGCTTTTTTTTATTTTTGGCATTTTTAGTCCATTCTGGAGTTCCTATTTTTTAGGGATGCTTTTTGCTTTTTTCAATTTTTAGAAAGTTTCTATTTTGGGAAAAGTTGCTATTTAAAGATCCCACTGATCATGAAGTCAACACACCTCCAAATTGAGAGAAATCAACATGAAAATCAAGGTAAATGGTAAAAAAATTGGCAAAAATGGCGAAGTCTAAGAAATTCACCCATGAGAAGAAATGGTTGACAGAACATGAAGTCCGCCCTTGCCTTTGGCAAGCCAAAGGCAGGCACTGGCAGGCCAAGGCTAAAGTCTGCCCTGGCAAAGCAGGCCTCCAAGTTCGCCATAGCACAAGAAGGCATGAAGTCCGCCATGCCTTGGTAAGCATGAAGTCTGCCCTTGTAAGGAGAGGGGGCTTGAAGTCCGCCACAGGCAAGACATGCCTCCAAGTCTACCATAGGATGAATGGCAAGAAAAACGACCAAGTCCGCCCATGACAAGGAGAGCCTCAAGTTCGCCCTTGGACAAGTAAAATGCAAAGTGCGCCCTTGGAAAGAGTAACATGAAGTCCACCCCTAGGGAAAAGAAAGATGGCAAGCCCACTTCAAAGTCCGCCCAAGCCAAGTGGATGGCAAGACAAGACATGAAGTCCGCCATGTCAAGAAGAAGCCCAAGTCCGCCCTTGGAAAAGGTCTAAGGCTAAAGTGCAAAGAAGAGTATGAAGTCCGCCCAACTTTGGAAGATAAAATTTTTCTAAGGCATTAATGAAAAATACGCCTAGAGAGAGAGAGGGAATCAAGCTAGCATGAAGTTCGCTTTCCAACATGATGGAATAAATTTTTTAAAGCACATCAGAAAAGATGAATGGCAAGGCAAACATGAAGTCCGCCCAACTCAGCCTGAAGAAATTTCTAAAGAATGAATAAAATTACAAAATAGCAGAGAAATCTTCAAGTCTGCGCAACCCAGAAGGAGAGAGAAAATGGAATTTTTGACTAAGTATGGACGTCTGAAGAAGTCCATACTCCGCCTAGGAAGTTGAAAATTGGCAGAGAAATTGTTAAGCACGTTTTGGCTGGGTAGATGACTAGAAAATTAAATTTTAGCCATGGATAAACAAATTTGGTCAAGTATCAATGTTTTAACGGGTTGGAAATTTAATATTTGAACATTTTTAATTATTTTTCGACAGTTTGGGAATTTTAATTAAAAATTTCGATGCCTGGAGAAAATGAGAAATAACTTGGAGAAATAATTGATTTGCCTTAGCCAAAAATAAATTTTGCCGCAATTCAAGGATTAAACGGGCTGGAAAATTAATTTTAATGATTAATTTAATATTTTCCAATGATTTTAAGTGTTCAACACTTAGGCAAATTTTAAAAATTCAGACAGAGGTGGCGCCAAGATGAAATTGGAAACTTGCCTCGAGGATTTTGAAAAGAATTAGAAACTTGCTAAATGAGGAGAAGAAAACATTTCTAAAATTGAGCAGTTACTAAGGAAAATCACACTTCTCGGCCATAGAATGAGTTTCAGCAACTCAGTTTCAGAAACTCATTCTTCACAAATTCGATTGAGAAGAAGCTGGCTCTCTCAAATCTGCACGAGATAATTTTTGAAAGAAGAAATAGTGAGAGTAACGTTGATCTTCCTTAGTGAAGGAGATAATTTTAAGCTGGGAGGCGTGATTCTTGAAGAAATAAATTATTTCTTGGTTGAAAGTCGCACTTCTCAGCAAATTGGCGCACTTCTTGAATTGGATTTTCAGAAGTTATAATTAATTCACAGCCAGAGGACGTTCTCGGAGGTTTGGAAATCAGTTGGCAAAGCTCTTCTATTCTTTTCTAATCTTCTGCAACCATTCCGGCACAAGATTTGTTGAATGCTTAGCGAATTTCTTCACTTTTAGCTTGCTTTTTCACAGAAGTTCATATTTTAAGCAGGCTGAAAGTTTAGATTTATCAATTAACATCCTGGAGTAATTATATTTTTTTGAAGTTCTCATATTAATGTTAATTATTGTTGTACTTGCAAGTTGATGACCACCCAGGGAAAACTATCTAGACAAGCACAGATGAAGTTCGCTAGTAAGGGGCTGCAGCCGAAGTCCAAAATCAATTCAAAATGGAAGAATATCACGGACACCAACCTCAGACACATCAACCTCAAAGAATTTAAAAGAAGGATGTACGGGCACGATGGATTCTTACCAACACCTATTGCCAAAAGGATGATGAGGAATGGAATTGTTCAGGCTGCCGGATTCCCACCTACGGTTGAATGTGTTGAACTAATAGTAGAGTGCGCCCTTCACTATAATGCACAAGACAAGCAAATTGTTCGCCTGACAGGAGGATACTAGCTCACCTCGGAGAGTTAGCCATACAAGAAGCCTTCGGCATCCCTACATATCACAAGACTGCTTACAAAACTAAGGAGGATGCGAAGAAATTATATGATGAAAAGCTAGACCTTTGTGCTGCCAATATTAATAAGTCATGGCTAGAGAAACCAAGAGCTTCCGCCAAGAAGATGCCTAAGAAGCTATTGCGCACAGACTTCAAAGAGGATTACGGAGACATCATCGTCTTGTTGAACAGAGTAGTTGGCAATCCTCAGGGCGCGCCTTTCGAGACTTGGATGTACTACTTTATCGAGGACATCATCGAGGGGGGTGAAAATGTTCAATTGGTCTCGCATGATAAGCAATAGCCTCCACGAGCAGCTGGTCAACCTAGAAAAGACAAAGACATTTTATATGAGCTCCTATGTCATCTATATGTTGGCTAGGACATACAGGTATGCAGGCTTGATCTACAAAGGCGTGGTTGGCAATAGAGAGAACGAGCTGAAGTCCTACGACTGCTATCCACAGTTGCAGCTGAGTGAGAAAACCCATTTCAAACGGGCACATGACGCATTCCTCATGTACATAACAAGAATACTTCGAGGAATGCACCAACGGCTGACTCACGAAGCCAAGAGTTTGATCGGAAAATACGGGTCTTGGTTCATCCAGTATCCAAGATACATGTACATCAGAATCCAAGGATTCACTGGGAATCCATACAGATTGCCTATCTTTCCTACTAACAAGATGGTCTTGCTTGAGGTGCTGAGGCAGTTGGAGGAGTATTAGAGCTTCTAGACAACAAAACAAAAGGCGGCAATCACTTTCCCCTTTTTCATAGGGAACATGCTGGAAACGTGTCCGTCGGCACAGGCAGCTAAGAGTGTCAGGTTGGAAATACAACGGTACCCATTCAACACTTATCAGTCTAGAGATAACTTTGACCCACACCATCATATCAAGACTATGGATGGGAGAAAGTACAGACATAGGGTCGAATTGGAGGACTTCTGGGCGGATGTTGCGGACGAGTATGAGGTCAGATGGAGACTGTGGTCCAAACTGTCGATTAGCTTGATCAGGGCAACTGAACTTTGTCGAGTGCCTGATCAACTCGATGATGATGGAAAGCAAGTACAACCGTGCTTTGACGAGAGCTTGCGCCTGCCTACTGTAAGATGGTTAGAACCCGAGCATGTGGATTTGAACACCTTGATGAGACCAGTCGTCAAGTACTCTCAATGGTGTGGGTCGATCAATAGATCCAGGAGCTGAGGTGGATGAAGGTGACGCTTACCTATGACAGGTTAAGCGAAATGGAGTCGTACTCTTCAAATGCGGAAGCATCCCATGGCGTGGAGTTGATGGAAGCCACTACTTCCATGAAAAGGAAGGAGGTAGCTGTGGATAAGGAGCTTGTTCAGAAACAAGCAAGGATAGAGCCTTCACGCTCTGCCACATCCAGAAACATTGACGAGATATTGGCCACCCTTGATGATTCGTTGGCCAACATTGGGAACCCTTCCCCGATTCCCGAGGAGAATATGGAGCCTCAATCGGATGATAATGAGCCGCCATCCCCCGCAGGCACGAAAATACTTGAATCAGATGATGAGATGAGTGGCCAAAATGATGACTTTCAAGAAGGAATGATTTCAGCCCTTAGAGGAATTTTGGACGCTCCAAACGGAGAAAGTGTACCGGAGGAGGATGGCATAGAGCAGCTCACAATCCTTGACTGGTTGAAAGAGAGAATGAAAATACGGGTACCAGTTGAAGCGCAGGAAGAGGATGATGCTGCAGATTTCTTAGCCAGACTCAAACAAGTTTCATTCAAGAAGTCGGCTAAGAAATTCTCCACTATACAAAGGGATGAAGCCGGCAACCAGTTCGTACAGATTGCAATGCCAACGATGGACAAGCCACGGGAGGATTGAAATATACCCCTTAATTTTTTTCCTTTAATTTTCAGTTACAACAATGCAAATCATGCACCCGTTAAGAATTAGCTCTTAAACCAAAACATAACTGAAATAACTCTAACCAAGAATGCGCCCTAAAACCATTTAAGGAGGAGGGGCGGGCATATGGTCAGAGGATCCCTAGGATCTAATAACTTGAATTACCATAGGAAATGAAGAGCTAAACTCGACACCAAGAATGTGCACGCAAGATCTTTTTGCAAGGCGAGGTGGTAACATATGGTGGAGTGCTAGATTAACTGAAAGTAAACTTCTTCTGCAAATGCAGGCATCCACAAGCAGTGGGAATACTCCACTTATTACGTGGGTGAGATTATTACAAACAATTATAGGCGGCAAGCCAGCCAAAAGACCTCACTTCCACTTAAACTGTGGGGGGTATACAGTCCACATAGCCACTTATTTCATGGGGGGAAATTACAAACAAAGTAAATTGCAGCAAGTAAACAAACTGTTGTTAGTACTATTAAATAGCTTACAAATCATTAAATAACAGCTGCAATGTATCAACAAGAATTCCCAAATAATCAAAGGTTAGAGTATCACTTCCTCTAACATTTACAATATGAATAGATGCATCAATGTAGCTCAAAACAGCAAGATAATTAAACACAACTAATCTGATCAGAAAAACAGTGAGTACAGAAAATCAGACCAGCAGGTTATAGAATCACCAATTTGGACGTATCTTTCCAAAAACCACTCGGAAAGCTCCCAAACCACAATCAAACAACAGATAGGAGATATGCGCCCAAACCTCAATGAGAAAACGAGCCAAAAACAGTAGCAACATGAGGCACAATTCCCAATGCAGCCAAGAAGAAAGGTACAACCTTCAAGAAGGGTCAACCTTCTCCCAAAAATCAGAAACTCCAAGATAAAATCTGCAAACTTGCAGAAAGGGGCGCCCTCCACAGTGGAACAGCATGGGCCAGTACCTAGAATGATAGAAAATTCGATGGTGAAGCTACGAACAGAAACTCGCTTCAGCCATGAACCAAACAGCAACTTCAGAAACAGGCTTTACATCAGCAACCTGTTAGATTTCATCAAATTAAAGCTCCATCTGTATTTCAAAGTGAAATACAGCCATGATAATCCACCTAGGAAGCCATAGTTGCAGGCTCGAAGGATGGAGTGAATTCGCTAAGCTTCCCCTTAGCTAGGTTCTGGTTTCAAACCAGCAGCATAACACTACTTTTCAATTTTCCAAGATACGAATGAATGAGCAAAGCATCAATAAATAAGCTTCCAAAGAGGAGATGAATCAACTGTAACCTCCAAACAAGAAACTCTTCAACTTCTCCAAGAGGCGTCCATTTCAGAAAGCATTTCTTTTTTTGAAATATTTAAAACTCTTCATATTTCTCCCAAGTCGTCCCATTTAGAGGAATAAATAAAATATTAAATGTATCACTTTATGGCCCCAACTTAAAAACAACTTTAAAGTCATTAAGCTAGGCGTGGGGTACAACTTCAAAACACAGTTTTAACTAAGTATAAAACTTAGTCCAAGGAGATAATTATCACCAAACTAGAAACTGAGACATTACCAAAATCTGGATAATGAACTGCACCATAACGCTGATGAAGACACTGCCAAAATAGACTTACTAAAAATAGCCAATGCCAAAAATAGTAAGTTCACTGCAAACTCGACAGAAGGCCAAACTGAACAGCCACACTGAACTGCAAAAGGCTGAACTGTTGCTAGAATGATACTGCTATAAATTGACTTACCAAAAATAGCAACTGCTATAAATAGTAAGTTTGCAAAACATCAATTGAACACCAACTGAGCAGTAAACAAGACTTACTATAAATAGTAAGTGTTTCCAAACGCCTTCTGAGCACAAACCGGGAAGCCAACATGTCTTACTATAAATAGTAAGTGCCTGGAAAGGTTATCAGATGGAGATGCATGTTACACCATTCTGAAGCTCTCTGAAAACCCAGAAAACTCCTAGAAACACACTTCCAAACTCCTGCATGCAAGCCTTCAAAAATGTATCTAAAACCTCCTATAAAATAGGAAACTCTAATTTTCCAATCTGCTTAGCCTACGAGTTTCTGTAAATAGGCTAAAACCTCAAGAAGAGCGTAGGGCAAAATTGGGGACATTACAAGGATATAGCTCCACACGAATATGTTGTCACTACCATGAACTTGTGTCCAACCACGAAGGGCCAAGAAGTTGAGGATCTGGACAATTCAGTGTCCACCATCAAGTCAAGGTTGGCAAAAGAGGTGGCGAAGAGGAAGGACTGCCAGCAGAAAATTGAACGCCTAAACGAGTACATCCAGCATCTGATCAAGATAACACAGCAGCTCCCCTTCTCCCGAATTCTTCGCAGGAAGCAGCAAAGGACATGGAAGAAGACAAGGTCACAGCCAGAGAGGCCAAGGAGTGATAGTGGTTAAAAGCACAGAAGCAGATACATTCCTAGAAAGGTTGACATTAGTCTACAGTCAAGCTACCTCATTGCTTTCCAGACTGACTGCCTTGGCAGAAATGTGGGATGGTCTTCCGGATATGCAGGAAAGAATAATTTCGTGCCTTAGAATTCTCAAAGGGGTCCTGTTGTGACCTATTTCACACATCGCCCCATCGCAAATGGGGACCCCCAAGTTTGGTTCCGCCCTCTGCGCAACGTCTTTGAGAGTCTTGAATTTGGATAAAATTTTGAAAGTCAGTCTGGCTAGGTTGAGATTTTGAACTCGTTTTTGGGCCTTAACGTCATAGAAGTGCTTAGAAGACCCGGTGGACGAAGATCGCCATTGCTTTCGGTCGTTTCTGACACTTCCTATTTTTTAGGGAATCTGCTTTTTTGCTTTTTGCTTTTTTGATTTTTGGCATTTTTAGGCCATTTCGGAGTCCCTATTTTTTAGGGATGCTTTTTGCTTTTTCTATTTTTGGAAAGTTTCTATTTTGGGAAAAAGTTTCTATTCTTGGAACCCACAGAGCAAAAAATCAATGTGTCTTCGGAAAACAAGAAAATCAAGGCAAAATGTAAAAAAGTTTGAAAATTGGCAGGGAATTTTTGAAAAATGTCTAAGTCTGAGAATGGCGCCATCAAGAGAGGAATGGCATGGAAGAGTCAAGGTCCGCCCTACCTTTGGCATGCCAAAGGTAGGCACTGGCGAGGAATTCATCAAGTCCGCCATGGCATGAGGAAGCCAAAGTCCGCCCAAAATGATAGGGAGAGGCGCATGGCACAAAGAGGCTGAAGTCCGCCATAAGCATGAAGTTTGCCAAGTCCGCCATAAGCATGAAGGTTGCAAAGTCCGCCCTTGGCACAAGGAACTCAAAGTCCGCCCAGCAAGGTAAGAAGTGCGCCATATGGGAAGTGGCATAGACAAGTCAAAGTCCGCCCCTAATGAAATTGGCATAAAACTCATGAAGTCCGCCCATCCTTAGAGGAAATGGCATGAAAAACACAAAGTCCGCCCCCAAGAAGTGTGGAGAAGGGTAAAACATGAAGGGGTGCGCTCCAAGGTGTTTGGAAAGGGGTAAAATTGCAAAATAATTCATTGAAAATTGAATTAAATGATGGAAACAAGTGAAATTTTCCGTTGGACAAGGCACAAATAAAATTCGCCATGGCAAGGAAAATCTAAGACCAATGGATGATAAAATACGCCATAGGCAAGGAATTATAAGACATTCGCCCAATTCTTGAAGAGAAAATTATCCTAAGGCATGAAAAACGGAGAAATGTCTAGAAGAAGAAGAGGTTTTGGCCGGCATAAAAATCACGCCCCAGCACAACGGAGTGAAATTTTTTGGCACAAAATGAAGAGTGCTTGGCAGAGCAAACATGAAGTCCGCCCCTCTCAGCTTGGAAAATTCCTAAAGCGCTAGTAAAAAAATGGCAAAGTGGCAGAGGTCTCCAGGTTCGCCCAACCCAGAAGATGAATCATTCGGCTAAAATAAAAATGTCCAGAGAGGTCAGAACTCCGCCTAGAGAATTAAAATTTGGCAGATGAGCTATTGAGCACATTTTGGCTAGGCAGACAATTTAAAAAAGAGATATTTTGCCTCTGACGAACGAAATTAGCCATGTATCAAGATTGAACGGGTTGGAATTTAATATTTTAATATTTTTAATTATTTCCCTGACACTTAGGGAATTTTAATTAAAAATTCAAAATCCGGAGATTATTTGGAAGATTAAACTAGTCTGCCTTAGATAAGTTTAAACTTTGCCATGTTCGGAGGATTTAAAATACGTTGGAAAAATAATTTTGGACAATTAATTTAATATATTTTCCAACACTTAGTCAATTTTCCTTGAGAAAATTCGAAAATCTCAGCAGAGATGGCACAGAGACGAAAGTTAGAAACTTGCCTCGATAACTGAAAGTGAAATTAGAAGTTTGCTAATCCGAGGAGAAAACGTTTCTAAAAATTGGAAGAAAATCAAAAGAAAGAAAGCAATGCCTTGAGGAAAATCGCACTTCTCAGCCATAAAATGAGTTTCAGCAACTCATTTCTTCACAAATTCCGGCTGAGAAGCAACTATCTCTCTCGAATCTTCAGGAAAACATTCTCGAAGGAGAAGTTTGTGAGAATAACATCATTGTGAGAATCGAGATAGCATTCTCTTATTGAAAGACGTGATTTTTGAGAGAAGTAATTTATTTCTTGGCTGAAATCGTACTTCCAGCATAGTGGCGCACTTCTTCTGGCAGATTTCTTTGAATTTTAAATTCATTTGCAGCCACAACGTGATCTTTGAGGTTTGGAAGTTAATCGACAACGCATTTGCGCTGTGTTTCTATCTTCTACTTCGTTTCCGGCACAAATTTCATTCATGATAGGCGAATTTAATTACTTTCAGCTTGCTTTTTGACAGAAATTTTAATTTAATAAGGCTGAAAGTGCGATTTTGTCTAGGCTATACCCCGAAACTCATTAATTCTTAAATGATATTGTATTAATGTTAAGTATCTTGTGCTTGCAGGCTGCCGATCGATCAAAGCGAAATATCCAGGCAGGCACAGATGAAGTTTGCAAGTAAAGGATCGCAGCCAGAGACCAGAATAAAGTCTAAGTGGAAAAATGTCTCAGACACTGATCTTGGCCACATCGATCTCGTGGAATTTAAAAAGAGGATATATGGACACAACGGACCCTTACCAACGCCTGCAGCTAGAAGGATAGTGAGAAACGGCATATTTCAAGCTGCCGGATTCCAGCCTGCACTTTGCTGTGCTGAACTGATGGTGGAGTGTGCACTTCACTATGATGCTGAGTCAAGGCGGATTGTGGCGCCTGATGGGAGAGTGTTGGCACATCTGACAGAGGTGGCCATTCAGGAAGCCTTCGGCATTCCAGCATATCCTAAAACTGTCTACAAGACCAAGGAAGATGCTCAGAAGCTATATGACAAAAATCCCGATCTTTGTGCCGCCAACCTTAACAAATTTTGGCTGGACAAGCCTAGACCGTCCTTTAAGAAGATGCCCAAGAAGTTGATGCGCACGGACTTCAAGGAGGACTATGGAGATATTATTATCTTGCTGAACAGAGTGGCAGGCAGTCCCTCGGGAGCACCCTTTGAGCCGTGGATGTATTACTTCATTGAGGACCTCACAGAAGGTGTCAAAATGTTCAACTGGGCTAGGATGATAAGCAATAATCTTCACCACCAGCTTATCAATCTAGAGAAGACCAAAACGTTTCATATGGGTTCTTACATCGTCTATATGTTGGCCAGAACTTACAAATATGCAGGCTTGATCTGCAAAGGCACGGTTGGTAGTAAGGAGAACGAGCTAAAACCTTATGACTGTTACCCACAACTCCAGCTGAGGGAGAAGGCGCATTTTAGATGAGCCCACGACGCGTTCCTGATGTACATCACCAGGATACTCCAGGGAGGGACGCATCAGCGGCTGACACATGAAGCCAAAAGCCTAATCGGTAAATACGGGTCTTGGTTTATCCAGTATCCAAGATTTACGTATATCAGAATTCAAGGATTCACTGGAAGCCCGTACCGTCTGCCCATCTTCCCCACGAATAAGATGGTCCTGCTCGAAGTGTTGAGGCAGTTAGAAGATTTTCAGGGTCTTCAAAGAGCAAAGCAAAAGGCGGCAGTTACTTTTCCCTTCTTTATAGGGAACATGCTGGAGTCGTGTCCGTCATCACAGGCAGCTGACAGTGCCAGAATCGAGATACAGCATTACCCTTTCTCTCCATATCCGGCCAGAAATCACTACGACCCCCATCACCACATCAAAATGGTGGATGGAAGGAGGTACAAGCATAGGGTCGAACTGGAGGACTATTGGGCAAATGCTGCGGATGAATTTGAGGTCAGACGGAGGATGTGGTCCAGATTACCTCTCAGCTTAATCAGGGCAACAGAATTTTGTCACGTGCCAGATCAGTTGGAGGAGGACGAGAATCAGACGCAACCGCGCTTCGATGAGAATTCAGCTTTGCCCGCTGTCCAGTGGTCAGAAGCAGAGCATGCTGACTTGAACGTCTTGATGAGGCCTGTCATCAAGTTTACTCAGTGGTGGGTTGATCAACGAGTTCAAGAATTAAGGCGCCAGAAGATAACCCTGACCTATGATATGCTAAGCGAGGCAGAGTCTTATTCTTCCAATGCGGGAGCATCACAGGACCTCCCAGTGATAGAGGCCACCACATCTAGGAAAAGAAAAGAAATAGCTGCAGGCAAAGAGCCGGTCCAGAAACAGGTAAAGATGAAACCTTCTCAATCGGCCGCCTCCAGAAATATTGAGGAGATACTGGCTACCGCCGATGCTTCACTGGCAGATATGAGGGATCCTTCTCCGATTCCTGAAAACAACGCGGAGCTTCAGCCAGATGAGGATGCGCCACCTTCTCCCACGGGCACCGAAATATTGGAGTCGGATGACGACAATGTGGGCACCCAAGATGAGGATTTTCAGGAAGGGATGATTTCAGCCCTTAGGGGAATTGTAGACGTCCTGATAGAGAAGGCGTGCCGGAAGAAGACGGTGTTGAGCAGCTTACGATACCGGATTGGCTGAAGGAGAGGCTAAAGGTACAAGTGCCGGCAGATGAACCAGAAGAGGATGATACGGCAGACTTTTTGGCCAGACTGTCTCAAACCGTGCCCAAAAAGTCGGCAAAGAAATTCTCCAGCATACAGAGAGACGAGGCCGGCAACAGGACAGTGCAAATCGCCGTGCCTACAGTGGACAAGCCACAGGAGGATATGGCTCCACAGGATTACGCCATCACGACCATTGACTTGGGTCCAACCACTAAGGGCCAAGAAATGGAAGATTTGGACAATTCTGTGTCCGCCATCAAATCAAGGTTGCGAAGGAGGTAGCCAGAAGGAAGGAGTGCCAATTAGAGATTGAGCGCTTAAGGGAATATATTCAGCACTTGATCAAGCCACTTGATCAGGACACTACGGCAGCTCCTCTACTTCCGAACTCTTCGCAGGAGGCCATTAAAGAGATGGAAGAAAACAGGCTCACGGTTCAGGAGGCCAAAGAATGGATAGCCGTAAAGGGGGCTGAAGCTGAGACATTTGTGGAGCGGCTAACTTTGGTTTATGGCCAGGCCACTGCCTTGCTTTCTAGGTTCGCTTCTTTGGCAGAAGTATGGGACAGCCTTCCAGACGTGCAGGATAGAATAATCCCTTGCCTTAGGATTCTGAAAGGAGTTCCTAAGCAAGAATTGATAGAGGGAGGCGTCATCGCAGCGGGAGCAGCCTATGACTTCCACACTTGGTATTGGACCTTGACGGCACGAGGTGAAGTCTTGGAGAGGGTTAAGATTGACGGCATCAGACTGGAGGAACAGGTCAAGGAAGTTCAGGCCAAAATCCTCAACATAATTGCCGATGTCCTGGATAAAGAGGCACTGCGAGAGAATGACCTGCAGTTGGAAGTTTTGAAGAAAAGTGTCCAGGAAAATATCTTCTACATCACTGGGCCCATCTTGAGGCAGGACTGGGCCAAATTGGCGAACTTCTTGAGCATCAGAGAGTCCTTTGAGAAGACTGAACCAGAGTGGGAGGAGACCTTCGCCAGATGCGCCGAGAGCATGGATGGGCTTGAATTCAGAATCGGCATGCTTCCGCAGGTTACCATGGACGAGGTTGCCTCGATCGTGTCCAGATTCGGCGAATACACGGCAGCTCGAGAGGATCGGGATACAGTCCCTTGAAAATAGCTCCTATTGCCAACTCATTGCTGTTCATTGCCAGTTAACTGAAGTTATTTTGGGAAACCCTAATTAGGGTTTCGTTTGTTAAATCTTGACCGTCGGCTCATTTTTAATCTGAGCCATTTATTCCATTTATGAAACTCTATATAAACTCATTGGCCCTCATTTGTAATGTGTGAAGTGAGTAATAAAAGATTGTTGCGACGAAACTATTTCCGTTTATAAAAGCTCTTGTGCATGATTTGCTAAGAACAACTTTTATTTTCAAGTAGTATGCAAGGTTGAATATTTCTCCTTCAACACTTAGAGTAGAATTAGAATAGCATTTCATTACATGTTGGTTAGATGAATGATAGATTTGATCGCAGTGGCGGATAAAATTTTGCTCATACTTTTGTCAAGTGGATGATTTGCATTTGACGTGTAAAGTTAGTCTGAGCCATTAAATCGTGGATGCTTAACTTCTGTTTGTTTCAATTACCGATTCAAATATGAAAATTCTTATCACTTCCGTTGAAGATTGCACCTGCTTCGCGTAGTTGTCCAAAGGTGGCGAAACGAAGTGTGGTTACCCATTTTGTCTACTCACTGCTGTCTCTGGAATTCTTAGGCGTAGTTTTAGATCTCTAAACCCTTATCCTTTTTTATTTTTTTGGAAAATCTGAAGATACCCACCAAAAGAGCCTTCAAGGATAAAACCGTCTAAGTTTTCAACCCGCAAAAGAGAATTTCATGTAAGTCCCCTTGTGATTACCAGCAATCACAACGCCCACTGGCCTTATCCACATGTCAAGACCTGACCAAAGAAACCTTGGAGTTATTGTATTGCCTACTGGATTTTTGCAAGCACTTTTCAAGAGAGGATAAGAGTGTCCTTTGGGCATTTTTATTCTGTGTTC
>CM021101.1:642759836-642796070 GCA_007115665.2 Sequoiadendron giganteum | reverse complement strand
GCTCCAAACGGAGAAAGTGTACCGGAGGAGGATGGCATAGAGCAGCTCACAATCCTTGACTGGTTGAAAGAGAGAATGAAAATACGGGTACCAGTTGAAGCGCAGGAAGAGGATGATGCTGCAGATTTCTTAGCCAGACTCAAACAAGTTTCATTCAAGAAGTCGGCTAAGAAATTCTCCACTATACAAAGGGATGAAGCCGGCAACCAGTTCGTACAGATTGCAATGCCAACGATGGACAAGCCACGGGAGGATTGAAATATACCCCTTAATTTTTTTCCTTTAATTTTCAGTTACAACAATGCAAATCATGCACCCGTTAAGAATTAGCTCTTAAACCAAAACATAACTGAAATAACTCTAACCAAGAATGCGCCCTAAAACCATTTAAGGAGGAGGGGCGGGCATATGGTCAGAGGATCCCTAGGATCTAATAACTTGAATTACCATAGGAAATGAAGAGCTAAACTCGACACCAAGAATGTGCACGCAAGATCTTTTTGCAAGGCGAGGTGGTAACATATGGTGGAGTGCTAGATTAACTGAAAGTAAACTTCTTCTGCAAATGCAGGCATCCACAAGCAGTGGGAATACTCCACTTATTACGTGGGTGAGATTATTACAAACAATTATAGGCGGCAAGCCAGCCAAAAGACCTCACTTCCACTTAAACTGTGGGGGGTATACAGTCCACATAGCCACTTATTTCATGGGGGGAAATTACAAACAAAGTAAATTGCAGCAAGTAAACAAACTGTTGTTAGTACTATTAAATAGCTTACAAATCATTAAATAACAGCTGCAATGTATCAACAAGAATTCCCAAATAATCAAAGGTTAGAGTATCACTTCCTCTAACATTTACAATATGAATAGATGCATCAATGTAGCTCAAAACAGCAAGATAATTAAACACAACTAATCTGATCAGAAAAACAGTGAGTACAGAAAATCAGACCAGCAGGTTATAGAATCACCAATTTGGACGTATCTTTCCAAAAACCACTCGGAAAGCTCCCAAACCACAATCAAACAACAGATAGGAGATATGCGCCCAAACCTCAATGAGAAAACGAGCCAAAAACAGTAGCAACATGAGGCACAATTCCCAATGCAGCCAAGAAGAAAGGTACAACCTTCAAGAAGGGTCAACCTTCTCCCAAAAATCAGAAACTCCAAGATAAAATCTGCAAACTTGCAGAAAGGGGCGCCCTCCACAGTGGAACAGCATGGGCCAGTACCTAGAATGATAGAAAATTCGATGGTGAAGCTACGAACAGAAACTCGCTTCAGCCATGAACCAAACAGCAACTTCAGAAACAGGCTTTACATCAGCAACCTGTTAGATTTCATCAAATTAAAGCTCCATCTGTATTTCAAAGTGAAATACAGCCATGATAATCCACCTAGGAAGCCATAGTTGCAGGCTCGAAGGATGGAGTGAATTCGCTAAGCTTCCCCTTAGCTAGGTTCTGGTTTCAAACCAGCAGCATAACACTACTTTTCAATTTTCCAAGATACGAATGAATGAGCAAAGCATCAATAAATAAGCTTCCAAAGAGGAGATGAATCAACTGTAACCTCCAAACAAGAAACTCTTCAACTTCTCCAAGAGGCGTCCATTTCAGAAAGCATTTCTTTTTTTGAAATATTTAAAACTCTTCATATTTCTCCCAAGTCGTCCCATTTAGAGGAATAAATAAAATATTAAATGTATCACTTTATGGCCCCAACTTAAAAACAACTTTAAAGTCATTAAGCTAGGCGTGGGGTACAACTTCAAAACACAGTTTTAACTAAGTATAAAACTTAGTCCAAGGAGATAATTATCACCAAACTAGAAACTGAGACATTACCAAAATCTGGATAATGAACTGCACCATAACGCTGATGAAGACACTGCCAAAATAGACTTACTAAAAATAGCCAATGCCAAAAATAGTAAGTTCACTGCAAACTCGACAGAAGGCCAAACTGAACAGCCACACTGAACTGCAAAAGGCTGAACTGTTGCTAGAATGATACTGCTATAAATTGACTTACCAAAAATAGCAACTGCTATAAATAGTAAGTTTGCAAAACATCAATTGAACACCAACTGAGCAGTAAACAAGACTTACTATAAATAGTAAGTGTTTCCAAACGCCTTCTGAGCACAAACCGGGAAGCCAACATGTCTTACTATAAATAGTAAGTGCCTGGAAAGGTTATCAGATGGAGATGCATGTTACACCATTCTGAAGCTCTCTGAAAACCCAGAAAACTCCTAGAAACACACTTCCAAACTCCTGCATGCAAGCCTTCAAAAATGTATCTAAAACCTCCTATAAAATAGGAAACTCTAATTTTCCAATCTGCTTAGCCTACGAGTTTCTGTAAATAGGCTAAAACCTCAAGAAGAGCGTAGGGCAAAATTGGGGACATTACAAGGATATAGCTCCACACGAATATGTTGTCACTACCATGAACTTGTGTCCAACCACGAAGGGCCAAGAAGTTGAGGATCTGGACAATTCAGTGTCCACCATCAAGTCAAGGTTGGCAAAAGAGGTGGCGAAGAGGAAGGACTGCCAGCAGAAAATTGAACGCCTAAACGAGTACATCCAGCATCTGATCAAGATAACACAGCAGCTCCCCTTCTCCCGAATTCTTCGCAGGAAGCAGCAAAGGACATGGAAGAAGACAAGGTCACAGCCAGAGAGGCCAAGGAGTGATAGTGGTTAAAAGCACAGAAGCAGATACATTCCTAGAAAGGTTGACATTAGTCTACAGTCAAGCTACCTCATTGCTTTCCAGACTGACTGCCTTGGCAGAAATGTGGGATGGTCTTCCGGATATGCAGGAAAGAATAATTTCGTGCCTTAGAATTCTCAAAGGGGTCCTGTTGTGACCTATTTCACACATCGCCCCATCGCAAATGGGGACCCCCAAGTTTGGTTCCGCCCTCTGCGCAACGTCTTTGAGAGTCTTGAATTTGGATAAAATTTTGAAAGTCAGTCTGGCTAGGTTGAGATTTTGAACTCGTTTTTGGGCCTTAACGTCATAGAAGTGCTTAGAAGACCCGGTGGACGAAGATCGCCATTGCTTTCGGTCGTTTCTGACACTTCCTATTTTTTAGGGAATCTGCTTTTTTGCTTTTTGCTTTTTTGATTTTTGGCATTTTTAGGCCATTTCGGAGTCCCTATTTTTTAGGGATGCTTTTTGCTTTTTCTATTTTTGGAAAGTTTCTATTTTGGGAAAAAGTTTCTATTCTTGGAACCCACAGAGCAAAAAATCAATGTGTCTTCGGAAAACAAGAAAATCAAGGCAAAATGTAAAAAAGTTTGAAAATTGGCAGGGAATTTTTGAAAAATGTCTAAGTCTGAGAATGGCGCCATCAAGAGAGGAATGGCATGGAAGAGTCAAGGTCCGCCCTACCTTTGGCATGCCAAAGGTAGGCACTGGCGAGGAATTCATCAAGTCCGCCATGGCATGAGGAAGCCAAGGTCCGCCCAAAATGATAGGGAGAGGCGCATGGCACAAAGAGGCTGAAGTCCGCCATAAGCATGAAGTTTGCCAAGTCCGCCATAAGCATGAAGGTTGCAAAGTCCGCCCTTGGCACAAGGAACTCAAAGTCCGCCCAGCAAGGTAAGAAGTGCGCCATATGGGAAGTGGCATAGACAAGTCAAAGTCCGCCCCTAATGAAATTGGCATAAAACTCATGAAGTCCGCCCATCCTTAGAGGAAATGGCATGAAAAACACAAAGTCCGCCCCCAAGAAGTGTGGAGAAGGGTAAAACATGAAGGGGTGCGCTCCAAGGTGTTTGGAAAGGGGTAAAATTGCAAAATAATTCATTGAAAATTGAATTAAATGATGGAAACAAGTGAAATTTTCCGTTGGACAAGGCACAAATAAAATTCGCCATGGCAAGGAAAATCTAAGACCAATGGATGATAAAATACGCCATAGGCAAGGAATTATAAGACATTCGCCCAATTCTTGAAGAGAAAATTATCCTAAGGCATGAAAAACGGAGAAATGTCTAGAAGAAGAAGAGGTTTTGGCCGGCATAAAAATCACGCCCCAGCACAACGGAGTGAAATTTTTTGGCACAAAATGAAGAGTGCTTGGCAGAGCAAACATGAAGTCCGCCCCTCTCAGCTTGGAAAATTCCTAAAGCGCTAGTAAAAAAATGGCAAAGTGGCAGAGGTCTCCAGGTTCGCCCAACCCAGAAGATGAATCATTCGGCTAAAATAAAAATGTCCAGAGAGGTCAGAACTCCGCCTAGAGAATTAAAATTTGGCAGATGAGCTATTGAGCACATTTTGGCTAGGCAGACAATTTAAAAAAGAGATATTTTGCCTCTGACGAACGAAATTAGCCATGTATCAAGATTGAACGGGTTGGAATTTAATATTTTAATATTTTTAATTATTTCCCTGACACTTAGGGAATTTTAATTAAAAATTCAAAATCCGAAGATTATTTGGAAGATTAAACTAGTCTGCCTTAGATAAGTTTAAACTTTGCCACGTTCGGAGGATTTAAAACGCGTTGGAAAAATAATTTTGGACAATTAATTTAATATATTTTCCAACACTTAGTCAATTTTCCTTGAGAAAATTCGAAAATCTCAGCAGAGATGGCACAAAGACGAAAGTTAGAAACTTGCCTCGATAACTGAAAGTGAAATTAGAAGTTTGCTAATCCGAGGAGAAAACGTTTCTAAAAATTGGAAGAAAATCAAAAGAAAGAAAGCAATGCCTTGAGGAAAATCGCACTTCTCAGCCATAAAATGAGTTTCAGCAACTCATTTCTTCACAAATTCCGGCTGAGAAGCAACTATTTCTCTCGAATCTTCAGGAAAACATTCTCGAAGGAGAAGTTTGTGAGAATAACATCATTGTGAGAATCGAGATAGCATTTCTTATTCAAAGGCGTGATTTTTGAGGGAAGTAATTTATTTCTTGGCTGAAATCGTACTTCCAGCATAGTGGCGCACTTCTTCTGGCAGATTTCTTTGAATTTTCAATTCATTTGCAGCCACAACGTGATCTTTGAGGTTTGGAAGTTAATCGACAACGCATTTGCGCTGTGTTTCTATCTTCTACTTCGTTTCCGGCACAAATTTCATTCATGATAGGCGAATTTAATTACTTTCAGCTTGCTTTTTGACAGAAATTTTTAATTTAATAAGGCTGAAAGTGCGATTTTGTCTAGGCTATACCCCGAAACTCATTAATTCTTAAATGATATTGTATTAATGTTAAGTATCTTGTGCTTGCAGGCTGCCGATCGATCAAAGCGAAATATCCAGGCAGGCACAGATGAAGTTTGCAAGTAAAGGATCGCAGCCAGAGACCAGAATAAAGTCTAAGTGGAAAAATGTCTCAGACACTGATCTTGGCCACATCGATCTCGTGGAATTTAAAAAGAGGATATATGGACACAACGGACCCTTACCAACGCCTGCAGCTAGAAGGATAGTGAGAAACGGCATATTTCAAGCTGCCGGATTCCAGCCTGCACTTTGCTGTGCTGAACTGATGGTGGAGTGTGCACTTCACTATGATGCTGAGTCAAGGCGGATTGTGGCGCCTGATGGGAGAGTGTTGGCACATCTGACAGAGGTGGCCATTCAGGAAGCCTTCGGCATTCCGGCATATCCTAAAACTGTCTACAAGACCAAGGAAGATGCTCAGAAGCTATATGACAAAAATCCTGATCTTTGTGCCGCCAACCTTAACAAATTTTGGCTGGACAAGCCTAGACCGTCCTTTAAGAAGATGCCCAAGAAGTTGATGCGCACGGACTTCAAGGAGGACTATGGAGATATTATTATCTTGCTGAACAGAGTGGCAGGCAGTCCCTCGGGAGCACCCTTTGAGCCGTGGATGTATTACTTCATTGAGGACCTCACAGAAGGTGTCAAAATGTTCAACTGGGCTAGGATGATAAGCAATAATCTTCACCACCAACTTATCAATCTAGAGAAGACCAAAACGTTTCATATGGGTTCTTACATCGTCTATATGTTGGCCAGAACTTACAGATATGCAGGCTTGATCTGCAAAGGCACGGTTGGCAGTAAGGAGAACGAGCTAAAACCTTATGACTGTTACCCACAACTCCAGCTGAGGGAGAAGGCGCATTTTAGACGAGCCCACGACGCGTTCCTGATGTACATCACCAGGATACTCCAGGGAGGGACGCATCAGCGGCTGACACATGAAGCCAAAAGCCTAATCGGTAAATACGGGTCTTGGTTTATCCAGTATCCAAGATTTACGTATATCAGAATTCAAGGATTCACTGGAAGCCCGTACCGTCTGCCCATCTTCCCCACGAATAAGATGGTCCTGCTCGAAGTGTTGAGGCAGTTAGAAGATTTTCAGGGTCTTCAAAGAGCAAAGCAAAAGGCGGCAGTCACTTTTCCCTTCTTTGTAGGGAACATGCTGGAGTCGTGTCCGTCATCACAGGCAGCTGACAGTGCTAGAATCGAGATACAGCATTACCCTTTCTCTCCATATCCGGCCAGAAATCACTACGAGCCCCATCACCACATCAAAATGGTGGATGGCAGGAGGTACAAGCATAGGGTCGAACTGGAGGACTATTAGGCAAATGTTGCGGATGAATTTGAGGTCAGACAGAGGATGTGGTCCAGATTACCTCTCAGCTTAATCAGGGCGACAGAATTTTGTCACGTGCCAGATCAGTTGGAGGAGGACGAGAATCAGACGCAACCGCGCTTCGATGAGAATTCAGCTTTGCCCGCTGTCCAGTGGTCAGAAGCAGAGCATGCTGACTTGAACGTCTTGATGAGGCCTGTCATCAAGTTTACTCAGTGGTGGGTTGATCAACGAGTTCAAGAATTAAGGCGCCAGAAGATAACCCTGACCTATGATATGCTAAGCGAGGCAGAGTCTTATTCTTCCAATGCGGGAGCATCACAGGACCTCCCAGTGATAGAGGCCACCACATCTAGGAAAAGAAAAGAAATAGCTGCAGGCAAAGAGCCGGTCCAGAAACAGGTAAAGATGAAACCTTCTCAATCGGCCGCCTCCAGAAATATTGAGGAGATACTGGCTACCGCCGATGCTTCACTAGCAGATATGAGGGATCCTTCTCCGATTCCTGAAAACAACGCGGAGCTTCAGCCAGATGAGGATGCGCCACCTTCTCCCACGGGCACCGAAATATTGGAGTCGGATGACGACAATGTGGGCACCCAAGATGAGGATTTTCAGGAAGGGATGATTTCAGCCCTTAGGGGAATTGTAGACGTTCCTGATAGAGAAGGCGTGCCGGAAGAAGACGGTGTTGAGAGCACCTTACGATACGGATTGGGGAGAGGAAAGGTACAAGTGTACGGCAGATGAACCAGAAGAGGATGATGAGACTTTTTGGCCAGACAGTGTCTCCGTGCCCAAAAAGTCGGCAAAAAAATTCTCCAGCATACATAGAGACGAGGCCGGCAACAGGACAGTGCAAATCGCCGTTCCGTGGACAAGACGGGAGGATATGGCTCCACAGGATTACGCCATCACGACCATTGACTTGGGTCCAACCACTAAGGGCCAAGAAATGGAAGATTTGGACAATTCTGTGTCCGCCATCAAATCAAGGTTGGCGAAGGAGGTAGCCAGAAGGAAGGAGTTAAGATGAGCGCTTAAGCATATATTCAGCACTTGATCAGGACACTACGGCGGCTCCTCTACTTCCGAGCTCTTCGCAGGAGGCCATTAAAGAAATTGAAGAAAACAGGCTCACGGTTCAGGAGGCTAAAGAATGGATAGCCGTAAAGGGGACTGAAGCTGAGACATTTGTGGAGCGGCTAACTTTGGTTTATGGCCAGGCCACTGCCTTGCTTTCTAGGTTCGCTTCTTTGGCAGAAGTATGGGACAGCCTTCCAGACGTGCAGGATAGAATAATCCCTTGCCTTAGGATTCTGAAAGGAGTTCCTAAGCAAGAATTGATAGAGGGAGGCGTCATCGCAGCGGGAGCAGCCTATGACTTCCACACTTGGTATTGGACCTTGACGGCACGAGGTGAAGTCTTGGAGAGGGTTAAGATTGACGGCATCAGACTGGAGGAACAGGTCAAGGAAGTTCAGGCCAAAATCCTCAACATAATTGCCGATGTCCTGGATAAAGAGGCACTGCGAGAGAATGACCTGCAGTTGGAAGTTTTGAAGAAAAGTGTCCAGGAAAATATCTTCTACATCACTGGGCCCATCTTGAGGCAGGACTGGGCCAAATTGGCGAACTTCTTGAGCATCAGAGAATCCTTTGAGAAGACGGAACCAGAGTGGGAGGAGACCTTCGCCAGATGCGCCGAGAGCATGGATGGGCTTGAATTCAGAATCGGCATGCTTCCGCAGGTTACCATGGACGAGGTTGCCTCGATCGTGTCCAGATTCGGCGAATACACGGCAGCTCGAGAGGATCGGGATACAGTCCCTTGAAAATAGCTCCTATTGCCAACTCATTGCTGTTCATTGCCAGTTAACTGAAGTTATTTTGGGAAACCCTAATTAGGGTTTCGTTTGTTAAATCTTGACCGTCGGCTCATTTTTAATCTGAGCCATTTATTCCATTTATGAAACTCTATATAAACTCATTGGCCCTCATTTGTAATGTGTGAAGTGAGTAATAAAAGATTGTTGCGACGAAACTATTTCCGTTTATAAAAGCTCTTGTGCATGATTTGCTAAGAACAACTTTTATTTTCAAGTAGTATGCAAGGTTGAATATTTCTCCTTCAACACTTAGAGTAGAATTAGAATAGCATTTCATTACATGTTGGTTAGATGAATGATAGATTTGATCGCAGTGGCGGATAAAATTTTGCTCATACTTTTGTCGAGTGGATGATTTGCATTTGACGTGTAAAGTTAGTCTGAGCCATTAAATCGTGGATGCTTAACTTCTGTTTGTTTCAATTACCGATTCAAATATGAAAATTCTTATCACTTCCGTTGAAGATTGCACCTGCTTCGCGTAGTTGTCCAAAGGTGGCGAAACGAAGTGTGGTTACCCATTTTGTCTACTCACTGCTGTCTCTGGAATTCTTAGGCGTAGTTTTAGATCTCTAAAACCCTTATCCTTTTTTATTTTTTTTGGAAAATCTGAAGATACCCACCGAAAGAGCCTTCAAGGATAAAACCGTCTAAGTTTTCAACCCGCAAAAAGAGAATTTCATGTAAGTCCCCTTGTGATTACCAGCAATCACAACGCCCACTGGCCTTATCCACATGTCAAGACCTAACCAAAGAAACCTTGGAGTTATTGTATTGCCTACTGGATTTTTGCAAGCACTTTTCAAGAGAGGATAAGAGTGTCCTTTGGGCATTTTTATTCTGTGTTCGGTGGCGTACTCGAAACGCACACCAACAGGTCCCAAAGCAGGAACTGATTGACAGAGGCATCATTGCAGCAAGCGCAGCCTACGATTTCCATACGTGGTATTGGGCTTTGATGGCATGAGGAGAGGTGTTGGAAAGAGTGAAGGTCAATGGACTTAGAGTGGAGGAGCAAGTTAGAGAGATCCGGAGCAAAATCTTCAACATGGTTGCCGACATACTAGACAAGGAGGTCATACGGGAGAATGATTTGCAACTAGAAGGTTTAAAGAATAAGGTGCAAGAAAACTTCTTTTCTATCGCAGGGCCTATCTTGAAACAGAACTGGGTCAGAATGGCAAATTTCTTAGCCATTCGGGAGGCCTTTGTGAGGATTGAGCCAGAATGGGAGGACATCTTTGCCAAGTGCGCTGAAGGCTTGGATGGGCTGGAGTTTAGGATCGGCATGCTCCCACAAGTCACTATGGAGGAGGTTGTCTTAATTGTGTCCAAATTCATCGAACACACAACAACCCGAGAGGATAGGGATGTAATTCCTTGAAAGTAGCTCCAGGCGCCACCTCACTCTTTGTCAACTCATTGTTCACTGATGTTAATTGGGAAACCCTAATTAGGGTTTATTTGTTTTAATCTTGGTCGTTGGCTTATTTTAATCTAGGCCACTCTTTTATTTCTGAAAAACTCTATATAAACTTGCGTACTCTCATTTTCAATTTGTGAAGTGAGTAGTATGAGATTGTTGCATTATATCATTTCCATTAATAAAAGCTCTTGTGCATGATTTGCTTAGAATCGCTTTTATTTTCAAGTGGTGTGCAAGGTTACATACTCTCCTTCAACACTTAGATTAAAGTTAATTTAGCATTTCCATTTGAATGTTTGTTAGTGAATGAAAGATCTGATAGCAGTGGTTGATGAAATTTAGCTCATACTTTTGTTGGATAGATGATTTTTATTCAATGTGCAAAGTTAGCCTGAGCTCTCAAATTTTGGATGCTTAACTTCGGTTTGAATAATTATTAATTCAAACATGAAAATTGTTATCACCTCCGTTGAAGATTGCACCCGCTTTGCGTAGTTGTCCTAGGGAGGTGAAACAAAGTGTGGTTATTCCAGTTTCATCCAATCATTGTCGTCTCTTGAGTTCTTAGGTGTAGTTTAGACTTCTAAAGCCTCATCTTTTTGCATTTTTTTTGGAAAATCTAAAATACCCAATGGCAAGAGCATTCAATGATAAAACCATCTAAGTCCTTGGCTTGTAAACAAATTCTAAAGTAAGTCCCTTTGTAATACCAGCATATCACAACACCCACTGATCTTATCCACATGTCATGACCTGACAAAAGAAACCTTGGAGTTGTACGATCTTCTTAGCATACGCAGTAACTTTTCAAGAGAGGATAAAGTGTCTTTGGGCATTTTATTCTATGTTCGGTGAGTATTAAAACGCACACCAACAGTACCTAGACCTGAAGGCAAATCAATTGTATCTTCTAAGTGGCTCTTCAAGATCAAGCATGCGGCTAATGGGAGCATCAAGAAGTACAAGGCTAGATTTGTGGCTAGAGGATTCTCTCAGAAAGAGGGAGTAGACTATGAGGAAACCTTTGCTCCAGTTGCTCGTTATACATCCGTCAGGACCATCATTGCTATTAGAGCATCTAGAGGATGGAAGATACACCAGATGGACATGAAGACAGCATTTCTGAATGGTGTGATCGAGGAAGAGGTATATATTGAGCAACTTGAGGGCTTTGAGGTTCATGGGAAGGAGTCTCATGTTTGCAGACTGAAAAAAAAAGGCTATATATGGTCTTAAGCAGGCTCCACGTGCTTGGTATGAGAGAATTGATCAATACTTGATGGGCTTGGGCTTCTCCAAGAATGATGTTGATTCAAACTTGTACTTCAAGGTAATTGATGGCTAAGCATTGATCTTGGTTCTATATGTTGATGATCTAATTCTTACTAGGAGAATATCACCTCATTATCAAATGTAAAAAGGAGCTAGCTTCTAAATTTGAAATGAAGGATCTTGGTCTCATGCACTACTTCCTTGGTTTAGAAGCTTGGCAGAAGCCAGATGGGATTATTCTGAGTCAAGGGAAGTATACTATTGACATCTTGAAGAGATTTGGTATGATGGATTGCAAATCCATGTCTACACCTATGGAAACCAATTTTCAGAAGCTTAAGGAGGCTGCAGCTAGTTCAAATCTGGTGGATCCTACTATGTACAGGAAGTTGATTGGATTCTTGATGTATCTAGTCAATAATAGACCAAATATTTGCTATGCAATGAGTGCACTTAGTCAGTTCATGTGTGAACCAAGGCAAATACATCTAGTTGCAGCAAAGCATATCATAAGATACTTGCGTGGCACAGTTGGATATGGCTTGAGATATTCTTCTAGTGTAGACTTGAAGTTGCATGGATATACTGATTCTGATTGGGCAGGGTGTGTCACTGATCGGAAGAGCACCTCTGGATGTTGTTTCAGTTTGGGGTCAGCAATGATCTCCTGGTGTAGCAGGAAGCAGTCTTCAGTGGCACTGAGCACCATAGAGGCCGAGTATATTGCAGCTTGTGTGGCAGCTAGAGAAGCAATGTGGCTTCGGAAGCTCCTTACAAGATTGTTTGGACAATCGATGGAGCCGACTGTCATTCATTGTGATAATCAAAGCTGTATGAAGCTTTCTGTCAATCCAGTGTTTCATGACAGAACCAAACATGTTGAGATCAAATACCACTATATCAGAGATATGGTATTGAGGAAAGCAATCCAGTTAAAGTATATCAGCACTGATGAGTAGATGGCAGACATTCTCACCAAGCCTCTTGCCAGAGTAAAGTTTGTGTACTTTCGAGACAAGCTTGGTATTGTGGAGAATGAAGCCCTAGCTAAGGAGTCTCAGCATCAGTGAACTTCAGATTTGCTTTAATGCATTTCTCTCTGTTAGAGAGATTTGAGGTGCGAGCCCTTGTTAATGCATTTCTCTCTATGAGAGAATTTCAAGGTGAAAGCCCTTGTTTCCACCCTCTGGGAGAGCCATGGTGGATGTCATGTGTGTGACGCCATGACAACATCACGTGAGAGAGTCCGTGATGATTTTTTTGTACTTGTGCTTTTCACCCTCTAGGAGTAGCCATGGTGAATGTCATGATGAGGTGACGATATATCACGATGAGGTGATATGTTCCTTTGCCATACATGGGAGAGCCATGATGGTTAATATCATGATGAGGTGATATGATACTTTTCCACATATGGGAGTTGCCATAGTGGTAGACATCACGATGAGGTGATGCATCTTGTACTGCTAGAAGTATTTCTCCCTAGCTGAGAGGGAGTGTTGAAGTTACTGCAACTTCGGGTTCATTCTTCCAGCCTAATCGAAGACATGAAATTGCATATAGCCTTTGGCTATTTATTTCATTGTGATAATTAAGTGAAGGGGCGCTTCACTTGGAAATTATAATATAACATTTAATTATTGTGAATAATTAAATGGGGCCGACCTAAATAATATTTATTATTTATTATGGCCGACTTCCTTAATGTGGCCGACTCATTTAATTATTATTATTATTCCTTAAGGAGGCCGACCTACATGAAGAGACACTTTGTTTTGTATAAATACAAGGTGATGATCTCTCATTTGATCATAAAGATCACTCATCATATTTGCACTCCTTGGAGAAGTTCGCACTTGAGCAGCAGATCATGATCCTGAGCAGCAAATCATGATCTTGAGCAACAGATCATTCTGTAGCAGTAGATCGATCTCAAGGAGAAACATATTTTGTATCTTCGCATCTAGGAGAGGTGCTATTATTCATTGTATCAAATTCGGCCTTGTGTTGGGTCTGAGTTGTAAGCAGATTTCTGCTCTTATTCCTAAACATATAAGAGATATATTTGCTAGGTTTTTCCCCTCGAGTAGGAGGGTTTTCCCAGGGTATCTTGTGGTGTTCATTGTCTTATGTGTTGCATTTTCTGATTGCTTTCATTTTTTATCCTAAAACTAACAATTTCTCCACTAAGGCATCCACCATGCCTTAATAATATTTCACTTTATAAAGATATTATTGAAACTTAAATATTTCCCTTATAAAGTCATCCATTTTAGCATAGGAAATTTTTTCACTTAAAACATTATTTTTCATCAAATATCAAACTTGCCAAGATAATCACCTCAAAAGCTGGAGACCAATTGAATGTACTGCCTTGTCAAAAATAGCCACTGCACTAAATTGCAGAAACCCTGCTAAAAATAGAACTTACCAAAAATTGCATACTGCTAAAAATAGTAAGTTGTTCCAAACTCATTTTAACCACAATTCGAGCAGTCGTCGTACTTACTAAAAATAGTAAGTCTAGAAAATTCCTCCATTGTAGTTGCATGTCACACCACTATGAAGCTCTCTGAAAACCCAGAACAAATCCAGAATCCAAACTACCAAACTCCAACATGCAGCCGCCATAACTTACTAAAAATAGTAAGTCCGAAAAAGTTGCCTGGTGCAGTTGCATGTCATACCACTACGAAGCTTTCTGAAAACCCAGAAGGAATCCAAAATCCAAACTACCAAACTTCAACATGCAAACCCCCGAATCCTCAAAAGAAACCACCAAGCAACCGGAAACCCTAATTTTGCCTCTAACTAGCCTATGGGCAACCGGGGATAGGCTATTAATCACTAGAGAGTGTAGTGCTAAAAATGGGGACATTACAAGAAACAAGTTTCTTCTTGTAATTGGCCACACTACAAGATGCATAGACTCTCCATAATCATTTGTCATTAATCCTCTACCTAATAACAGGCACTAGATCTATTAGTTACAAATTTGTCATCAATATAAGCTCTTGTAGAGGCATATATTGTAATAAAAAGTCAAACAAGAAAAGAAGTATGCACACACAAATGCCTCACTTACCATGTGATCTTCACATTTGCAATGTGATCTTCACATTTGCAAGAGGAAATACCCATGGATTTGTAGATAAAGTACATATAAACCTAATTTTAATGTGTGGGCATGCCACATTGGTAAGAATATGAGCCAGATTCAAATATTTCTCAAGCATTGATGTAAACCATTCTACAAATAGAAAGTAACTGAATAGTCAACAGCAATTACTAATGGTTACAATGAATGCAGTGTTTATTTCCAACTGTCAACAACAGTTATATCCTAGCTTTTCAATTTCTTGATGGAAATTATAATACGCAGCATTTCTATAGTAGAGAAGGATTCTTTCATTTGTAATTTGTTAGAGATGGCTTTTATGCCAAGGATAGGATTGTGGGAGTTCATGGATTAATTTTTGTATATTGCTAATCATTTATAAATATTCTGCTCATGCGGGCATCAATATGACATTAATACAAGTTCTTGTGAGCACAACCATGAGACTAATATAAGCTCCTTTCGAGCAACCACACTAGAAATCGCCTATGGAAGACTGAGAATCACAACTTAAAAAGTCACTTATTTAGAAACCACCTCCACATAGAAGCCAACTATGGAAGACCAAGAGCCCTTTGGGATGTGAACATGGGTCTCCACAATGAAAACTCAATGCTCAATCAATTAATCTCAACCCCTTGGACATTTGTGGATTAATTGTTTCAATTACAAAACCCTTTTTGCTACTTCGTGATAGTCCTCCCACCACTTGTGCCAGTGGTTACCCTGATTTAGTGGGGCGGTTACTTTATGCAAATGGATTTTCTCCATTCTTGAGATATGGTTGGCGACAACAATTTTCAAATAGAGACCCTTTTTTCTAAGGAAAAAGCATTGGCTGCATCCTTCAAGGAACTCTGCCACTGGGTATTTTCAGCAATGCATGCTTATTAGATGGATAGTTAAGATAGGATATATAAAACTATGTTGTTATATTATAAATCAGATCTTTTGTAATTACTTTGTTATTCAATGGATATTTATTGAGAGTTGTATAATTATTTCTGCCTCTTTCTTTTCAATTTGTGGCATTTGTTTTTTATTTGAAATGCTAAACACTAAACAGATAGAGAACTGTCTACATCAATTTTGTATCAGAGCAATAAGAAAATCCATGAGATATTGAGGAACTATGTGATATTTTCTATTAGTGCCAAAAAGCAAGATTTGCACCTTGGAAGGGAAAAGGCACGTAGATCTGTGGATTGACATTGCAAATTTTGACAAAGCATTTTGGAGCTGCTCATCTCTCCTCTGATGTACCTGAGGTTCTCATAGATCACCCAGCATCCTCTTTGCTAACTACATCCATTATTGGCCTTTCCTGTGGACCTTTTTTGACTGGTTGTACTTGTGTACTGTATGATTCTTTGAATTGACCATCTTTTTATTCAGCTATTCCACGTATGTCCAAAACCTACTAGGTAGAATATTGGTCCAACGTGTAAAGAGTTTTGCCACCCCAACTAGTTATTGTCTTGTGTTTTATTTTGCTATCCAAGTGGATTGATCGGTCTTTGACCTCTTTATGTTTGGTCTTAGACCTAGGTCAATGTTGAGAAACTCACTTCTTTAGTGAAGATGGTGGAGTGTTTCTACAAGCTGAAGAGATAACACAAAAGGACTTGGATGCATGCCAAGCTTCCATTGGTGAATTTGATGGTGACAATTGAATAGGCATTGAAAGGACTCTACACATAACATCTGCAACTAGGAGCAGAAAAGGCATGATAGTTGGTTTGACATGTAGAGTTGGCCGAGTGGTGAATGGCCATGTTGAAATGGTTCATGACCTTCTACCTTATGGAGAGAGCATCTTATTTTTAGGCAGGCCTGGTGTGGAGAAGATTACTGACATGTGTGAAATAGATCGAGTTCTGGTAGATGAATTGTGAGAAGAGTTTTAATAGTTTAGATTTGCAGCTTTGTGTTTGGTTTTTGGCTGTGCATGCAAATATGGAATTATGTCATGATATGAAAAAGAGGATAACTAAGAAGAAAAAATAAGACAGAAGCAAACAAAAGAACAGCAAAAGGAGCTGCAAAAATTAGAGTATGAATTGGAGGAATTATGGTGGATGTTTTAGTATAAAGCATGCAATAATAATAAGGCAAAGAAAAAGAAATCTACAACTAAGGCATTAAAGAGTTGTGAGAAAGTGAAAAAAAATGATGAGAATAAGTACTTGCCTTGTGAGCAAGAGTAATATTAAGAAAGGAAAGCCATAGAGTCAAGGATTAACCAAGGGATAAAATTGTTAAAAAAGAGAAAGATTAAATCCCTTGAAGAGTTGGCAAACTTATTAGTGGATAGAAGACCCTTAAATGTGATCTTCCAAGAGTTTCTAAGAGAAGAGATAAATGAATGAGATGAAAATAAAGAGTATGAGTGGGATGAAGCTGTTGAGTTGTGTTATTCCAAAGAAGGGGAAGGTATTGAAGATTACAATGCAAAAAGAAAAGAGTTGGAAGACTATAATGAAGAGGAATGTAGCCTATCACACAAAGTGGCCCAAGATGTTGTAGCAATGGAAGCAGCCCACATTAGAGAAGAAGTTGCAGCAAAGATGGAGATCTTTGAGAGCCCCATTTGTAAAGAAATCTTATTGGGTTCAGAAAACACAACTAGCAAGAAGTAGCTAGAGGAATGTCTAGAGAATATTGTTATTGATGAAAAGAGAGTAGAAAATCATCACTTTCTTGGAGGAGTGAGAATGACTGAGGGAAGAAGCAAAAGCATATACATTTGTTGTGTGGCAAAGGAGGACAATGCAAAAAATGAGTTGTCTTGTGAATGACATCATGTAGAGCTAGGAAGTGAAGACCTCACAAAAGATGAAGTGGAAAGCATTTCTAAATGGCATCATGTACAAGTGATGCAAAGAGCCATGATGGTTATCAGCTAAGTCACCGCATTCGGCGTATTTCAACCTTCAAATTCGAAATTCGTCGAATGTGATAAATTTGCATGGAATTCGATTAAATTCGTCCAAAATTCGTACATGTTAGTTATACAATATTATATATGTTTTATTTAGATTTGATTTTATTATTTTATATATATTAAATTTATACTCAAAATTAATATTTAATATATTTGTATTATAATAAATTTATAATCTATAATACTATTACTATTTACTGTTATTTTAATATAAGGTTCCCATATGTTTTGTTTAAATTTTAGATTTTATTTTTTTATATAATTAAATTTATATTAAAAAATAATTTGTATTATGTATTAAAATATTTACTATTTACTATTATATTATATTAAAACTCTATTCTATTATATAATATATTTATTATTTACTAATTAACATTCACAAAACTGTATTATATTAAAAGTAAAACTGTATTCTTTTTTTTTAAGATTAAAATAAAAATTTAATATAGTGTAATTTAGACAATTGTATGGATATATTATATTTATTAAAAAAAACATTGCATAAAGGCGAATTTCATCCGAATTTTATATTTTTCGAATTTTTTCCTTGTCGAATTTCATCCGAATTTCAATTTTGCCGAACTCGAATTCGAATTCAAACCTGGTGACTTAGGTTATCAGTGGAGGAGGACCACTAAGTCTTCAAGGAGCTAGGAAAGGAGAAAGAGAACCAAATGGAAAAGGAGGAGGATCTCTAATCCAACAAGAGGTTGAAAGCAAAAGAAAAAAATATGATAATTTGCAGAGGTATCTAATTTGGTGGAAGAGAACGCCATGGCTTGGTTCTTCAAGTCAAAAGTATGGTTCTACCATCTAATCCAAACTCTTACCTAGATGTTTGATGCAGTAGCATCCTGGAATAGAAGCAATCCTACATCACCAAAAAAATAAGTAATGGTTGAGTTCTTAAGTTTCTTAGTATGTTAACTTCCTTGAAGTTTGTTTTCAAATAAATTTGCTTTGAATTGGGAGGTTCAAAAATTTTGAAAGAGGGGGAGAAAGATGTAAAGCATTCTACAAATAGAGGGTAGCTGAATAGTCAGCAGCAGTTACAAATGATTTCAACAGAAAACTGGTGGTTACAATGAATGCAGTGTCTATTTCCAACTGTCAACAACAATTATATCCTAGCAGTTCAATTTCTTGATAGCAATTATAATACATGGTGTTTCCATGCTAGAGGTGGATTATTTCATTTATAGTTTGTTAGAGATGGCTTTTATGCTGAGGATGGGATTGTGGAAGTTTGTTGATTAATTGCTTCACTTACAAAACCTTTTGTCACTTGGTGACAGTCTGTCCCCTCACCACTTATGCCAGTGGTTACCCTGATTTAGGGGGGCAGTTACTTTATGCAAATCAATTCTCTCCACTTTTCAGATATGATTGGCAACAGCACCTTTCAAATTGAGACCTTTCTTTTTCTAGGAAGCAATCGACATTCACTGCACATTGGCTGCAGCCCGCAGGAAACTATGCCACTGGGTATTTTCAGCAATGCAAATTTGTTAGATAAATAGTTAGGATAGGATATATAAAACTATGCTGTTATATTATAAATCAGATCTTTTGTAAGACTCTGTCATTCAATGGATATTTATTGGAAGTTGTATAATTCTTTCTGCCTCTTTCTTTTCAGTTTGTGGCATATGTGTTATATCTGAATTGGTTCGCAAGTTGCAGTTTAGAGATAGAGAAGTGTCTGCATCAAACATGTAATACGATTGTAGCATAATAATTGTGAGTATATTGATCTGAATGCGGTCCAAGCTTATGGAACAAAACTTTGAAGGCCAAATCATAAGCTCCCTACAATTTACCAAGAAGATACAATTGATGCACCAAAACAGCCCTACAATTATGGCTGACAAAATACTAACAAATTGAATATATTTAAATTTATTTTAAGGAAAACCTCATAAATTCTTTACAGAAAAATTAGATATCAAATCATAGCTTAAAATAAAGCTTATAGAAAGAACTAAAGAAAAACAAGACAGAAAAGAAAAGGAAACACAGATTAAAATATTTTAATACATTTTACAGAGAAATACATTTAAAGCATAATCTATGCTCCTTGGAAAAGAAACTATTAAAAATGCCCACTATTTATGTTCAGAAAAACAAAAAAGCTCACTACTCAAGTTTCAGGTCTGACCTAGGTTCAAATTTTTATCTTGATTTTAGTGGGCTTTTGATTTGGTTTTCTTAATTTAAGTTTAAAGTTTTGTCTTAAGAAAGAATGGAAAGGAAAGGAAGGGCAACCTAGGTTTCAGTTACAGGTGGTTTATATATGATATTACCCATACTCTCAGTATATAAGAAATACCTAACAATATCTCAAATACAAAACATACATACCCTACTCCTACAAAATTCAAACCGATAATCTCTGTGAAAAGCACGTCTCTTTGAAAAAGCTATAACTCTAATGGGCACCTAAGATGTTAAGTTCAAGTCTCTTCAAAAGCTGTCAATTAAAAAAACTCTAAGTGAACATGTAGATTGGTTTTCTTGTTAAGAAAGGGGCTTCAAGAAAATACATAAACTTTAAAACAACTTGAAATATGAATAAATACTGAAAAAGAAATTAAGAACAGAACAGGGCACAATCTCAAAACAAATGACGCAACAACAGCAGAGAGCATTTCAGGACACGAAAAGATTGAAATTAATTTAGTAGAAAATGTACCAAATTGAAGGCCCTGAGGCGTCGTGGCAGAACCCAAAGGCGGTGTGGAAGCCCCAATTTCCGCACGCTCACACGATTTTCTTGGTCTTCCACGCTTTCTTTCCTCTCCATTTAGTGGAGTTGCTGGAGAGAAGCCGTGACAGTCTCCATTGACTGTGAAACCACATTCGCATCCACATTCTTGCTGTGTTCCATATGCTGCTGCTGCTGCAGCAGCAGTCGAATTCGCTCAATTTCTATTTCCGTATTCTGCCGCTGCTGAAATTGTATTTCCATGCTAGGCGGCGGCGGCGGCTGTTGCTGAAGTTGTATTTGCATGCTAAGCGGCTGCTGCTGCTGAAATTGCATTCCCATGCTAGGAGGCAGCTGCTGCTGCTGAAATTGCATTTTCACGCTAGGCGGCGGCTGCTGCTGAATTTGTCTTTGAAAATGTTTTTGCTGCAGCATTTGAAATTGTTCTTGTTGCGGAGTTTGAATTTGCGCTTGTGGATAAAGATAGTGGTTATTATTATTATAATGGACGATATTGTGACGAGAGGAGGAAAAAGCCTGAGGAGCGTGCGAGGAAAAGGGCAAACTCTGCAGCTCTAAGTGGATGACGAAGACCATTATTATAGCTTTCAACATTGAAAGGCGCATTCCCATTATTATAGCTTTCACCATTGAAAGTCGCTGTCCCATTGGTATATTTATCACTATTAATATAGCTTCCAACATTAAAAGGAACAGTCCCATTATTATAGCGAAAGGCGGAGTCCCATTATTATAGATTTCACTATCGAAAGGCGCAATCTCATGCTGCTGCTCCTGCGGATAGAGATTAGCATTCTGGTTCTGCTGCTGCTGCAGCAGATTAACATTATGGTTCAGATGCTGCAGACTATCATAGAACTGAGAATAAAGAGGAGTATGGTCGCCTGAGCCTCCTGTTCCTTGTCCTTCCATGTTGTGGCTACTATAGTATTCTTTCAATTAAAGCTTACTTGAGTCTCAGGTATCCTCCAATTTACAGGGCTCTTGTTCTTGGTCTGTTTATTCCTTGAATATTCTGTTGGTGATAAATTGAGTGTCGAGATGGTGCAGGTAATTTTAGATAGGTAACTAGATGTAGAGGAAAAATACCATATATTTGTAGACCCACGGCCACCATGATTCTTCTTTACTTCTGTTGTTATTTCTCGTTAACTCGACTTCTTCTGGTCTGCATGTAACACTTCTTTTTAGCGAATCTTCGTTAATTCATATTGTGGAGCACGAGTTAGGTGCCTCTTTCATATTGGGAGTAAAAGAGTCTCATATATTATAAGTCATTTGTGGACCCGAAAACAGACCCTGTATGTATGGTGGATTATAAAAGGACCTTTCATTTCCTTTCATTTCACTTAAAAGACCTTTAATAGTTTTTGGTATATTATTTTTAGTATTTTATTATTCACATCTCAAAGATCTTTTTTTAAGCATCCATTTGAATTGCTTTATTTTTATTATTATCCTAGTAGTTATGTGAAAGCATAATATTAGTTCATTCATTGCATGGAATTTTTTTAATTGATAAGGAAAGTCCAACCAATAAACATCACATTATGAAAAGGATAAGAAAAAATATAAAAATTATTATACTAATATATATTTGTATCATTGATCTTAGTTATTATATTAATATATATTTGTATCATAATTTTTGTTTTCAACATTAATCAATTATAATAATAACATTATACAACAACAAACAATCACATTACAACCCTAACTACTTTTATTAACTAAATGTTTAAAACAACCAAACACACCTCACAATTGACAAAAACTGACACAAATGCCTCTTTTGTTTTATATACACAATTAAAAGATTTTTTTTACATTAGTTTGACTTGCTTTATTTAGAATGCATGTTTAAATACATCATTTCAACTTTATATTTAGAAAATTATGTTTTCATGTTATATTATTTTTATTATTTTATATATTAAATTTAAATGATAAATGTTTATATTTTATTAATATAATATTTCTATTATGTTTATGTCAAGGGTTTCCTATGAGAAAAAGTATCTAGGTTGAGACTTCGACAATTTAGAGTTTCACAAAAGTGTTCAAGACGATGTAATGTAATTTAACCTTCGATTTTCACTATTTTCTATTTGTCATTTTTTGCATAATTTTTTTAATCTCAACAAAGCAAGCAACAAATGCATGTGAGCAGAAAACCATTAATGTAAAACGAGGGCAAAAAATAAGTCATTCTAACTCCCTTTAGTCATTGTTTTGTTTTCATATTTGTGTAGAAAATTATCATTGAAATTGGTATACAAAAATGGTGTTTTCTTTTATTGAATTGTTTGGGTGATGATAAAAAGGAGTCTTGAAGTTATTGTGAGTTGAAAATATTAATGGGTTTCATCAGTATTGTGGTGTTATGTTATTCATTGTATGTGAGTTGGTATAATTGCGTAAAATGGGTTTTGAAATGAGTATAATGCATGTGAGAGGAGGCTTCATCCCTACAATTTATGTAGAGAGATAAGTCATTCTACCTCCCTTTAATTATTGTTTTGTTTTCATATTGTAGAAAATTATCATTGAAATTGGTATACAAGAATGGTGTTTTCCTTCTTTTATTGAATTGTGTGTGATGATAAAAATGAGTTTTAAGCTATTGTGAGTTGAAAATATTAGTGGGTTTCATCGGTATCATGGTGTTTTTTAATTCATTGTATGTGAGTTGATATAATTGAGTAAAATGGGTTGTGAAACAGTTCTCTCAGCTCAGGGGATGGCTAGGGTCTTGAAATGACCTAATGATGTCATGTTTGGTAGGGTGGAGAGTTTTAATTCTCCTATTGACATACATCCTTTAAGAACTCATGGACTAAATTTATTGGGATTCATTTCTTGTTACCTCCATCTTGAAGTCAATATTTGTAATATGAAAATAAAAGAGAATATGTTACTTTTTCACTAAGGAAAATGATAGATTTGGATTTAGTTTGTAAAAGAGTAAATTGCAATATGCTCCTATTTAAAAGAGGATTTAATGGACTTATGCTAAGGAGAAAAAGTATGTGTAAATAATATTTCAAGTTTTGAAAAAATAATATTTTTTAACTTCTTTAAAGAAGGAATAAGGTGACTTTTAAGCTAAGCAAAAGAGAATCTAAGTAATGAATAATATGGTATTTTGATTTGTAGGAGTAAACTTTGTATTGAGAATATTAGTTTGAGTTAACTTTCCTTCTTGTTTTTGCAAATCATTTATTGTAAAGAAAATTAGAGGCCTAAACATTGTATTTCCTCTTAACCTTAAAAAAATGCAATTGTAATTATTTTCAAGTTGTAAAAATAGAATGGGAAATTTGTCTTCCTTGAAAACCATGGAGAGTGAATAGTTTTACATATTATTCTTAATTTGTAAGATGTTTTTTGCTACTATAATTTAGTCTAACTCAAAACAATCGAACACTCTTGTAACAACCTCATTCTCTGAGCTAGAAAGAATATCAAATTTAATCAAATTTAACTCAAAACTATGGGGACTTTATAAGAAAATATACTTAAGGGAACTATTTTTAAAAAAATGAATAAAATAATACATATGTATCAAAGCTCTAGCCCTATGATGTTGCAAAAAGAAAAAATAGTATTTGAAATATTTAAAAGAGAATTTTATATGTTTAAATGTATTATAAATATTATAATGTGCAATATATGTATGTGTGTATGTATGTATGTATGTATACATATATATGTATATATGAATATGAATATGTAGATATACATACATATATATGTACATATACATACATGTATGCATATATGTATGTATATATATGTACATATATATGCATATATGTATGTATATATATGTACATATATATGCATATATATGTATATATGTATACATATGTATACATATATATATGAATATATGTATATGTATATATACATACATATATATATGTAGATATGTATGTATATGTATATATACATACATATATATATGTATGTATATGTATGTATATATGTATCTATATGTATATATGTACATATATGTATATACATACATATATATACACATACATATATGTATGTATATATGTATATATATGTATGTATATATGTACATATATGTATATACATACATATATGCATATATATGTATGTACATATACATGCATACATACATACATATATGCATACATACACATATATGTACATATACATGCATACATACATATATATGCATATATGCATATATGTGTGTATATATGTGCATATATACATATATACATATATATGTACATATATACATATATACATATATACGTACATATATATGCATACGTACATACATACATACATATATACCTATATACATATATACATATATATATGTACATATATACATATATATATGTACATATATATGCATACGTGCATACATACATACATACATATATACATATATATATACATATATGTATGTATGTATATATGTACATATTATATACATATATATGTGTATATACATATTGTATCAACATGAATTTGCACCCCTAATGTAAATTGCCTTTTGACCCTTAACACTTTAGAAAATAAAAAACGGAGGTTTAATTCCACTTAAGCCTGTTGTCTGCATTCCACTTGGCACCTGTTTTGTGTGTCAGTGGGGGCGAATCTTTCGGGATGCCCACGCAACATGCAGACATCCACATGGCGGGCTTACATCCCTGGAAGATTCCTACGGCTGGAGACTGCAGAGGCGTTACTTTTTCAATTGGGATTCGAAGAGTAACATCCCTCTTCGACTAGCCGACCCGAATATGGTAATTTTTTCACCCTTCTCTTCATAATATTCACTCTTCCATCCTTAGCATTGGGCAAGTAGAAGTTTGAGAGAAGTTTGCAAAATCATTTGAGCATTTTCTCCACCATTTTGCATCCATTTCCAAGCATTGCAGCAGCACCATTCACTCCATGGCAGCAATCCACTACTTCGTCACTCCAATAGGGTGAGCACAGGATAGACATCGTGGCAATAGAGGCTTGAGTCCCTCTCGTTCACTCCTCCACGAGCCTTGAGTGCTTTAGACGAAGGCGGTAATCTCCTTCCATCTCTCCTTTTACTTTTGATTGAGTAAGCATGTACTGCTTCTTGTGTTTTGTGTTACGTAGCTTGTAGTTTCTTTCCTTTATCATATATTTATATTATTCCAAACTTGGCTATCCGTGGAGGTGGAAACACCAAGATGGGGGTTTGACTAAGGCAGGCCCCTATGCAGCCCCAACAATTTCTCCCTTTATTGTGTGTAGGTGGAGAGAACTTGGAGTAAGCTGGTGAGGAGAGCATTGTACAAGATCATCTTCGTCACCTTGGTGGTAACACATTTCCTTTATCATATTCGTATCTGCATTTCTCTTTACTTAATCTCGTTTTATCATTTTAAACATCTTTAGACTAGGTTGGTAGTCTCTCCTTCTGAGTGTGACTTCTATCTTTTCGATTCTCTGGTCATATAGACGCTAATGCGTCTGTGAGACACCAGCGCGTCACACTGTCATCCTAGAACTACGCTTCCATCCTTAGACAAAGGGTTGTCTGAGACATGAATCTGACTCTAAAGGTTGACTCATATAGTCTCCTTCCAACATTCGGGATTGTAGAGTGATCGAAGGACGCATAATCCTCATCATCCTAACTATCCTTTTAACTAAGGTGGGTTAGGGCAGCTTTTCTGCTCTTAGCCTTTCGTGACCTAGGGCCTTGCAGTGGGTGGTCCCCCTCTCTCACACATACATACATATGTGTGTGTATATTATATGAGTATATATTTAGATTTATTTTTCATGCAAATAAAAGATATTAAAATACATGACATTTTTTTTATTAGAAAGTAGGGAAAAGAGTCATACATATGACAATGCTATTATCATACTAATAATTTTAGTTAACATATTTAATTTTGTTGAATTTAAATAAATTAGATTAAAATTTAAATTTAAACAAAAAAAGGGCACACGTAAGGGGGCGCTCAACCTCCCCACAAATCCCAACCAATATGCTTAGGGATGGGGAGGGGTGTCACCCCCTTCCAAATTATGGAGCGTGACCCTTATGTGAACAACTATGACCCCCATGTGTAGGAGTTTGATCCTTCCACAAGGGTAGCAAACCCCTACCCCCACCCTTGATGCCCTTGTAATTTTTTTGGGCCTTTGTAAAATTTTGTTGTTATTTATTTAGGTATTTATAAATTGTTTATCAATAGAATAAAACAAACAAATAAAAATAAAATAGCTAAAATGTTATCACAATCTGCATTTGTGTAGCAGGGTGGCCCTTGACACTGCTACCATAAAAAGACAAAAATAAATAAAGAAAAGAAAAATCCTTTCAGTTTGTGACCATAAAATTTGAGGGATTTCTTGTTCAAAATTTGCAGGTAAGAACACATAATAATAGGAAAAACTATTAGTTAACACGTAACTAGACATCGACAATAAAATCAGATGTAATTTTTATGGAAATATATAAGCAACAACACATATACATATATGAGAAATGTTGGGGAAAACCCAAATAAATTCTTGAAATAGTAGTGCAAAATCAATGAACAAATAGAAAAAAAATATACATATAACTAAAAATATAAATGCGTATATATACCCATAAAGAATGAAGAGGTTTATGGTTTGACTTTATATTAAAATGTGGGGGGAATAATCCATCCTCATACTCTGCAAATCTCCTCCCAACCTGCAACAAGAAAAAGTGAATTGGGAAGAGAGGATTTTAAAAAAGTCATCCTTATGATTTAGGGCTTCATCTTGTTGCCCTAAGATCTAAGGGTAGATGAGATTGAATGCTCATCTTTTTACCCTTTTTCTCAATCTAAAACTTTGTTTAATCCAATCTAAATTCAATTAATTAAGTCCATGTTGGGGTTTCATGGATTAGGACCCCTCATTTAAGTTACAACTTAAAGACTTGTGGAATTTTAATCTTGAATTTTAAATCACCTCTTTATTTTTCCTTTAAGTTTATCAACTAGGTTTGACCTTCAAACTATAATAGAATTTAATTTTAAAAAATTCATTTGCCAATCTAGTGCAACCTAATTATTATTCTCAACCATGTTCCTACCTAGTCAAAAATGTTAGCGATTTGATTAAATAGTCTATTTATTGACTATTTAAATCATATGATAACTGAAAATAATCCATAATAACTATTGCATCTGAATATTGTTTTATAAGGAATATGGAAATTACTTGATATTCAATACAAATATTGAATAGAACAATTAATTGAATTTAGTGAAACTAATACAAATGAAATGTTGAGTATATATATTTTGAGTAACCTTGCTTTATTAATTAGCAAAGTAAAAACCTCTTAATGCCAAATAGTAAGGTGAACCAACTTAAATCCACACTAAGATATTTTTATGAAATAATTAAAATTTATATTGAGTATTTTGATATTGAAACTCTTAATTTTAGTCCACATGAATTTTGAAATAACTATATTAGGATCAACTATTTTGCAAGTAAACTAATAATTTGACCAAGTTAAGACAATTGAGATATCTTAGGAAAATTCAAGGACAAATGTTCAAGTTAAGATATAAGTTAATTGGAGGTAACATTAAAGAAAAAGATACCTCCTCAAGACATTAGTAAGAGTTTTAAGATGACAATGATGGAACCCAAATGGCGAAGTCAAATTGAACCTATACTTAATCTAACTATGAGATGTTCCTTGTTCAAGATAACATTATCAAATAATGTTAAACTATAGAAGTTATGTTGTCTTTTAAGGGGAGCAATGTTGGTATGTTGAGTAAGAAGTTAGGTTGTGAACCTAGGTTTAAAAAAAATTAGCATTGTGTGTTAGATCCACATTAAAATGTGAGTATAACACTATGTACTTCTCTCTCCCTCTCTCCCTCTCCCCCTCTCTCTATATTTACTTATATATTTCTCTCTATCACTATATTTCACCATCCATATCCTCTTTCTATATCTCCCTCTCCCTCTATATCTCTCTATCTCTTCCTCTCTCTCTCTCTCTCTCTCTCTCTCTCTCTCTCTCTTTGGACATCTCTCCCTCTCTCTATCCATCCATCTCTCTTCTTGTCTCTCCCTCTCCATCTTCCTAGACCTCTATATCTATATCTCTTTGTCTCTCTATATCTATCTCTCCATATTCATTCTTTCATCACCCCCTCTATTTGTATCTCTTCATCTCTCTCTACCCCTATATCTCTCCCTCGATCTCTTTATATCACTTCTTATCTCTATCTTTATCTTTCTATCTCTCCCTCTCTTTCCCTTTATATATATTTATCTCTTCCATTTCTATCTATCCCTCTCTCCTCTCTCTATTTATCTCTCCTTCTCCCTTTCCATCTCAATCTCCATCTCCCCCTCCATATCCATATCCATCTCCATCTCCATCTCTATATCTATCTTCTTCTCTATCTCTACCCCCTATCTTTATCTACTTACCTCTCTCTCACTCTTCCCCCCTCCATTTCTCCTTCCTTTAACTCCTTTTCTCTCCCTTTAACTCCTTTGCTCTCCCTCTCTCTATATTTCAAACATAACATGAGCCTAATGTTAATGGAGCTCAATTATCTTCCTCATTCAAAGGTTTTGTTTCAATCACGTTTGAATCCCTAGAAGTGGATGCACAGTTGATTTGAATCTATCACTTCTCCATTGAGACCTTTTTTGCACAAACGACATCATTCTCTAAATAGCCTACCGATTGACCTCGTGTACTTTACAAATTTATGCAAAAAATAGACCATTTTGTTTCCTAATTGACCTTCCACACCTCTTCGGTGTACCCATTTCACACAAAGGTGTGATTGCTAACTTATTTATCACTATTTATTATTATATATATCACAATTAAATGATGTCTTTCATATTTGTTTGAGTTATTTTATATAAAATATTATTTTAGAATGAGAAAAACTAGAAGATATTTTTTCAAGAAGGTAGTTTTGAAATTATGATATTTTTCACTTTTAAAGTATTTATTCTTCCTATCATTTTTATTTGGTTAAAATTTTATTTTAAGTTTTTGTTTAAACAATTACTTCTTAATTTGATATAAATATATTTTGTGAATAAGTATGGAAAAGTGAATCCCTGCAACCTACACTCTCACAAATGTATGCATATACAAAACAAGGTTAGGGTTAGAGCTAAAGTTAACTTAAATTATATTCTTGGTTTTAGAAACAAGGTTAGGGTTAGAGTTAAAGTTGCATTTAATGTTAGAGAATTGCATTTAGGTTTTCATTTAGGGTTCAATTGTGGGTAAATTTGGGCTATGGTTTAATAAAGGTTAGGATTAGGGTAAGAGTTAGAGTTCCAATAAGGTTCAATCAATTTTCAATGAGGATTAGGGTTAGCCATTAGTGTTAGGATTAGGGTTCAATTAAGGTTATAATTTAATTAGGGTTAGGGTTAGAATTCAATTAATGTAATTGTAGAATTAGGGTTAGGGTTAAAATTCAATTAATGCAATTCTAGAATTAGGGCCAAGGTTAAAATTGGGTTACGATTTTATAAAGGTTAGGATTATGGTTAGGGTTAATCAAGTTTAAATTTTTAATCCAATTTAGGGTTATTATTCACTTGTGGTTATAGTTATGTTTAGGGTTAGAAATAGAGTTAGAATTAATGAGAGTTTTACGGTTGGGTTTATGGTTAAGGTTAGAGTTACTATTGTTGTTAGAGTCATGGTTAGGAAATAATATAGTTTTAAGCTTGAGGCTAAATTAGGGTTAGAGATACGATAAGTATTATAGTCAACTTTAGTATTAGGGCTAGGGTCAAGGTGAGAAATGTTTTATGATTAGGGTTACAATTTAAATCAGTGTTAGTTTTAAAAATAAGGTAAGAGTTATGGTTAAATTTATATTTAATGTTTGAGTCACATTTAGGTTTAGGGTTGGGGTTAAAATAGGGTTAGAATTAGGAGTATGGTTAGCATTAGTGTTAAGTTTAGGATTATAGGTAGATGAACATATAAAAAAATCTTTGTTTTTGTTTTCCAAGTCTATTGTCATAATGTCATTTGTTCAATAGAACACCATCTAAAGTGAATTGACCTTGTTAATATTAACTTTAAATTGATTTGAATAATTAAGTATTAATATAAACCAAATTTTCTTAAGAAAATCAATGATTAAATATATTGTTAATTGAATTATTTTTGTTAGGATAAACCTAAAATAAAATGCATGGTTTATTTTTATTTCATTTACTTTGTACTTGTAATTTTTTATATTATTATTATATATAATAATAATTATATATTAATATAATATTAAAATAATAATAATATAATAATAAATTATATTAATATAATAACTATTTATTACATTTGAAAATATTATATATTTAAAAATAATACATTAAATATTGTTAAATTATTATAATATACTTAAGAGTAATATATAATTATATGTTGAATGATAAATTACTTTGTTTATTCTTATTAACATATTATATTATTGTTATATTATTACTATTATATTATTATATTTTTATATTTGTATTATTATATTATTATTAACATTGTATTATATTATTATTAAAATTAAATTAGATAATTTAATATTATATTATTTATTACGATTTATTTAATTAAGTTAGGTTGAATTAGATCATTTATATAAAAATATCTATTTATTAAATTAGAATATTTTATATTATAAGTTAAGATAATAATTCTATTGTAATTAGTTTAGTACATATTATTTTATATTAAATAGAAATACATTGTTCATGAATCTATCAACCAACTGGGCACATCAAAAATATTGAAATCTCCAAAAGGTGCGAGTTTTAGCTTATGGCCCTTATGAAGCTCCAATGAGTCCCTTATGAAGCTCCAATGAGTTGAAACATATCATTTTATGAATTTCGTCTATACTTAATATACTGATCTCCCCCATACTTGACATTTAGAAATCAATTCAAAGGTTAGGGTTAGAGTTAAAGTTACATTTATTGTTAGAGTTACGCTTAGGTTTACATTTAGGGTTCAATCAAGTTTCAATGAGGATTAGGGTTCAATTACGGTTACAATTTAATTATAGTTAGGGTTAAAATTCAATTATTGTAACTATAGAATTAGGGTTAGGGTTAAATTTGGGTTAGGATTTTATAAAGGTTAGGATTAGGGATAGGGTTTAATTAGATTTAAAAATTCAATTCAATTTAGGGTTATTGTTCACCTGTGGTTTGAGTTAGGTTTAGGGTTAGAAATAGATTTAGAATTAATGGGAGTTTTAGGGTTGGGTTTATAGTTAGGGTTAGAATTACTATTGTGGTTAGAGTCAGGGTTAGGAAATAATATTATTTTTAAGGTTGGGGTTACAATTAGGGTTAGAGTTATAATTAGTGTTATAGTCAGCTTTAGGATTAGGGCAAGGGTCAATGTGAGAAATAGTGTTATGATTAGGGTTACAATTAAAATTAATTTTAGTTTTAGAAATAAGGTTAGGGTTAGGGTTAAATTTATATTTAATGTTTGAGTTGCATTTAGGTTTAGGGTTAGGGTTAAAATAAGGTTAGGATTAGGGTTATGGTTAACATTAGTGTTAGGTTTAGGATTACAAGTAAATGAACATATAAAAGAATCTTTGTTTTTGTTTTCTAATTCTATTATCCTAATTTCATTTGTTCAATAGAATATCATCTAAAATGAATTGGCATTTTTATTATTATTATTATATATAATTTAAGAATTATATATAATTATGTGTTGAATGATAATTAAATATTTTATTATCGTTATCATATTAAAATTATTATATTATATTATTAGTATTATACTTTTATTATTATATTAATATTATATTATATTATTATATGATTATTATTAATATTGTATTATATTATTATTAAAATTGAATTAGGTTGAGTTAGATTATTTATATAAAATTATCTATGTATTGAATTAGAACATTTTATATTATAAGTTACAGAGAAAATTATGCTATAAATATTTTATTATATATTATATAGAAATACATTGTTCATGAATTTATCCACCAATTGAGCACATCAAAAATATTGAAACTCCCAAAAGGTGCAAGTATTAGCTTCTAGCCATTGTGAAGTTGCAGAAACATTCAAAAAAATTAATGAATTTTGTCTATACCCAATATCATTGATCTCCCCCATGCCCAACCTTTAGAAAACAAACATGGGTATAGTAAACATAGAAAATATGGAGATAAGAAGAGTTGAGATCATGTCTCCAAAGAGGTTTAAATCACAGTCAATTTTTTCAAAAAATCTTTCATCTTTTATACATTAAGAAAATTATTAAAAGTACTTGCAAGATTCACAACAAAGATAATGACAAGAATTTCTATAAGAAATTATATAGGATGAGCACATTGAAGATTTGCAATCATAAATTCTTCTCACTAAATAATAAAATAATAAAACAAAAAGAACAAAAAATACAATTTAAAAATTGTCCTTGCAACAAGACAAATCCATTGTAGAATCAAACAAAGAAAATATTTTCAAAACCACCTATCAAATACTCCTCTAGTATATGGGCATAATTGATGCATCCATTATTTTTCATGACATGTGTTTCCCATTAAAAAAAATGCACATGCTTTACATAATATCAATTTATAAGTGGAATATTACTAGGTTAATTCCAACTAAAAAAAAAAACAATGTATAACCCTTGCTAGACTTGTAATAAAACTCATAAGCTCTAAAATAAACCCTCGAATTTCCAAAGAAAATTTCAAGTATTATTCTAAAGAAAAAGGTAAAAAGAAAATAATATCTACAACACAATAAAATACATGTGTTGTTGCAGACGCATAGTCAAATTTCAAATCAAATAGTCAAATTTCTTTGAATTACCTATTAAAACCCCTTAAGAAAAATGGTTGTAGAAATTTTAAAAAAAATTGCTGCTAAGATTACAAAGGACCATTAAAACTCATAGTTATAATGAGACTTGATAAACAACCTCTTTTGTTGCCTTAAGCTCAATTGATTCTCTAATGTCCCCTAAAATATAAAATTGTTTAAAAATATTTAAAAAAATAGAAAATATGATTAAAAAATAATTCAATTTTAATTGTTCTTTAAAGAACTCATAATTGGACCTAGGAGAAATACTATAAATAAATAAAAAAAAACCAAAAAATTTATACCTGTTAAAGTTTTGTCCATAGTGAATGGCTTTGTGGAGTGGCATACAAAAGGTTCATGTCAAATAACGCTCTAACAATTTCTAACAAGTGGCGCAGTGCGTCGAGTTCCTGCCCCCAAGCAAGGAGCTTTTAGGTCTGTAGGGGAAAGGAAAATATGGTTAGAGATTTGTAAAATGAATTCATATTTCAAGTGTATATTAAAATTCATATGTTTTGTGTGCTTGTTAAATAATATTGATAAATTTTTATATAAAAGTAATTCAGGAATTTAAATTGGTTTTGTGTGAAGGTGGAGAGTTGATTTGTCAAGGTAGTAATAGGCAAATGGGCAATGCGAATGCCATATTGTAAGAAACAAAAAATCCCATATTTAAAAAACCATTTAGTAAACATAGTTATTTGTTAACATGTGAATCGTTTTGAGTACATATGTAAGACATACAAAATAAAAATACTAGTGATAAGTTAAAAATTTAAAAGCATTTTTGCAAGATGGAGATATTAAAAATATAAAAGCATTTTTACAAGACGAAGATATTAAAAATATAAAAGCATTTTAATTTATTTTATATAAAAGACATTTAAGAGCATTTTACAAAATGAAGATATTAAAAATATAAAAGTATTTTACTTAATTTTATATACAAGACATATAAAATATAAATATTAGTAGTAAGTTAAAAATTCAAAAGTATTCTATCTTTTTTAGTACCATATTATTATGTTCAATTAATAGTAATTTTTTTGAACATTTTAACCATCTCTGTTTTTTATTATATATTTAAATACTATTCTAAATTAAATTCATTTAGTCAAATAAACTAATTATAATTAATTTTATTTACCCTGAATTTAGAAAACAACATATGCCCATGAAAAATAGGCCGTAAAAAGTAAAGTCAATAGGAATAACAACTTTATAGCTAGACTGTAGGTTGGAAGGAGGGAGAAGTAGAAAGGGATAGATGATATAGAGAAAGGAAGGAGGGAAAGTGGTGAGATAGAGAGGAGAGAGTGAGAGGGAGGGAGAGAGAATTGTGAGATTGAAAGGAGAGAGTGGGAGAGAAAGAGGGGGAAGAGAGGGAGAGATTGAGAGGTAGGTAGAAGGAGATAGAGGTGTGTGTGTGTGTGTGTGTGTGTGCATGAGAGAGAGAAAGAGAGAATGGTGAGATAGCGAAAAGGGGTGTTTGAGAGAGAAAGAGGAGGGAGGGACAGAGGGACACAATGGAGAGAAACAAAAAGAAGGGGGGAGGGTGAGGTAGAGAGAGAGGGAGAGGAGAGATAGAGAGAAACTTAGAGAGGGAAGGAGGTATGAAGGGAGATTTAAGGAGGGAGATAGATGTGTGTGTGTGAGAGAAACATCTATCTACCTACTTCTCTATGTTTCTCTCTCATTTCTCTCTCCCCTTCCCTCTCTACTTCTCTCTACCCACCTATCCCTCTATACATCTTTCTTTCTCCCTCCCTCCCTCCTTCCCTCTCTCAATATCTCTACCTTCTTCCCTCTCTACTTTTCTCTATCACATGTCTCTATCACCTCCCTCTCTATCTCTTTCTCCTTCCCTCTCTACTCTCTCTATCTCAAGGAGGGAGGGAGGGAGAGAGAAAGTGGTATAAAGGGATAGGTAGGTAGAGATAAGTAGAGAGGAAAGGAGAGATGGAGGGAGAGGTAGGTATGGAGAGATAGGAAATAGATAGAGATAGTAGAGAAAGAAGGAAGGATAGAGAAGTGAGAGAGAGATAGAGGTGATAGAGAGATATGATAAAGAGAAGTGGAGGGGAGAGGGGGAGCTAGAGAGAGAATGGTGAGATAAAGATAAGTAGAGAGGGAAGGAGAGAGTGAGAGAGAAAGAAGGGGGAGAGAGTGAGAGAGAGAGAGAGGAAGGGAAAGAGAGGGAGGGAGAGCTATGGATAGATATGTAGAGAGTTGATATAGAGAGGGAAGGATAAAGAGAGGTGGGAGAAGTGAGAGAGATAGAGGTGATAGATATATGTGATACAAATAATTAGAGAGGTAAAGAGAGAGAGAGAGGGTGGAGGGAGGAGAGAGTGTGGGGAGGGAGATAGACAATAGTGAGATAAAGATAATTAGAGAGGAAATGAGAGAGCAAGAGGGGAGAGAGAGAGTGAGAAAGAAAGAGGGGTGGAGAGAGAGAAGGGAGGGATGGAGAGGTAGGGAGAGAGAGAGAGGTGAGATAAAGAGAGTAGGTAGGGAAGGGGAGAGAGAGGGGGAAAGAGGAAGAATTGAGAGAGAGAGATGATAGAGAGGAGTAAAGAGGGGAGGAGGGAGGGATAGGTTAGATAAAGAGAAGTAAAGAGGGAAGGTGGGTGGGAGGAAGGAAGAGAGAGACAAATACATAGATAGATATAGAGAGATAGGGGAAATAGATAAAATTAGACATAGAAGAAGGGATGGAGGAGGAGAGAGATAGAGAGTAGAGAGGGATAGAGAGAAGTAGAGAGACGTAGAGAGGGAAGGAGAGTGAGAGACAAAGTGGGGGAGGGAGGGAGGGAGGGAGAGAGAGAGAGAAATAGGGGGGGGAGGGAGATAGAGGTGAGATAGAGAGAAAAGTGAAGGAAGGGGAGAGAAAGAGGGAGGGAGGGAAGTAGGGAGAGGGAGAGAGGTGATAGAGAGATGTGATAAAGAGATAAGTAGAGAGAAGGAGAAAGGTGGAGAAATTGAGAGAGGTAAGAAGGGATGGAGGGAGAGAGAAAGAGGTGTAGATGGATAGATTAGATAGAGATAAGTAGAGAGGGAAGGTAGGTGGGAGGAAGAGAGAGAGATGTAGAGAGAGGGAGAGGAGAGATAAAGAGTAAATATCGAAAGAGGTAGGGAGGGAGACATAGGTGAGATACAAAGTGATGAAGGGAGAGGTAGGTAATGAGAGGGAGAGGGGAGATAAATATAGGTAGAGATGGAAGGAGACGTAGAGAGAGGATAGATAGAGAGAAATAGATAGGGGAGGGAGGGATACGTAGGGAGGAGATATAGGTGTGTGTGTGTGTGTGTGTTTGCGAGAGCGAGAGAGAGAGAGAGAGAGAGAGGGAGGGAGGAGACATAGTT